>CM032325.1:4695544-5103724 GCA_019022515.1 Quercus aquifolioides | reverse complement strand
TTTAATTCAAAATGCATAAGCCTAATGCGTACGTGTTCAATTATGTTATATTAACTACTCACTATTTCTTTATCAAAAAAAAAAAAAAACTACTCACTATTTCATTATTCAATTAGGACTTTACTCACATGTATATACCCAAAAATAATATGTTTACGGCATAGGAACATGGTTCTCTTCATTTCATCTAAATTTTTTTACAATTAAAAATTTAGGTCTTTTAGATTTAACAATGTACATGCCACAATATTTTAAAATTTTAAATGATGTGGTAGTTTGTATACCCTTTTAAATTTAAATTTTAATCTAAACTAATGTATACATTTCAAATGGTGAGAATCATTTTCCTATGGAATTGTATCTTTTGACTACCTATTTTTTGGTTTAAGCAATTGTCAGATTGACATTTTATTATTAGGATATTTTTACACTTGTTACCCCATATTTTTAAAGTTAACAAAAAAAAATCCCATGTCAAAATTTCTCTCAAATTTTTATTTTGAAAGTTTACCCTTATGTATATGTTCGGGGCCAATGATTCATAAGGTTGCTTCATTCCTTAGTGTTTACACATCCGTAGCTGCACACAATAATGGCATGGGAACACAGTCCTCTTCATTTGAGGCTTGGTATCTCTCCCGCAAATCTTTGTCTCCACGCGAAATCTGCTGTGGATAGGAAAAGGGACGGGGGAGTGCACTAGTCAATCAACGAGCAATATGGTATGATTTGCCCGGATGCAATGGAATCCAAGAGCTTGTGAGGTAGAGAGAGACCTTCCTTAAGTTCTCCTTTTTCACCTCTTTCCCATCAAGCCTCTTCAAGGAAGCTAGCTCAAGACCCTCTGGCGGATCAAGACGACAGACGAAAATTTAAATTTAATCTTTTTTTTTTTTTTTTTTTTTACAATTAAAAATTTAGGTCTTTTAAATTTAACAACATGCATAATGCCACGTTATTTTAAAATTTTAAATGACGTGGTAGTTTATATATACTTTTAAATTTAATCTAAATTAATGTATACATTTCATATAGTGGGAATAATTTTCCTATAGGATTGTATCTTTTGACTACATATTTTTTGGTTTAAGTAGTTTTTAGTTTATCATTCCATTATTAGGATATTTTTACTTGGTATTGCAAAAGATGTCATTACTTTTAAATACTTTGAAATTTGAGTAGAGATTTTGTTTCACAGAATCGAAGTACTACAATATTGACAAAGTAGAAATTCGGCGTTTTGCACTTTTTTCTGTACCCATCAGCACCTTGAGTAGATTGGATTATGGCTATATGAATTAGTATTTTACATACTTACATTTGTTAAAACCATTGTTGCTTTGCAGGTGCTTTGCAGTAAGACCTTAGACAGAGTAAACAATTGAATGCTATAGATTTCCTCAAAGCATAAGATGATAATCATAAATATTGAGGAAAAAATAAGGATTAATTGCAAAGTATACTCTTGAAGTTTAGGATTGCTTGAATTTTACATCCTGAAATTTGAGAAATTTGATTTTATACCACAAAGTTTGGTTCCGTTAGCAAGATCACACCCTCAGTTAGTTTTGGCTGTTAAGTGACATTTCATCGAGCATGTTTTTTCTCTTGCCAAATCAGCCCTTAAGCAGAGTCATTTCGTCCAAAACTCATAACACAAACTGCAGATTTAATACGACACCGTTTCACAGCTATTCCCAAACTTAAAATCCCATAAACACCTCATTCCCAAATATATATATATATATATATATATTAATTTTGTTAATCAAGCGACTGTCTTTAAATTTTCAAGATAAAAATAGATTTAAACAAATTCTTTTCTTAGAAAGACAAGAGATAGGCAGATTAGTTAAACAGTTGACGTGCCTCACTCAACCCAGTTTGGAGCATTCATCAACTCAAAAAGTTAAGATCTTCAACACAACTAGCAGATGATAAATCAATAGAATTCTGAGAAAAAAAATTGAATTAAGAAGAAAGAAGAAAAGAACAACATTAATAGGAGGACTATAGAAAGAATAATAATAATAATAAAAAAGAGTAAGGTCTGGAGGTTGGGATGGGGTTATGGCTTAAAAAGATGATAGGGGATGAAAACAAAAATTGGAAGAAAGAAAAATAAAGTTGAGAACTTGAGATAGAGATGGAGATCAAAGATTCCGTTGAAAAATAGATAAATAATATAATACTTACCTGTGATTCAATGGGGTGCTCGGTGAAAAAAAAAAAAAAATACTGCGTTGCCAAAATTTGTAAAAAGAGGGATTTGGGAAATGGGCTGTTCATGGGGTTTTAAGTTTGGGAATAGCTATGAAATGGTGTCATATTAAATCTGCAAATAATGCTAGAGATACAAACTATTTTACAAAATTTTTTACAAACTGCTGATGTGGTGAGTGATTATTGGTAAATGAAAAAATAATATTAATAGTGGGCCTAGATGAAAACCAATAAGAGGTTGGTTACATCAACATATTATAAAAATGTTGTAAAATAGTTTGTGACTGTAACATTACTTTTAAATCTGCAGTGTGTGTTTTGAGTTTTGGGCAAAACAACTCTGTTTAAGAGTTGATTTGGCAAAAAAAAAACATGTCAGCATAATGATGTGTCACATAACACTCAAAACTAATTGAGGGTGTGATTTTGCTAACTGAACCAAATTTTGGAGTGTAAAATCAAAAATTTCAAACTTTAGGGTATAAAATCTAAACAACTCCAAACTTCAGAGGTATACTATGCAATTTACCCAAAAAATAATAAAGGTAAGAGCCAAACCTAATGGGAAGGTCAAACAACAGTACTTTTGGAATGCACCATGAACCATCACCTATTAGTGCATTTTTGTTGTAGTTGGTTAGTTGCTTCAAATTTCCTCAAAGCAGATTCTAAAAAAAAAAAAAAAATTTCCTCAAAGCATAATATGGTAATCATAGAATTGAGGAAAAAATAACAATAATAAAGGTAAGAGCCAAAACCTAATTAGAAGGTCAAAGAGAAATACTTTTGGAATGCACCATGAACCATCACCTATCTATTATTCCAGTTCTTCAAGCACCACTTGATGAATGCTTGTTTCAATTTAAAATTGAATTTATTTTTATCATTAGTTTATATACATATTTTTATGATTTCACTATTTGTTTTAGAGGCCAAAATGGACATTTGCCCCCTTTTGTTTAAAAGATGTAACAAAATATCCTTGTTCTAAAATTATCTAACAAAATGCTCTTGTTTTAAAACTCAATTTGATGAAAATCGAGTTATTTGGAAAAATTCACATGGAACTCGAGTTCCATAAATATATATATATATATATTTTTATTGCCTATAACTCGATTTTCTAAAAATCGAGTTTCAATGTAAAACTTGATTTTTAGAAAATCAAGTTTTAAAACAGGTTAAATAATTTTAGAATAGAGATATTTTGCTACATCTTTTGGGCGAAAGGGGTAAAAGCCCATTTTTGCCTTATTTTAGCGAACAATAATTTTACCTTTTTTTTAATATAAAAAACAAAATAAATTGATCCAAATTCCAAACACAAAATATATGTTGCTTTCGCCCTCTTTTAACTTTTCATTGTATTTTTCCCTTTCTTTTTGGCAAAAGATAGATTTTCTTGTTTCATATTAGTATATATGGTTTTTTTTTTTTTTTTTTTGAGAAAAATATATATGTATTTTTGGTTGGTCTCAAGGCGATATAATTAAGATTAGGACACAACACATACCTGCAATTTGACTTTTTTGGTTCAAGCCACCACGCTTCAGTGGAAAACTGCTGAGGTCACGTTCTCTCACGCGCCTAGAACTTGGCGTGGGGCTAGCAATAGCATACCATAAGCTATAGCCATTGTCCATTGATACGAAATTTCCTAATTATTCATTATTTTCATGTGAGTCTGTGACAATGACTATAAAAATAATTTTCTCAAAAAAAAAAAAAAAAGACTATAAAAATAATTTAAAAACAATATATAAAGTTCTAAACTATTGCAACTTGGATTGTATTGTGAATATTCATATTGTTTTTTTGAGTATATCTAGGTTCACATCATGTGAGCTTCTTTTTTTTTTTTTTTGGAGAATGACACATCATGTGAGCTGAATGGACTGATTTTATTTTATTTTTATTTAACATAATATCTCAGTATTCGTATATAAAAAAAATATCTCAGTAATTTTTTTCTTCTTTTAAATACATATTTTATGGGTTTTTTTTTTTTTTTAACATTATGTTACGGGCTTAATTATTGTACTCCAACTTGTCTATATTTATGACTTCATTCATAATCTAAAATGATAGATTATGACAAATGAAAAAAAAAAAATCTAAAAATATGAGAAAATCTAAATGGACTAAGCCACATGAAATAATCTTCTCCAACATCAACACCCAATGCACCCAATGCATAATGCATTGGATGTGTATATTCAACCTTCAATTGAGAGCCTCTCATGTATACAACAGGATGCATGAGATGTCCTTTTCAAACCACATGTCTGTATCACATTTGAATTGAGTTGTATCATATAGGATTGTGCTAGAAACTGCATATCTCATTTATCCTCCAACATCAACATCCAATGCATAATGCATTGGATGTGTATATTCAACCTTCAATTGAGAGCCTCTCATGTATACAACAAGATGCATGAGATGTCCTTTCAAACCACATGTCTGTATCACATTTGAATTGAGTTGTATCATATAGGATTGTGCTAGAAACTGCATATCTCATTACATTACAACAAGCCATAAGCCATTGATACAAAATATCCTAATTATTCAAGTGAGTCTGCGACCCAATGACAATTAAATAATTTAGACAATATCTAAACTATTGCAATTGGATTGTACTATGAATATTTATCTCGTTTTTTAAGTATGTCTAGGTTCACAACATGTGAGCTGAATTAATTGATTATTATTATTTTTAATTTAACATAATTTCTTAGTTTTCACTTTTCCCACTTTTTCAATTCATACATATTTTATGGGTTTTTTCCTAAACATTCTGTTATGGGCTTAATCATACCCTAGCTTGTCTTTTGCTTATTCCTAATTTAAAGTGATATTTGACATAAGAAACAAAAAAATTAAATGAGAGAAGATTTTTTTATAGATAATATTTCAAATTATGGTGTTCGCTCTATGATAATTGTTTTTATTTTTTTTATCATTAATCTAAGACATCAATTAGTTTTTTATATAGACGACATTTGAATCTCAAATTTCTTATTTCAAGACAAAAAACTTTACCAATTAAATTAAATGAAATCTACTAAAGAAGATTTAAATCAACTAGGCCACATGAAAGAACCATTTCCAACATCCTATGCATGCATACATGGCTGTCTCAACACATGTAAGTTTAAAGAATGTGTGGATTCCATCAAGTATGATCAGACACCTGAAGTATACAACAATGGGTGCATGAGATGTCATTTTAAGACCATATGTCTAATGCATCATGCGCATTTGAATTGGGCTGTATGATCATATAGGACTGTAGCATAATAATAAATTAATTATCACGTGCAATTTTGCCACCCTTTTGGCCAAAAGTGCTACAGCAATATACTAAATCCATGCTATGTTACAATTTCCATGCAGTCACATTTAATTGTAGGGTCATGCTAGGGAACTTGTTAATAATCTATTTTAGGAAAGTTTTTATACCATTTTTATGGGAAATGAAAAAAGCTGTCAAAATATTAATTACTTTTTTTTTCATTTCCCATAAAAACTTTTTTTAAATGAATTATTAACTAGTACCCTAAGGGCACTCGTTAGCATTTCCCTTAATGGTATTAGGCTGAACAGGTACAAATATCATACACAAATTGCTCACTTTCATATTATTCTAATAAATTGAGACCATAATGTTTCAAAAAAAATAATAATAAATTGAGACCACCAGTGCCTAATTGTATAGAAACAATGAAACATCTCCATGCAACAATTACAGGATTCTATTATTCTATATTGAAAAATCATTTTGTGGAGGGTGTGCTTTGACAGCTTGTTTCCATGGGCAGCCGCAGCATTAAAAAGGCTATTAGTTGGCGTAACATGGTTTGGGTCTTTATTCTGTGCGACGGACTTTGATAACAATTAAAGCATAGCTTCCAATCATAAAATTAGTATATATTTTTCAACATTTTAATATAATTACATTAACGGTTTTTAGTATCCTCTAGCTAACTATTTGTATTTATGCTACCTAACTAATTGTGGGATGGAGAATCTGTACTTGCCTAGAGATCGTTTGGTTGCTCAATGGGTTTTCAAACATTAATCTACATATCTGGATAATAATAATAAGATTATAAAGAAAATTTTTTTGGGGCCTATAATGAGTCATTCATGTTAGAATCCCGTTTCCTCTCATTGTGTGTGTTTGTTTGTAAAAAAAAAAAAAGATAGGTAATTGTCTTACATTGGTTTAGAGAGTATGTTTATGTGTAGTTTAACTTGCTTTATTGTTCTTTAAAAAGTTACTATAACTTTTGAATGAAATTTGTGTTAAAACCCTATCTTTTATGTGAGAGAGAGAGTTGATTAAACACAAGAACAATTTAATTAAGAATTTTTTTTTATTAATAGCCGAGAGGGCCAACAGATTCGATGGTCATATTCTCAAGTGGAGAGTCGACAATGAGAAAAAGGGTAGCAAAAGGCAATGAAGGTAAGAGAGATCTTGATCTCCATGGTCGTGGAACTTCTTGTTACTACTTGTAGCCTACTAGACATTGACCTCCATGGTCTAATAAGATCTCGACCTTGTCCACGTTGAGAAGGGCAAGGTCTCAACATAAACTACTATAACAATGGGTTAGGCTGTTTCAAAGTATTAAGGGTTTGTTTAGGAACATTTTATCTAGTTTTTTGTTGAAAATGTGCTAAAATATACTTATATTTAAAAAAAAAATTAAAAAAGTGAGAAAAAATGGAAAAAAGTGAAGTTTTAAAAAGTTATATATAAAAGCTAATAATTGATGCCAAACTCACCCTAAGTCTCTTAACTTAATATTTAACCGAAAATAGTTGGAGTTGACATTAGATAACATGTCACTTACCAAAACAATGGTTGAAGCTAGTTAAAATGTTTCATTTTGAACCAAGTTAGAAGGATAAAGCATTTCATGAGATCCGGTTAACGAATGCATTTAAAGTAATAGTTAACAATCTATTTAAAGAAAATTTTTATGAGAAAAAAAAAACAATTAATATTTTGACAGTCTTTTTCATTTCCCATAAAAATTATGTCAAAACTTTCTTAAAATAAATTGTTAATTATTGACTTAAGAATACCCGTTAGCATGACCATTTATTAATAAAACAATTTATAAAAAAAAAATGAATATCTTATTCACAAAAAATATAAAAAATTATTAAAAAAAATTAATTACTTTTCCTTGTTTCGTTTGATGGGAGAAGCTAGTTTCGTTAAGGATACGTTCGTGACAAGTTGAACGAGCCTTTAAGAAGCGCGTAGCGTGTGGTGTACCAGTCGCTTTTGACCTATGTTCCCACTTCCCATCTCCCATAAGCCAAAGGGCCAACCGCGAATCCGAAAGTCATTTCAACTTCAAGTGAATAGTTTCTCTTTACACGCATTTGACTATAAACAATTATAATAAAAATGTTTGGTCATTCAAAAGCTGTATCACCCTCGTTTGACAGCTCCAATACTCTCCCACCATTTGATTCTCTCTCCCAACGAGAAAACATCAACCCCAGAAGCAACCTAGCACAAACACAAAGCACAACACCACAGCATTTTCCACCAGCTTTTTTCTCATCTCTCTCTCTCACAGGAACAAACAGTAGAGCCCAATAAATACCCTTATAAAACTATACTACAAGACATATCAACTTGTATTTTTTTCTCCTCTCCAAGAAAAACCCTTCTCTTGTATATACCCACTTCTCTTTCTTTCTAAGGGTTTCAGTTTAAAACCTTCAAATAACATAAATCTCTTTCTCTCTCTGTCTTCTTGGGTTCACTTCAAAGTTCAAAATCAAAACCCAGTTCAAAAGGTTGATCACATAAAGCAAAAATAGTATTTGTAAAAGAAAGGAAAAGAAAAAAAAAAAAAATCAAAGCTTTACATAGAAAATGGTGCACTATCATCGGTACCATCACCAGTTCTGCAGAAAAGGTCAGAAACATGTTGAAGAAGATGAGGAGTCTCAAGTTCTCATCATGGAGTGTGGAGGCTCTGGTTATTTTCACAAGAGAGCAAGGCCAAAGCTTCTCTCTCTTCTCATCATCTCTCTTCTCTCTTGTTCCTTTATACTAGCTCCTCACCTCTTCTTCAACTCTGTTTCCACTTTCTCTCTACTCTGTAAGCTTTTCTCTCTCATGGGTTCCCTTATTTTCCTTTGGTTTGTTCTTGTTTTTCTCTGTTTTCTCTGTTTTATTTGAGTCTTGACGTGTATTTGTGGCTTTTGTAGATTCATTTGGAGACCCCTTTGCTGATATGGGTGCAAATACTCCCCTGTGTTCTTCAGTTTTTAATGGTTAGTAATACTATCTTTCTGTTTTGTTTTTGTTTTGTTTTTTTTGTTTTTTTTTTTTTTTTTTAATTTCCCAATCTGGAATTAAGTTTATCCAACAGTATTGATGTACTGGAAAGGATTTGACCATGTGATTATAAAACCCTCATAATATAATCTCCATTTGGTAGGTGAGAACAATTAATTTTAATCTTAAATGGCTGTATGTTGGCTGGGTGTTTAACTGTTTAAGGTTTGGTGACTTTAATTTGGGATTTGGGACCCCCTCGCATACCCCACCTCTTTAGCCCTCAGCAACAGAGCAGGGGCTGATTTTTGTCTTTTGGATGGAGTTTGATCCAACAATATAATCATGAACTGTTATTAAAGTTTAGAAAGACAGTAATTTTATTGTTACTGTTCTGTAATACATGTATTGGTTTTAATTAGTGATTTTTCTTTTTGTTATTATGTATATGCAGGAACAATATGCTGTGATAGGAGCAGTATTCGTTCTGATATTTGTGTCATGAAAGGGGATGTTAGAACGCACTCTGCTTCCTCTTCAATCTTCCTTTACACCTCAAGAGATGAAAATGATTTTGTGAATTATGGTGATGAGGAGGGTGATGAGGTAATCCAGCACGAAAAGATCAGACCATATACACGAAAATGGGAAAAGGGTACTATGGACACCATTGATGAATTAGACCTTATTGCAAAGAAAGAGCATTCTGGTGTTAATCATCATTGTGATGTCTGGCATGATGTTCCGGCTGTGTTCTTCTCAACTGGAGGTTATACGGGCAACGTTTATCATGAATTCAATGATGGGATTCTGCCTTTGTTCATTACTTCCCAGCATTTTAACAAGAAGGTTGTGTTTGTCATTCTTGAATATCATGATTGGTGGATTTTGAAGTATGGAGATGTACTTTCTCAATTCTCTGATTATCCAGCAATTGATTTTAGTGGGGACAAGAGAATCCATTGCTTCCCAGAAGCCATTGTTGGTTTGAGAATACATGATGAGCTTACCATGGATTCTTCATTGATGGAGGGAAATAAGAGCATTGTTGATTTTCGAAATCATTTAGACCAAGCTTACTGGCCTCGGATTAGGGGTTTGATCCAAGATGAGGAGCAAGAAGCAAAAGAGAAGCTGGAAAAGATGCTTCATTTATCCCCAACATCAGAAACATCATTGAACATTGAAAAGGAGGAGCAAGAGGATTGGTTAGGGAAGCCTACACTAGTTATTTTATCTCGAAATGGATCTAGGGCGTTAACTAATGAGAATTTATTGGTGAAAATGGCAAAGGATATCGGGTTTCGAGTCAATGTTTTGAGGCCTGACCGAACATCAGAATTGGCAAAGATTTATAGGGCTCTTAATGCAAGTGATGTAATGATTGGGGTTCATGGGGCAGCCATGACTCATTTTCTCTTTATGAGGCCGGGATCTGTGTTTATTCAAATTATTCCCCTTGGAGTTGATTGGGCGGCAGAGACATATTATGGAGAACCTGCAAGGAAGCTTGGTTTGAAGTATATTGGTTATAAAATTGTTCCTAAAGAGAGCTCACTGTATGAAAAATATGATAAAAATGATATTGTTCTAAGAGATCCAGAGACTGTGAACAAAAAGGGTTGGGAATACACAAAGAATATCTATCTTGACGGTCAAAGTGTAAGACTTGGCCTCAGAAGATTTAGGAAACGGCTGGTTCGTGCTTATGACTACAGCATTGCTAAAATGAACCGACATGTTCGTCTTCAATCACAGTAATTTGCAATTGTTTCACATAGTTTAATCTGTTGTCCTTATGTATGTCCCACTCTTTATCATTGAGTTTGTTGATAAGCAGGAAATGAAAGTAGGAAGAATTCTTTGTAAAGATTAGTGAAATTTGTACATCCAGCAGCAAAATGAGCTTTCTGGTAAATAATAAAACAAAACAGTTTTTGGTCTTTCTTGTACAATTTTGGAGTACTTTAATGTATCGAACATGTGTTTACTCAATTTCTGTTTCTTCATAGATGTAATACATTTCCTTAATTTGATAATGTAAGAGTTTGCTATATTATGAATTTTGTTGGTGATGGATTTCCTTGAGCTTTCAGGTTCTACTTCATCCATGTTATTTGTTTCAATGAAGCAATGGACATTTCTGATCAACCAAGATTTGATATTTTGGTTATGGTTTTTTGAGCTCAACATTTGATCTATTTTTGGTGTTTTAATGTTCTAATTTATTCAATTCACATATAATGACTATTTATCTTTTTCCAGCATTAGAAGCCATATCAAAACTATTCTCTTTGGTTCTTACCTTTAACATATAAATTATGCACTTTAAATTGGATGCAGTTCTTTTGTGAAGACTGAGTCTAATAACTTATATATAGAGCCCCAGCTCATTGTCAGTATTTAAGGGAAATTCTTGACACTCAGAACTTTTCAGGAAGCAAGTGTATTATGAGTTTCTTCATAATATTAGTGTGAACCTGATATAAAATTTTCTTCCACCCCTGTTTCCCCTGTTTTTGATTCTTGGTGGATACCTGATATTAGTGTAAACAACGCAAATATTTTTGAAATTTTGAAGTGAGATGATTCAGCATTGTTTTTTATAAACACTTCCTTGGTATTTTGAGATTTCCCTTATAAAATTCTGTCATCTTTTTTCCTAAGTTATGAACTGGTGAGACTAACATGTCCTGAAACTGTGTCCTTACACTTTGCCTACCCTGCCATAGGCAATTTCTTTTTACCCATTCAAGATTTTCTCATTTTGATGAACTTCTGAAGCAAAATGGTGGCCAACTACAATTTGGCCATTCAAATTTTAACTTGACTATCCTTGGAATCAAGTGGTGTAGAAGTATTTCAAATATATCTAGTATACTATCATTATTGCCATGTGTGCCAGTTCTTTTTAGTTATTTTAATAACCACAACGTATTGATTTTTCTTTTACAGACTGTTCATACAATTATACAAAGGTGTTATCAGTTTCCATGTGAAGATGTTTGTGTCAGAATTATTTTTGTATCCAAGTACCACAAGTATGAAAAAGAGATGCTCCTTTATGTTGGGTCTTAGATAAGCTAAGTATTTTTGTCCTGTACCTATAAGAGGGACACTGACTTTATAGTGGAAGGATAATTGCATTGCACCAAGGCAATAAGGTAATAAAGAGTTTACAAGACACTGACAATAGGGAACTTATATGCTATAATTGTTAACAGGCCTATGTCCTATATATGTTGGTGGAGTATGGAAGAATCTATGGAACTTATGCTATAATTAGTATTTATTTGAGGTCATAATGGTTCAAAGTGTCAATTAGAGAAAGCTTAACCTGTAAGTACTTGGCCAAACATTTCACTATCAACTTTTATAGTGGCTTATAAAGGAAGGACAATTATACAAAAGGCTTGAATAATTTCCTGCCAATAGATAAGTGATACCAGGACCTAATTTACCATTGGTTTCTACATGAGATGGGTTCCTAACTCCTCAAGAAACTAGTGGCAGCCAACCAATTTCAAGCTATGTAGCTAACCCATGGTAGCTTCATTTCCACATCACCTAGTATATGACAAATTAGCTGCCTTGTCACTGCCTTCCAGTTTTAAAGCTAAAGGTTCCCATTTTTATACTTTGCTGTCGTCTTTAAATGATCCAACCCTTCTGAACTTTAAATAAAAGAACTAATCTTTAAACTAACAATAGATTTAGATGCTACCTCTTGGCTTCAGTATCTTTCACAGAAGTGACAATTTTGTAGGAGAAGATAGAGATCTCAACCAATCAAATTCTAGATGCATCAGGATTTGCTTAACATGATATTTATAGACCTATTGGGCTAGACTTCTATTACAACTAGGCCCTCAATATTTTACATTCTAAAGTGAATCATTCCTAATTTTTACATTGATAATACATTAAAGAAAGGGAAATAGAATTGAGGAAACATGCTTGGGGTTTTTGAAAACTGTTTTGTCTGTAGTACTACATACACAAGCACCCAATGTGCTCCCAAACCAAGTCTGTTTTGTTCAATTGCTTTGTCGCTAGAAGTACTAATACAGATATGGGATATGAATTATTATCAACAGAATATAGATTAATAAAGTCCTCACTAATACTGACAGTACGATCAATTATGCAACAGTCCAATTAGACCTATTAGAATTTTAAAATCAATTATGCAAAAAAAAAAAAAAAAATTGCTCTTGATGGAACCGAAAGAACAGATTAGTTGAAGTAAAAGTAACAGAATACACGTCCTGACCCCTCTTCTCTAGCCAGGTCTGCTGCAGCTCATGCTATAGAATATTTGGAAGCTAATTATGGTATTTTGTCTTGAGGTTGTTTTTTTTTGATAGTCAACTTGTACCAGAAATTTCATTAATAAGGACTACCGTCCAATGCAATTGCATCATTCATGATTTGATTCTCAATACAGGGTGGGGATTCCTCAACCCAGATTACACATGCTTTTATATTCCTAGCATCTCTAGCGAGTAGATGAGCAGCCGTGTTGTGCATTCTGTTCGTGTGGACAGCCTTCCAAGAGCAAAACATCTGCAAGTATCTCCTGGAGCCTTCAGTTATCTTTAGAATTGGGGTGGCAGGTGCACTTACTCCCTTTAAAGCTTGTATCACCATTTGTGCGTCTCCTTCTACTATGATATTCTTCAAACCCAGGTCCCACGCAAGGAGAATGCCAGCTTCAGCAGCTTTGGCTTCTGCTTCTAATGCCCTCCAAGGAAACTCCACTTTTTTGCTCATTGCTCCCATTATCTGCCCCTTATTATTCCTGATAACCACACCGATTCCATAAGCACCTTGTTCCTTAAACACAGCAGCATCCACATTCACCTTATACCAGTCTTGTGGCGGAGGGGACCAATGTTTGTGGATAATCATAGGCCTAGGCAACTGGCGTTTGGGCTGCACAGCAGCCCGGACTTCCTCCCGATACCTCCTAGCATCTTCCGCGATGGTTTTCCCTTTTTTACTAGCTCCCCCATGCCTAACTGTATTCCTATTATTCCATAAGCACCAGGCCACAATAGCAAAAAACTCCCAATCTTTGTCACCCGGTGATTCCAATAAAAGCCAAAACACATCAAGGAACTTCATGGGAGGAGGAACAGAGTGATCAATGTTAAAACCCAACCCCTTCCATGTTTCTTTCGCTATTATGCAACTCCAAAGACAATGGCCAGAGGTTTCACTTTCTCCGCAAAAATCACAACAATCTTCCTTCATAATCTTCCTATGCACCAAGCACTTCTTAGTGGGGAGTATATCTCTACTTGCTCTCCAGAAGAAATGCTTTATTTTGTTTGGGCATTGGAGGCCCCATATGGTCCTCCAGATTGTTGACATCCTGGATTTATCCGACCCCTCAGGCTCTTCCTCACCTCTTTTTGCTTCAGCAAGGCATTTCACCGCTGTCCAATATGCACTCTTTACTGTGAAACATCCATTTGGTGTCTTAGCCCATACTAAGGAGTCTGCCGGGTTCAAGGGGCTGAGGGGGATACTCAGTATATCCTCGGCTTCATGAGGGAGGAAGATGTGCTTGATTAGTGTAGTTCTCCACTCCCCTTTCTCATGGCTGATAAGAGAAGCAACATTTTCACCCTGCCTCATCGTAGTTCTTGTGGTTATTACCTTGCCTGATTCTGATGAAGGCAACCATCTCGCGTTCCATATCTCAATGCTTCTTCCATCACCAACCACCCACCGAGAACCCTCCTTGATGACATTTTTTGCCGCCATGATGCTCCTCCATAAGTATGATGGCTTTTTCCCCAATTGGGCTTCCAAGAATGAGGAGTCTGAGAAGTATTTAGCCTTTAGCACTCTATGGGCTAGTGAATTGGGATTTTGTTGTAGCCTCCATCCTTGCTTAGCAAGAAGGGCTAAGTTAAAGGCTTTTAGGTCTCTGAAACCCATGCCGCCCTCTGCCTTTGGTTTGCACAGTTTTTGCCAAGATATCCAAGCTGCCTTCTTCTCCCTTCCACGTTGACCCCACCAAAAGCCTCCCATCATTGAGTTGAGTTCTGAACACAGTGAGTCCGGGAGCTTGAACACATTCATGGTGTATGTTGGAGTGGCCTGTGCCACTGCTTTAATTAACACTTCCCTTCCTGCATTAGACAGAAGCCTCCCTTTCCAACCTGCTATCTTCCTCCCAACTTGGTCCTTTATGCGGTTAAACGCCTTTTTCTTCGCCCTTCCAATCAGTGGGGGTAGGCCCAGGTACTTTTCATGGTGTTGTATAATTTGGGCTCCAAAGATTCCTTTTGCAAACTCCTTAATTTCATCTTTCGTATTCCGGCTGAAAAACAAAGAAGTTTTATCTCTATTTAGTTTTTGCCCGGATTCTTCCTCATACACTTCCAGCACCTTAGCCACTTGCTTACATTCGTCCACTGTAGCTTTGCAGAATATGATGCTGTCGTCCGCAAAAAATAGATGAGAGATTCTCGGAGCTTGTCTTGCAGCCGCCACCCCTCTAATCAGCCCCTCCCTTTCTTTCTTTTTTATCATTGCCGACAATCCTTCTCCACACAGTAAGAACAAATATGGGGAAATTGGGTCCCCTTGCCGAAGGCCTCTTGAAGGAGTGATCGATCCTTTTGGCTCACCATTGATTAGCACTGAAAAAGTCACCGAGGTTACGCACATCATAATGAGAGATATCCACCTCTCCCCGAAGCCCATTTTCTTCATCATTGACTCAAGATATGCCCACTCAACCCTATCGTACGCCTTACTCATGTCTAATTTTATTGCCATAAGCCCTTCCTTCCCCTTACTTCTCTGATTAATGGAGTGCATGGATTCGAAAGCTACAATAACATTGTCCGTTATCATTCTTCCCGGAACAAACGCACTTTGAGCTTCATCAATAACCCCATGAAGAATTTTCTTCAGCCTATTAGCAAGGACTTTAGAGATGATTTTATAGATCACGTTGCAAAGGCTGATAGGACGAAATTCTGTCATCTTTTGGGGGTTTTTGGTCTTAGGAATTAGGCAGATATATGTTTTGTTGATATCCTTCGGCATAACACCTGTGTTAAGGGCCTGCATTACACAATTCGTAACAGAGGGGCCAACAATATCCCAGTAATTTTGGTAAAAGACAGGGGACATACCATCCGGGCCCGGTGCCTTGGTAGGGTGCATTTGTTTGAGGGCGTACCACACCTCCTCTGCCTTGAATTCCCTTTGGAGCTCTTCATTCATATCAGGTGTCACTCTCACATCCATAGCATCTAGACTTTCATCAAACCGGGTCGGCTGGTTAGAGCTGTAAATGGACTTAAAGTAATCCAGGATTACCTTCTCTGTTGTCTCTTGATCTTCATGCCAAACACCCATATCATCCATCATTCCCCCAATTCTATTCTTCCTTCTTCTTTGACTAGCCGTAGCATGGAAAAACTTTGAGTTTTTGTCACCATGTTGCAGCCACAAAACCCGTGACCTTTGATTCCACATAATCTCTTCCCTGGTATGCAGCTCATTAATCTCTTTTTTCAGGGCCTGAATTTCCTCTGCCGTTTCGTGGAGTAGGTTAAGGGACTCAAGCTGTTGAAGCTGGTTCTGCTTCTGCTTTAATCCTTTGTATATGTTCCCAAAACTATTTTGGTTCCATTGCTGAAGCTGCTTCTGACATCTTTCTAGTCTTTCCTGGATTGACAGAGCCGAATCATCCCTATACGGGTCCCATGCTAATTCAATCATCTCCTTGCACTCTTCCTCCCGAGTCCACATTGCTTCGAAGAAGAAGCGTTTCTTTCCTCTTCTTTGATGGTGGTCCTTATTTAGAAACAGGGCAAGGAGACAATGATCCGAGGATGACATGGAGACATCTCCTTATTTAGCTTTTCCGGAAGCAAAGGTTCACCATGTCTTGAGGTTGTAAGATAACTTTGGTTCCCTTGGTTTTCCTTCTTGTAATCTTTCTTTTAGCAGCTATATTTGTTAGGGGCAGGAAATGTTCTGGTCAGGTTGTTTCGGATCTCCCTGTTGCTGCCCTGTTATTGTATATTTTTCTCTCTTCATTTGAATAAATTTCTGCCGTTTATCCTCAAAAAAAAAAAAAAAAAAGCTAAAAAAAAAAAAAAATTTGAGAATGGAATTTTTATTAGGGGCAAGGACTAATTTAGCAACCCAATGCTATGGGGTACAACATCAAATCAAACCAATAAAATTAATTTGAGCTCAATTTATTAAGGTATAATATTGCTAATATCAAATATTTGATCTTCCATGGTTTCTTTCCTGTGAAATGTGAAAATACCCGGCATAATATTTGTACTATGTAATCTTTTGTTTTTGGTAAATTTTATGAATTGATCAGACAATCAAAAAAGGAGAAAAAAACTAATCTTGAAAGACAAAACTCTATTCATTTTCTTCTTTTTTTTTTGAAACTGAACTGTCATTCATTCAATAAAATAGCCCGAAAAGGGAGTACAACAGAGGAGAGCAAAGGTGCTCAAGCAAATACAAAGCATTAAGGAGGGTCTGGAGGGAGTAAAGTACTGAACAGAGGTGGCATCGAGCCTTTCCAGACCTGTGTTGTGCCCGTAGCTTTTGCAAGCTGTGCGAGATCATGGGCTGCTCTGTTGCTGTCCCGTTTCAGATGAATGAGGCTCCAGCTGCAAAAATGGAGAAGAGAGCTGTGGATGCCACTATATATGTGGCCAAGAGGACCATCAATTTTCTTTGCATGAACAGATTGCACCGTAGAAAGTGAGTCTGACTCTAGCATGATATGGTGGATGTTCATCTCATGGGCCAAAAGGATGCCATTTTCCAGAGCAAAAACTTCAGCTGTGTCCGGGGGGAAGTGCGCAGGAAGGGGCTTGCTTAGAGCAGCAGTGATGAGTCCGCTGGAGTCCCAGATTATTACCCCGATACTGGAAGATGTGCCATCAAGGCTAGAGGCTCCATCCACTTGAACTTTGTGGAAGCCAGGTGGGGGAAGAGACCAGCATGTAGCTTGACAGTCATGTTGTGGGATAGTAGGAGTAAAGGCACCTTTGTAATCATTTGCAAGCCTCTGTGCAGAATCCCAAATCTGGCTGGGAGGGAGAGCAGTGGAGTCGAAGACAATCTGGTTGCGGTTGTACCAAAGATACCAGGCAGTGACAAAAAAAGTCTCAAGATCCCGGGAGGAGCCATTGCTAATAATTTGAAGTGCCACATCCACAATGTCAGCTTGTTTATTCTCAAGGAAAGCAAGACAGCCCGACCACAAACTCCAGACAGACCGGGGAGTGGCACAGTCAAGGAGAGCATGCGAAGTGTTTTCAATACATTGATCACATATAGGACATTTGGCATCAGTGCATACCCCCCTGATCATAAGATTCAACCTTGTAGGCAACGCATTCATACAAGCCCGCCACGCAAAAAAGCGGATCTTAGCAGGAAGGTTGAGGTGCCACATTGTTTTCCAAAGTTGGGTCCGAGGGTCACCACTAGAGCTTTCACCATCCTGAGAAGTCTCAACAATTGGGAGGGCCACATAGTATGCACTCCTGACAGTGAACTCCCCCCTCCTGTTTCCCGTCCATATGAGCTTGTCATCCGGTAGTGTGTAACTGAGCGGAATGCTTAGAACTGTATCCGCTTCAATGGGGAGGAAAATTCTTCTAACAAGATCAGCTTTCCAACGCTTTGTATCAGGGTCAATAAGAGCGGAGACCATAGGAAAGTCATCAAAATTGCATGGTGGACTAATTGCTTTATATGTCGTGGCTGTCGGGAGCCATTTATCCTCCCAGATGTGAATGGTCTTGCCATTACCAACCCGCCACCTTGTCCCTCTGTGAATCATTCTAACACTGCTATGGATACTACGCCAGGCATAAGAAGGGTTGCTTCCCAATTGAGCATTAAGAACATCAGAGTGTGGGAAGTATTTTGCCATATAAATTCTTGAGATCAAAGAGTCTGGTCTGGTGAGAAGCCTCCAAGCTTGTTTAGCTAGCATGGCCAAATTAAAGGCTTGAAGGTTTCTAAACCCCATTCCCCCATGGAGCTTTGACTTACACATTTTTTTCCAAACAACCCAAGCAATTTTCTGCTCTTGCTGACGCTGCCCCCACCAGAAATTGTGCATCATACCTTCAAGGTCATCACATAAGCCTTTTGGAAGGAGGAAACAACTCATTGTGTAGGTAGGCACGGCTTGAGCAACGGCTTTAATGAGGACTTCTTTACCCCCCATCGAAAGCATTTTCTCCTTCCAACCAGAGAGCTTTCTTCCCACTTTCTCTTTTATATCTGCAAATACCTCATTTTTGGATTTACCGATAATGGAAGGGAGGTCAAGGTATTTGGAGTGCCTAGAATCTTGCATTGGGCCAAGGATATCCAAAACCTCATTTTTTGTTTCTTGCGTTGTGTTGAGGCTGAAGAAGACGGACGATTTGTCCGTGTTAATTTTCTGACCTGAAGCAGCTTTGTATCTAGTGAGGATCTCGGTAAGTTTTTGGCATTCCTGGCTGCTTGCCTTACAGAATAACAGGCTGTCATCAGCAAAAAAGAGGTGGCTCACTGGGGGGCAGCCACAGCTGATGGAGATGCCACTCAGTTCCCCGGTCCGTACAGCCTGATTAAAGAGGGAAGAGAGGCCCTCAGTACAAAGAATAAAAAGGTAAGGGGAGAGAGGGTCCCCTTGCCTTAGACCTCTAGTGGGAGAGATGCAACCATAGGCCATACCATTTATAAGCACAGAGTATGTAACTGTGGTGATGCAATGCATGATAAGACCAATCCACCGCTCATGAAAACCAAGCTTTTCCATTACAGCCTCCACAAAACCCCATTCGACCCGATCAAAGGCTTTGCTCATATCCAATTTTACAGCCATGAAACTTTCCTTCCCATCCCTCTTATTGTTTAGGTAATGCATAATCTCAAAAGCAACCAAGATATTGTCAGTGATGAGGCGCTCAGAGAGGAAAGCACTTTGGTTCTCTGTGATTATTTGGGGGAGCACAGCCTTAAGCCTATTTGAGAGGACTTTAGTAATGATTTTGTAGATGACATTACTTAGGCTAATTGGCCGAAAATCAGCCATTTTAGTGGGGGAGTTTTTCTTCGGAACAAGAGCAATGTTGGTGTTATTAATATCAGCAATGGGCATATTAGAGTTAAGAACATTAAGCACCGTATTAGTAACACTAGAACCCACAATATCCCAATATTTTTGAAAGAAAACAGCGGACATACCGTCGAGTCCAGGTGCCTTGGTTGGGTGCATTTGCTTGAGGGCAGTGAGCACTTCATCATTCGTAAACTCCTTAATCAACTCCTCATTCATCTCATTGGTTACCTGAGAAGGGATAGCTCTTAATACATCCTCAAAACAGCCAGGTTGGGAAGAGGTATAGATATCCTTGAAGTATTGAATGGCAGCATCAGCAATAGTATCATTTGTGTCACACCATTTCCCATTTTCATCTCGAATTCCCAGAATAGTATTCTTTTTCCTTCTCTTAGAGGCCCGATGGTGGAAGAATTTTGTATTTCGATCTCCTTCCTTAAGCCATTGGACTCTTGATCTTTGATTCCAGAAAATTTCCTCACTGTCCAACAAGTCATTAAGTTCCTTCCTGAGTTGATTAATTTTAGCACCATACCTACCGTCAGTATCATGAAGAAAAAGAGACTGGAGGGTTTTCCTTTTAACTTGAATCTGTTTAGGAATGTGCCCAAATACTGAATGACTCCAACTTTGAAGGTCAGCAGCACAATGCTTTAGACTAAGGGCAAGGCCCCCAGGCGTGTTAGTGTCACTGCATGCACACCAAGCATTTCTAATAATATCTCTACAGTCCTCCTTATGTGCCCACATTGCCTCAAAATGGAACCGACGTTTTTGGGGGGGTTGCGTAAACAAAGAGTCAGAGATAAGCAGGGCACAGTGATCGAAAGTAGAGTAAAAAAGGTGGTGGACTCTTGTATTCTGAAAGTGGTTTCTCCAGTCATCAGTGGCTAGAGCACGATCCAACCGCATATAAATTCTGCCAGACCCCTCTCTCATGTTGCACCATGTAAAGTCAGACCCATTATAACCCAAGTCTCTGAAACAGCAGTAGTTAATTGCATTCCTAAAACCGTCCATTTGGTGCTGAGACCTTTTAATCCCACCCTGCTTCTCCTCCATTGAGATTATCTCATTGAAGTCCCCAAGGCCAGGGGAGCTGAAAACTGTGGTGGAGAGAGGTGAGAAGTTTCCAAGATTCATTTCTTTTGTGGGTGTCAGGATGGCCATAAAACCCTGTGATTCTCCATTTAAAGCCAGACTCAGTCTCAGTGACAATGGCATCAATGTGGTGAGGTCCATATGTAACAATTTCTAAATTTACTTCCTTTTTCCAGATCATGGCAAGGCCGCCACTTTGGCCTTTACTCGGGACAAATAAACAATTCAGGTGGGACATTGATCTTCTCCTTTTCTCTGCTTCTTTTTTATTTAGTTTTGTCTCCGCAAGGAAGACTATTGTGGGACTCCAACGCTGCATGAAATCACGCAGCACACGAACTATCCGGGGGTTCCCGAGTCCCCGGCAGTTCCATCCTAGGGTGATCATTGCTCCCGACGGTGCTGCATGGCAACCACCGCCGATATACCATCAGAGAAAGGAGAGGGGAGGGAGTGAGCATGGAGGGCACGTTTTTGCACTCTATTTTCTTCAATCTCAAGAGTTTCAGAGTTACCTGGTCTTTTAGAGCCCACCTCAACCACGGAAGTGAACATTTCAGCATCATGGGCTTGACCATCATCTTGGGCTTTTTTCCTAGCAACTTTCTTCAAATTTACTTTCTTTCTTGTCTGGCTGCAGTTGGATGGGCCAAGCCCCATTGGATGGACCTCAGGTTTACATTTACGTTCAAGTTTGGGCCTTGAAGGGCTTGTAGCCTCTTGGGTTTTTGGGCTAAATGACTCCAAATGGCCCACTTTAGAAGCAGAAGCCCGTTCCTCACTTCGTGGAGTCTGGGAGCCACCAAAAGTTACCTTTCTTTGTAGAGCACGTGAGTTTGCAATTTTCTGCTGGTTTTGGTTTGAATTTTCTGCCTTGTCCCATCCAACCGGGTTTTCCGCCGCCTGCAGTAGCAACGTGGTCTGACTTGTTGCAACACTGGCCTCAGGGACAATCCCCAAAGTGTGGTTTGCCTCAGAGAAAGCGTTTCCCCCCAAGCAATCAGAACCAGGCACGCTCGGAGTGTCAGACGGAACTCGATTTCCAACACCATCGTTTCCCCCATCTGCCTCGGTCTGGCCATCACCTCTGTTAGGCTGTGATGTGCTTTGCCCACCCTTAGAGAACCAGCCCGCCCTCATCCAGTCACCATACTGCTTCTCCGCCCCCTGCCAGTTAGTAGTTTCCTTACAATGTTTAATATCGTGACCAAGTTTGCCGCAGAAAAAACAGAGCGTTGGGAGGCGCTCATATTTGTAAGTGACCCAGTGTTTACCTCCCTCAGAATCAGAGACATAGCCTCCTCGTCTCAAGGGTTTGTTTAGTTGGACTTCAACCCTTATACGCATGTACTTTGCTAGATCAGATTGCCAGGAGCGTTTGTCAACCTCCAAGAAGTTTCCAATCGTACCACCAATGTCTTTGCCTACCTCTTCACACATAAACTCAAAGGGCAAACCCCAGATTTGGAACCAGAAAGGTGCATGCGTGAAACCAATATTCGAAGAGGACAAACCTTTTTTCCAGCGGCACAGGAGAAGGAGGTTGTTTTCGAAGTTCCACGGGCCACTCTTTTCGACCCATTCCATTTGATACCTTGAACTAAACTTAAACTGTAGAATATCATTTCCAACCTCGACGATTCGTAAATCAGAGCCAAGTTTCCAAGCCGTACGGAGAGTATTCTTAAGAGCACGGATGTTCTGTTGACGATCTGAGAGTAGTTTTCCGAAAAGACTTAATGAGCATTCTTCAAAGTTTGTAACTGGGTTGATGTGCGTGATGTGTATTTCTTCGCCTTCTTCCTTGGTTAATCTGAGGTGTTTGAGATTATTCAGGATAGTTTCTTCCATGGCAGGTGGGTTAAGAGACTACCGTACATGGAGTGGTTTAAAGATTTGTAATGGGAAAGCCCCAAGAGAAGAGGGGAGGGAGTACTCGCTCTGAGCGAGAGGAAAGGCTCCTACAGGGGAGAGTCTGCGGCCTGAAATAAATTTAATGGTGTATTATTCATTTTCTTCGAATCAATAACTTATTGTCTCTGTATTGTGAAAAGCTAGAAAGAATAGAAAGTTATCTAATTTACAAAACAACCATGACAAAATCATCATAATAGATTAAGCATCCATAGCTACTAAAGTTGAGAGCAAATATGATTTTCAATTTTAATTTTGTTTAGACTGTACAGTAATGGATAACACTAATGATCCGAATCATTCAAATATTCGGTCATTAAACTTTGGAGTTAGAGATCCCATGTGCAGTTTAGGAAGAAATAATGAAAACACATAATATATAGGCAGAACATGCACATGACTACTATGTTACTATTAATATTTTGTTTAAACGAATAAAAAATGTAATTAGAAAGCAAGGAAAGCTTAAATAACTGCACCAAAAAGCCAGTTATGATTAATCTAGTGTTTGATTCGTATTAAAAAGCTGACGTACATACTGAATACTGATTAGCATTAATGAGCCAAATAATTTAATATATTTTCTTGAATTTTAGAGTCAGAGATCTCTTGGGTAGGTTTTTGCCCTGGATTTTCAAGCACTCTTTAACCTTCAATCTTTGGGTGTTGTTTAGAGAAGGTAAGGGTTCGTTTGGTTAGGCGTTTTGAGAGAGTGTTTTTAAAACCTAAAACTCTTTTTTATAACTATAATTCCTCATAATTTTTTTTACAAAAGCTCATTTTAAACTCAAAATATCATTTTCCAACTATTTATACACACACTCTAAAAACAAGTACAATAAAGAAGTTGTAACTGATTTATCTCAAGGACTGGTATTTTCGTACGTAAGAGAGAGAGGCGAGTAAACTCAATCTTCAATTTGCCTGACAGCTTCATTTTCGTACGAACGAGATTATGCAGATGTGATCTTCAATTTTCTGCACTTGGACCTCACCAACCCAATACAAATCTAAACCCACACACTTACATGAATACAGTGAAGAAATTACTTCCAAATTGTCACGAAATTAAGCCAACAACTAAAGATCCTAACAAAAAAACTTTTGGAGGAAACATGAAACTATAATTGCAATAAATGCAGAGTTGTTACACTACCAAGAGCTCAAAAAACTCCCCGGAGGTGCCTCTTGTCAATGAGTCTGTCACTTTACTTGCCTCCACTACCTTGTATACTGTTGGATCCGCGGTTCAAAAATAACAAAATTACATAATTCATAAATATGTAACAAGCTCGCAACAAATTATATAAGCTTTCATTTGTTAAAGCATTCACATTGGCAATGACATATGCCATATATTGGTTCAATTTAGCATAAAAACCCAAAACCCCCCACACCATCTGGACTAGTAAAATTTGAGTATTGCAAAAAAATTTGCAATTGTGCTCCAGTACGATTCTAAATGTAGAATCGCACTGTAGCTCAATTGTAAAACAAATTATTAATATTTTATTTCTTTTTACTGTTTGCTTTAACAACCACTACAAAAAAGATTGCTATTAGCGATGGCCAAAGTTCGTCGCAACAACACAAAAAGCCGTCGCAGATTAGTAGTGTTGACGGCAAAAGGCCGTCGACGTCCATCGGTAAAAGCCTCATCGATAATACTATATTACTGACAAGGCCATCGCTAACACTCATTTCGATTGTAAAAAGCCGTCATAAGCAATTTATTTTTTCCGTCGAAAATGCTTCTTCATAAGAGGAAGTTGGACGACCAAATACATTTTGTGATGAACTCAGGCTGTCATTAATGTATTTTTTTGACGACTAAAAGTCATCATAAATACTTGTTTTGCCGTCGAAAATACAACTTCGTACGAGGAAGTTGGACAACCAAATATATTTTGCGACGAACTAAGGCCATCGTTAATGTATTTTTTCGATGACTAAAAGTCGTCATAAATACTTGATTTGCCATCAAAAATACAATTTCAAATGATGAAGTCAAACGACCAAATACATTTTGCGACGAACTATAGCCATCCTTAATATATTTTTTTCAACGACCAAAAGCCATCATAAATACTTAGCTTTTAGTCAAAAATACAAAATCTTAGTGACCATTTATGTCTTTTCAACGAACTTTGACCGTTATTAAAAATTAGTTACCACGTCACTAATACATTATTTACAACAAAATAGCTTTGACGAAAAATAAAAGGCCATTTCTAGTAGTTTAATTGCAACAAAACAATTTTGTCGAAAAAGAAATACATGAATTATATGAAATTAAATAAAATAATAAATAAATTACAAACATACATCTCATAAAAAAATTTCGATTCAAATAACAAGTACAAATTCATAATTGTTCAAAACTAATAAGTGAACGTCGAGAAAACCCAAAAATACAAACCAATACCCAAAACCCACTCAAAACCTCCCTATTCAACCTAATTTGATCCTATCGAGCGGTGAGCGGTCATAGACCCAACTTCGCTGGTTGACCATGTTTGACCAAATATTGACCAAGTTTTGCAAACTTCGACTACTCATTTCTCACAATCTAACCATCTAATTGTTGTCATACTTCGCCAACACCAATATCTCACCACATTCTTCCAATCCAATGGTCGGATTTTGGATTTGAGTCTAGAGCATTATGGACATGGGTTGTGGTACCAAGACACTAAGAAATTTTGATTGGTCACATTCTCCTAATCTAACTGTTTGATTGAGCTCAAAATCCATCAAAACCAATATTTATCCCACTCTTTCAAACTAATGATCAAAGTTTTAATCTAACTCTGGCAAAAGATGGATGTGTGTCGTTGTATCCACCTATCATGAAACTTCAATCAATAAAAATATACAATACTTTTCCAAGTTAGTTATAAACTATAAAAATATCACTAAGAATTTAGAAAATGATCTACAAAATACAACCAAAAACCTGCAAAATGGCCCCAATGGATTTGCATATGACCTTTGACTTTGCCATTTTTAAACTTGAAACTGATAAAGGCATAAAAACCCAAAAAACCTTAAAACACTAACCAATACCCAAAACCTACTTAAAACCTTCTGATCTACCTAATTTGATCAAATCCAGTGGTCCTGGAACCAACTTTGAAGTTTGACCAAGTTTAATAGACTTTGACGAAGTTTCGCAAGATTTGACTTCTCTGTTCTCACAATTTGATCGTCTGATTGTAATTGTAATTTACAAACACAAATATTTCACCATATTCTACCAATCCAACGGTCAGATTTTGGATCTCCATCTGGTTGCATGATGGACATGTGTTATTGTACCCACCCACTGGGAAACTTTGATTAACCCTGTTGACACAATCCGACCATCCAAAATGGCTAAAATACACCATCAAAGCTAGGAAATAACCAAAATACCCATAAACTTCTAAAGTGACGAAAGTTCCCCTAAAAGCTTCAAAATAATAAAAATACCTTTTACTTGGAGGGTCTTGAAAGATTTTTTTTTTTTGCAATTTTTAAAATTAAGAAAAAATTCTACATTTTTAAGACAAAATTGAGGAAAATTTACCATTCAAAGAAAATAATAAATTTTTATAGCCATATATATGTTGGAAATCACCTTTATTGTGACAGATTTACCTTATCGACACTAATATCTTCTTTTCTTAAGAAAATTTTAACTATTAACAACGACCAAAATGTCCGTCACAAATAACAATGCAATATATGGTGATGGAAAACAATCGTCAAACACATAAAAATAAGGGCATGAATTCCCCCCTTTTAAAAAAATTACCATTGTCAACAGCTTAGGTCCATCACAAATATTATTTATTGGGAGGGATCCAATTCTATATATCACTAATACGTTCTTTCTTTTAAAGCAAATTAACTATTTACGATGGTCAGTATGTTCGTCACAAATACGAACTCAGTTAGAAAAATAAAAAAATTAATTGCGATGGATAAATGTCGTCACAAATATTATGAAAAGTAAGGGGGAATTTTCCCTCCAAAATATTTCACCATTTTCGATGGCTTCATGGTTGTCACTAATACGCTCTTTTATATTTACGATGGAAGAATGTTTGTTGCAAATAATAACACCATAAAAAATATATATTTTGTATTTTCGACGTACAAAAGCCATCACAAGTGTTAATAGTTCTGACGATTTTTCTTCGGTCATCGTAAATAATACCCTCTTTTATATTTACAATGGAAGAATGTTTGTCGCAAATAATAATACCATAAAAAATATTTATTTTGTATTTTCGACACACAAAAGCCGTCACAAGAGTTTCTAGTTTCGACGGTTTTTATTCAATCGTCGTAAATAATACTTTATTAGTGATGAACATTTTTATGCCGTCGTAAAAAGTAAGGTGGGGAAACTTCCCTCCAAAACAAATCATATTTTTGACAAAAATAATAGGCATTCTCGACAAACTCATTTTGCCATCACAAATATTTTAATATTTGACGAGTAATTGTCGACGAAAAAGACTTGCCATCGAAAAAGCTAGTTTTTTTGACAGCTTTTTATAGTCATCGAAAAAGTTTCGTCGCAAATAAAAATCTTTTTTGTAGTGAACTCTCTCTCCCTCTCTCATCGGTCACTCTTATCTCCTTTTTTTTTTTTTTTTTTTAGTTTTGTTTCTCTCATTCAATCCCTCCCCCACTCTCATCAACTCTTCTTTTTCAGTTCTGATTCTCACCTCTTTTTCTCTTTCTCTCTTCCCTTGAATCAAGCCGTCGTGGGTCTCATGGGTTGGTGGAGCTCATGGGTTTGATGTGGTGGCTAATGTGGTAGATCAGGGTGGTGCCGAGGTGGTAGAAACTCTTTCTTCTCTCTCTCCTTCTATGAGATTTTTTAATGGGGTTTTAGGGTTTGTTATGGTTGTGTGCGTCGTGTGTGGGTCAGATGGTGGGTTTGGATGTCGTGGGTCAGGTGGTGGCTACGTGGTGGGTCATGTGGTGGAAGTTATGGGCTGTGTGGGTCGTGTGGCGGTGGGTTGTGGAGGTTATGGGCTATGTGGTGGAGGTTGTGGGTCGTGTTGTGGTGTGGGTTGATTTCAACAGGTATGATTTTGGTAGGCTGCGGCGTGGTCAGTGGGTGTAGTGGTGTAGGTCTGGTAGTGCAGCGGTGGGGTCTGGGGGTGTAGCGGCTTGGGCAGGTAGTTGCACGGCTTGGGTCTCATGGGTTGGTGGAGCTCATTTTTTGTCTCTCTCATCTTTTTTTTTTGTCTTTCTCTCTCCCCTTGAATCAAGACTCTGTGAGTCTTATGGGTTGGTGGAGCTCATGGGTTTGATGTGGCAGATCAAGGTGGTGGTTGTGTTGTTGAGGGTGGATCGGGGTAGTGCTGTGGTGGTGGATTAGTGGGTAGTGATGGGAAAGTTTTGGGCGTGTTGTAAAATTAGAGAGAGAAAAAATATATTTTATTGTGAAGATATATTATTTTAATGTGTTGTATAAGAAAATAAAAGTTGGAATGTTGTGTGTATTAGAAAATGGTATTGTATAATTGATAAAGTAACTTTTTGGGATGGTAAAATAGGATAGGATGACATTTCTAGATAGGAATGCTCTTATATTAATCACTCAAATAAATATTCAAATATAATGAGCAAGTAAACTTTTAATGATAAGAATAATAAGATAGATATCATCATGGTACATGATTTGGTTGAGGTGCGACACTCACTTTAGGCATTTAGCACCACCGCGGGAAAATATCAAAGATACATCTCAATCCGGTGCAATAGATTCACTGGCATGATATGCTTAGGATACAATAGCTCAACCACATACATTGTAGGCTCCATGAATTTGCACTACTTCCTAGAGCAAAAACTCCATTAGAAGAACACCAATTCTTTGTCCAACCATTCTCAAAATATGAATAATTGTAAATCACTTTTTACATACATAGATATTTTTATAATATAGACATATGTGTATTGTTATCAACATATGAAGAATGGTGCACATATAGGCTCATGGAAATCATTAAAGAAAAATGAGCATTATCACCGTATCTTATTATTTTAATGGTAGGAGTTTCTAAAATTAAAGATTGTAGTTATAATTCTAATACAATAACTCTCCATTATATCTAAAACTCCTGTACATTTTCAATTAACACAAAATCAATATAAATAAATAATATAAAAATAAATATCTCAATTATTTTTCAATTAATATTAAAATGCACCAACATATATAATTCCAAATGCACATGCACGTACATAATTGTTCTACAAATGTATACAACATTGTACATATTTTGTTTAGTCTAAAATGTTATATACTTTTTATAATTATATACAATATTATATTCATTTGTTTAATTTACGATATAAATCTTACATTGCTAATATAATCTACACTTAGAATTTTATCAATAATACATCATCTCTTATCTATCTATCTATCTATCTATTTATATATATATATATATATATATATAGACAAAACTTAGAAAAAGTCCAATTAAAATTTCAAATTAGAGTCCAATTTTGCGCTATGTGTCTTTAATTATTTATTTTTAGAGAGAGTTTTATTTATTAATTTTAGAATCATATGTGAGACTACATCATAAATATTCATTTAAGTGAATTATTGAGTACAAAAACCAAAGAGTCTAGAATAAATGAATTGTAAAAGAAAAAAAATGCTTCACAATAACAAAAATTAAGAAGTAATAAAAAAAAAATGGACAATTTACATTTTATATCTAATAATATTTGAACAAGACTTTTTAAAGAGTTAATAAAATATAAAAATGACTATTAATAGTATTTAAATTATATACATAAGAATGATACTATGCATCTTTTTGTATATATTTAAGTATATCCATGCACATTCTATTAAAAAAAATATATATCAACGCATATACATAAAGTTACAAGTTAATTAAAGATAAAGAGTCATCCTCTTTCACGAAAAGTCCTCTTTTTTATTTACTGAATTTGATCCGGATTCTCAAAAATAGAAAAAAGAAAAGAAAAAAAAAAGAAAGTCCTCTTTGTTATTTACTGGATTTGACTGTGGGCATATGCTCATTTAGTTCAGCCCGGCCCAATATCGAAGAGAGACAAAAAGCCCCTTTATTGCCAAAGACAAACAACAGATCAAAAACGAAAAGAAAAGCAAATACAGATGGCAAAAGCTAACAGAGAGGCCCACATGCAAGGCCTAATGACACCAAAAGCAGAAAAAAACCAGAACCCCACAATTCCATGTGAAACACTGAAACAGCATACGAGGTAGGGAACTGGATCATTCAATCGAACAAAGAAAGACACAAAGAAAGCAACAGAGCAAAACAAAAGCATCTGATAGCAACTGACGCAAGAAAACTAAGAACAAACAAGCAGGACAAAGGCTAGGATGCCATTAGAAAGAAGAACACAGCTCTTGATCTGAGGAAGAGGCTAAGATGAAAAAGCTCTACCCAAAGAGATAATTAACATTATTTTGGGTGAAAAAGAACTGATTGCACTTTGCACCTATCATCTACGAGGGACCAATAACTTTTCTGCTCATGGGATGGCAGGCAGCGCGGTAACCTTTCGGTGTGGACATTAATTTGTCTTAAGTATCTCAATCATTTGATGCTGAATTGGGATATATGCCCATCAAGTTTTAAATGGTAAGAGTTCTTTATGGAGATAAGATCCATGGAATTTAGACAGCTTTGACGAAGCTCCCATGTGAGGAATGAAGACATTTGCTGCATGGTGATTGGTGAGTAAACATATAACAAGTTTTTGTGTGCATGGTGCAATTGCTGGCCCACGCTAGGACTCTAGATGGCTTTATGGCTGTGCTTCCCGCCAAATGTCTCTTCCATTACAAAGACCGCCCGGTCGTGAAGGTTATCCAGAAAATGTTTTTTATTTGCATATCCCAGTATTACTACTTCGAGTTTTTACTATATAAAGGATTTGAGTTAGTATTTAATAACCTAATTAGATGAGGTTTAGTATTGGGTGTATCATAGAATAAAAGGGTTTCAATTTCTATCGAAATCCCACCATATTAAATATATTTAATATTTAGATATATTATATATTGATAATGATCTATTGAGTGTTCAGAAAATTACAAAATAAGTTTTAAACTTAGTAAATTAGTTTCAACAATTCATTAATTGTGATTAAAGGTCTTATTTATATATGCTTTTAAATAAGGATCGTATAGAATAAATAGTATAAAAAAATAGAAAAAGTCAACTTTTTATCTTATTATTTTGTTGATGGGTAAAATATGAATTCCCATCTATAAAATAATTAACGATACTAAAGAGGGGGGGGGGGGGGGGGGGGGCGTTGTCCATACGTCCAAACCCCAATTACATCAAGTAGATGTGCAAATCTTAGTTAATTACATACGTAGTTTCGAATCTATAGACTCTTCTACCTAAATAGTAAGCACCTTACTCACGACTTCAAATGTCTACTTGAAAATTCATTCCAACAACTTTTTGTTAATCAGATGCGACAACTTCACCTTAATTATGGGATCTTCAGAAATGTATACTTTGATCTCCGGTTTATGCTTTAAGAGAGTTTGGAAATCTCTTATTGCTTGTATACACCACATGACTCTCCAAAAGTGGAATCCTAGGGTTACTTTTATACCTCGGCATGAAAACTACAACACCCTAACTTGATGATGGCCGATTGATCGAGATTAGTGATTTTTGATTGATTGAGTTGGTATTGAGAATATAGAAACTTGTTTTCTTTGTGAGCTTTAATCTTGTTATTGCCTTGGACTTAGAACTGGATTTCAAACAAACTCAAGACTCACTAAGACTCTTACAAATTGATTACATTTGATATCTTGTCCCATAGAATCAACACAAATGAATAATTATGTTGAATAAAGAGGATCCTTAGCGATGAAACTTGGAATTTTCGTTGGAGTCAAATATAATTACTAAGGCCCCAGGAGGGTTGGCCTAACGGTAAGGATGCCGCACGCATGCGCAATGATCTCTCGTTTGAACCCTGGCGGGTACCGGGGATGGGAGGTGGGAGCACTCATGCGTTGTACCTTACTGCTAGCTCTCTTGGGGTTCTAGGGTGAGAATTGTGGCACCCTAGTCACAGTAGTTATGACTCAATCTAATATTCTTTAGCGTGGGGTGCCCTTATGGTCACGCCCAAAGGGGTGAGTCACACATGGTCGCCCCTACCCCCCTTTTCATTCAGCAAAAAAAAAAAATATATATATATATATATATATATATAATTACTAAGATTTTTAATAAAAGATATACGAAAATTGAAAATTAAATTAATAAATGAGAACCAAATACTACATAAAAAATCAATAATTTATTTCAACACATTTGTTTTGAAATGAGTCACTAAAAACTTCATTTATAAAATATTTTTTACTAAAACATCAATTAGTATTGCAAAAAATAGGAAAAAAGAATAAATGATGATTTCAAGAAGAGCACACTAAACATAAAAATATAATGTTTCAAGAGTGTTACTATATCAATATCCAAAGTTTAGATTCTAGTTATGAGTATTTAATTTACTTAAGACTTAAGAGTAATGTTAGAGATATTACAAAATTTACTACATAGAGCTTATAAACTGGCATGTTACTAATTACCAAAAAATAATTCAATATATTAGGTAATATACATTTCAAAAAAATTTATTAGGTAATATAAACTCACTAATCACATTTATTATTACACCAGTTTATAAGATTTATATAATAAAATTATTATTACTTTTAACATTTTTCTTTACTCAATAACATGAAGAACTCATTGTCGGTGGTCTGCTGTGAGTGAGTTGGCAATAGGTGACAACGGACAACTATATATATGACACTTAGGTCTTTCTGGTATCAACCTTCTAGAGAATTTTTAAATTTTTATTTTTATTTTTTATTTTTTAATTTATTTATCAATAAGCTTTTCAAGATTTCTTAAAAATAATTGTTTTTGTTTGTTTGTTTGGTTTTTGTTTTTAGATGCAGTCATATATATATATATATACACACACACACACACACATGAGTTGACCATTTTATTTTTGGTTATAATATAATTATTTTGTGAATTCAAACTTTAAATTACTAAATATCTTTATTTTCTTTTAAAAATAAATTAAGAATGGGAGGGTGTCATGGCCCCCCCCGTTCCAAAAGTAGTTCTCCTATGCTCAAACTAGCTATCTCCAATCACAGAAAAAGTTCATGCTTCTAAATTGAATTGTCGACACCTTTTAGCGACAACAAGTTATTCCACATTTCTCAATCATTTTGTTTTTTGTTTTGGGGTTAAAATCTTTCACTTGATTACATGTGTCCCTTATTACATACCAGCCCAATGATATATATTGGTATTTGTTCTTCACCAAATTGTTCATAAACATCTCTGCTTCTATCCAAAGATGCTTTTGACAATAATCACAACAGTGTTTCTTTTGAGCACCCATGCACATGAGGCTAGCAGCAGAATCTTACATGCAGAAGAACAAAATACTATGAACAAATAAGCCAATGCGAGCTGTCAAGCTTGGTCCACAAGGTCAGCAACGTACGAAGCAACTCAATCTTCTCAACTTCATTATTATCGGGATATTGAAAATGTCATCTATACTAGCTTGAATGTGTTTTTTTGGGTGACTTTCGTCTAGGAGTATTGAATGAGACACTGGGTCGATATGTGGCCATTCTAGGGCATATGTCAATCTCATGTTGTCACCAATATAATGCACAAGGACCTTGGAGGAAAGGGAACTCCCTTTTTTTTTTTTTGGTTTGGGTTTGGGTTTGTTAGTCAAACCTTTTAGAGAAGTCAATTTTGTGACCCACGTTGTCACCTTATCTTGTTTTTTAACGGTAATGGATGATTCCCAGTCCTTTTGTCCTTTTAACTTTTGCTTTTGTTCTCAGGATATATGGTGATAATTTTTTTTTTTTAAGTTTCTAATTTTCTTGTTTTAGTTAATTGAAAGTACAGTATTATTTAGGGGAAAAAAACTCAATCTTTTTCATCATTCATCATCACGCGCGCGCGCGCGCGCACATATATATATATATATATATATATATAGTCATATTGGATTTTATTACAATGATTCACGTTTTGCTATCCCCGTAATAATAATGAGATCGACTTGTCCCATTAGTTTATGACCCTGCCAGGACAGAATTGTAAGATGCAGATGAGAACTGAGAAATGAAGAGACACGTTTAAGCATTTCTGTCATGCGTCTCTCTCAGTTCATTTGTGTATAACAAAGTAAAGTGCTTATATGGTGTCCCATCCGAAATTGTCAATTCTTTTTTATGCGACTTAAATAATGCTCCCAAGTGCAGGATTGTTGCGAAGTAATAACTCGGTAAGTTCGAGGTCGAATTCACAGAAAAAAGGGAATTGATTAGCAAACCACAAGAGAATAAAACTAAAATAATAAAGTTTAATTGAAGAGATTTTTAATGGTTTAGTAAAGATAATTTAAATTGAGAAAAAAAAAAAACAATATATTAAGACGCTAAGGTTTAGGGATCCATACACAACACATCTATTGGTAGTCTTAACAATAATTATTTTATAACTCAACTAAAATTCATATGAAGGACAATCTTAGTCGGATGATTTAACAATAAGAACTCAAGAATTAATTGTCTAAGGTAGTTTCATGAAATTGATTGATTTTAGGCAAAATAAAACTAGTGAATTAGTTCACAGGGAATACTAAGTATTTAATGTGCTCGGAGTCTACGATAAATAAAAGAATTATACAAAACTAAACACTTTTCTTGATGAGTAAAACAATTAAAATATAAAAACATAAGCATTAAAACCAATAAATAATTGTTAAGAATATACCGATAAACGGTTGGGTTTTACCCTTTGCCTTAGCAAGACTTCTAGCAAGTCATAACACAAATAAAACTCTAAAAACTGTAAAGAAACTTTAAGAAATCCTAAATTATGTTCTACGGCAGCTCCCCTCTGAATTTTGCCCTAAAGAGCCTTTAAATAGGTCAAAGAATCCTAATACAAATTGAATTCTTGTTTGGAGAAAATCCCAGGTTTTTAGGATTCACTTAACCGACGTTTTCAGCCCATTCAGCTTCAGAATTCAGACTTTTGGTAAACTAAAAAGTTTTAGACCTTTAAGTTAGTTTTCTAGCCCAACTTGAATCATCTCGATTGGACATCTGAGCTGAAAGTTATGCTCCAAATACTAACTGGTGCGCAGGCTGGAATCCTAATTTGAATTGGACTTGGATTTGGTGCAAATTTCTTCTAATTTCTTGCTCCAATTGGACTTGAATTTAATTGAGTTGGCATTCTTTGACTTCATCATGGCCCTTGTAAAAGTAAAGTCCATTAGCTTTCTTCTTCGCACAAATCTCCACTTATTTAATTTCATTATCCTACAAAAGACAGATTCACACATTAAAATTCAACTAAGCACAAAATTGATTATTTAGCATTATTCCAAAACCAACTATAAACTGCATGAATTAACTCAAAATAAGTTTGATAATGCTTTTTAATAATGATATAAATATGCAAAATTAAGCTATTATCACTTTTGTTTGCTACAAAAGTCTTGCTATAGTACTGGAGCTTGTAAAATAAACCCTGCATAGATAGAGGAATGTTCAACTAAGGCTACATTTGGATGGGGGATGGGAAAGTGGGGGATAAAAAAATGGTGTGAAGATAGAAAAGTGGAGGATAGAAAAATTTAATTTTTTTCTCATGCATGTTTGGTTGGGAGGATGGAAAAGTAGAGAGATAAAAAATTTTAAGAAGAAAAATGAAAATATGAAAAATGTAGGTTATGTGAATTTACTCTCATGCTCCTATACTAAATAAAACATTATATATATGAGATGGGTTCAGGTAACTTCACAAGAGTCAAACCTTTTATGCACCATTGATTACTATTAAATCTAAAGGTCAAAAAATACTCATAGTAATGTCATTATTTCTCTCTAGAAATTTGTGATTTATGCATTAACTCTTATTATTAAAGTGAAAAAAAAAAAAAAAACCAAAGCATTAACTTTTTTTTTCCTTCCACATCATCATCTTCTTCCTCTGTATTTCTTTTTGCGCTATACTTTCAGGCCTCCACCATTCATAAAATGCTCAAGATTAAATTGTTGATAAAAGCTATCTTTATTTTGTTTTAATAAACAAAATAACGATAGCTTTCTCTAAAACAATTGTGACTTTGGCCATATTAATTCAATGAAGAAATCAGTGCCCCTAATTCTATACATAGAAACTGTGAAAAAGGATTTTTATCCAATTGCTCTTTGGCTTTATTGTAACCTCTACTCTTGTGGTGGATATATATCTGGGCTTCAAATTAACTTTGACATCTTCATTCTTCACTTGACAAAAAAATTAAACTAAACTGGAAATTTAAAGTATTTTTCAATTGATAAATTTATCTTTAGAATTTCTCTTTCTCCACAATCAACTACGTACTTATATTATTTAAAAAAATCTTTTTAGATTTTTAAGTATTAATTTAATAACTTAAAGAAAGAGTTTAAAATTTTGATAATATCATTTCCCAAACTTTCTCTCTATTTTATTTTACCACTTCCATTCGGACCATTCCTCTCTCTCTCTCTCTCTCTCTCTCGAAAAAATAACTATAGATTTTTTTACACTCCATCAACGTCTACTCTAAATTAATCTCCAAAACATTTTATATTGTTTTTATGTGCAAAAAATCATTAATATTTGAGATTAAATTCTATAAGGATGGGGTGTAAACCCATGTTTTACCCCATCCAATAAGTGATTGCCACATCAACATTTTACTTAAAATTCAATACATCTTACTACACCTAATAACATCTTGAAAGATTCTTAATTTGGTTGGATTATATATGGGTATTAGAATTGATTGAGTGTGATTGTGTTTATTCTTAAATATGTGATAAGATGATGTGGCATGTTGGGATTGGAGGGGTAAAACATGAGTTTTACACCACATCCTTATAGAATTTAATCTCTTAATATTTATATAGGCATGGTGACAACATAGATTGTAGAGGTGGCAGCGATGTTAAAGGAGTGATGGCGAGGACAAAAATAAAGATGGTATGATGTTGGTGGTAGTGACAATAAAGGTGTTGCATTAATGGTGGAAGCAACTATATATGGTTATTTTTTTCCCCTTAGTAATAAGAGTTAATTTCTAAATCACTAATTTCTAGGGAGTAATAATGACATTACTATGTGTATTTTTTGACCCTTAGATCTAATAGTAATCAATGGTTCATAAAATGTGTAACTCTTATGAAGTTACACCAGGTGTAACTTGAATCCATCTCATAAAAGTATATAACTCAGTTGGCCAAATTAATGACAGTGATACTGGTTGTCCTATTATATTATCCTATTATTATCTTTTTAATAATAATAATAAGACTAGTATAACATCTTTATGACTATATATTTATTTATTTTTTAGAAGAGGTAAGTAGTTGCAACCTATTATCATCTTGACCATAAAAGTGAAAACCATTATTATTATTTTAAAAAACTAATACCTAACAACAATTTTACGACTATTTATTTATTTATTTTTTTGAGAAGAGGTAAGTAATTTTAATTTATGGTGTTTGCTTCATAATGATTGTTTTTTGTCGTCAAGCCAAAATGCTAATTATTTTTTGTGTAAGCAGAATTGGAACCCCAAGTCTCTTATTCGACAACCAAAAATTTTACCAATTTTTTTAGAATAAGATTTACCAATTGAGCTAATAAAACCGCATCTTTAATTATGACTATTTAGATTGGTCATTTCCTTTTTACTTTATTTATTTAGAGGAACAAACCTAAATGGGCACTAGTTTTACCTTTCCTTTTTGCCAAATGATAAATCAAACCAAAATCCACTGATTCCTTTATAACTGGAACCCAAGACCTCCACCTTATAATAGGAGAAGAAATACAACTAAGCGAGGAGGCCATTGGTAAAGACTAGTAAATAGGGTATTAGGTATTCTTTCTCTTCTTTCTTTCATGGGGTACAATATGATATCTTCGTTCCTTTTTGACATTTTACAAAGCTGGGCTTTGTGTCAAATGCCAACATGTCAGTATGCTTGGTATCAAAGCGCCACTACAGTCATTTTCACGTAGTTGATGGGTGTGGACAGGAGGAGGTGAAGTTGCTTCTTTAGTTGAATTCTTTTTCTGTTTAGTTTTTCATAAGTTCACATCCATTCAGTGGCACTGGCGGCTCAAGAAGTGGCCTACGCCTAAGGCCCCATTTTTTTAATGGTTTTACCTCTTTTTATAAAGGCTTCACTTAATGCAGTTAATGCCGATAGAAGAATGTTAGAAATATTATAAATTTTATTATATGAAAGTTTCAAATTGATGCATTACCAATAAAAAAAGAAAATGAAAAATTCATACATTCATTTATCAAGTGGTTGAGACTAACTTAACATTTATTGTCATATCAATTTGTATGCTTTTATATAGTAAAATTTATAGTATCTTTAGCATTTTCTAAAAATTATATGATAATAAATCGTTTAAAAATAAAAAAAGGTTGTGCAATATTTTTCTCACTTTCAAAAAGGTCTCCAAAATATTAGACCAATAGAAACTCAACACAATTGAAAAGTGAAAACCTTAAACTTTTTTTTTTGGGAGAACGTTTTGAGGCTGTTAATTTTTGTAAGCCAATATCCTGTACTATAAAGTGTCAACATTATTAGCCACCCTAATCTCTCACATGGTCACACACCATTGATACCAAACAATCTCCATCTCTTTCCTAACTCCAAAATCAAAATTTATAACTATACATTGCTTTATCAAATATAAAGTAAACCTCCTTTCTAAAAGAATAATAAAATTTCATTTCTTTTTATTAAATTTTATTTTTGAAGCATGATATTTGATTCTTTATATGAAATTAACTTTAGTTTAATTAATATTTATTCATCAAATTAATCTTAGTTTCTTTAGTATTAACTTAAATTTATGTTCTTAAATGTATCGAGACAGCCCTACATCCATTGCTCAAGCAAGCCAATTTAATTCAAATCAATAGTCAAATTTTGGGATGCCAATCTTCTAGAAGACAAAATAGTAGGGGCTTATTTGGTAATGTTGTTCTAGTAATGTTGTTTAAGTGTTGTGAAAATACGTGTTGTGTTGTTTAAACAATGAAAACTGTTGTTTAAACAACACAACCAAACAGGCCCTAAGTTACCCGATATTCTCTGAACACTTTTATATATATATATATATATATATATAAAATTTTTAAATTTGTTTATTGGAACTTGGTTGTCTCACTTGGTTGGTCCATATGCTCCACACAGTCTTCATCAAATTTTTCTGAACCATCTCTGCTTCTAAATATGCTTGCCCTAGTTATCACAGTGCTTTTAACTATCATAAAGGTTACAATATCAGTTGTAATTTTTACCAGTAGCGATGAAAGTTTCTGTGTTTTTAAATTGTAAAAGCAAAGAACAGGCCAGCTGAATATATAGAAACTTATTTCACTGGCAGTTAGGAAAGTTTCTGATTTTTGCATTGTGGTGGCAATTAACAGACCATATAGAAGCCTCTGTTGTATTTTAGTAATGTCATCCTTAAAACAATAAATCTTGTTAGGTTTTGAGTATGTAATGTTGGCAAACCATGACAAAAACTAAGTCTCATTAGTTTAGAATGGTCTACATTGAAGCCCAAGACAAAAAACTCATGTTCGGGATGAAAAAAATGAGTTACAATCTATTTCGTTCGATTGATACTCGATCGATCGAAAGTCGCATATCAACGAAATCAGCAAACGTAAAAAGGCCATAATTTATCCGTTTGAAACCCAAATCGTGAGCCCTTTTTTCTAGTATTTAAAGGACATCATAAGTTAACCCTAGGTAGGGTTTTCAGAGATTTTTAGAGAGATTAAAGTGCTGTGTGTGCCTCTTTTTATTTTTAGGGTTTTGTACCCAAAGGCTCTCTAAAGGTTGTTGCTCTATTTGCTGTGTGTGTGAATATCTTGTGAGATCTGAGAGGTGGTTGCATTCACACATGTTTAGGATTATTAAAAAAGAGATTTTATTGAGAGCTTGATAATCATTTAGTTGCTGCACTAAAGAGTTTAAAGATATGCAAACGGGAGTGCTTGTATTTGCTGGAGAATCCAAGAAAGAAGGAGTCTGTGGTCTCAAAACTTGCACGTGGTTGTGTCAGTAAGTTTTCTAATGGTGGATAGCGATAGAATGTTAGTAGTCTAAATTCTATTGTACAAACTTTGATTCTTTCATAGTGGATTCAAGTTTACTTTGAGGATAGTTAGGTTAAATCCTCCCCAGGTGTTTTACCGGTTTGATTTTCTTGGGTCATCATATCATTGTGTTATTCATTTTTTTGCTGCTATGCATGATATAATTGTTTAATTGTGATAACCTAGATCTGGAATTTGGACTAAGTAATAACTTGGCTAATTAACTAGGTTAATCCGGTTGTGTTTTAAAAGGTTTAAAAACAAATAAATCTAATACACAACAAATTTCAAAACTTTTTAATTTATTTATAATAACTGTTGAAGTTGCCAATTTTGATTAGTGCAAAATAAAAATAATGTTAGTTTATAATAACCGTTGAAGTTATCGATTATGATTAGTGTAAAATAAAAATAATTTTAGTTGTGATCACATGTAAAATTGATGTTACATCATCTACAAAACATTAGGTTAAAGTTGTAGAACCTTCTTGGGTTTTTTATCAACATTCATGGAACTTGAAGTTGGAGCTCTTTTACTTGGTTCATGCTTCGGGTCTCTTTATAATAACAACCATTGCTCCACACATTCTTCATCAAATTGTTCATTTACATTGAACCATCTCTTCATTCTAAATATGTTTCTCATAGTCACAGCAGTGCTTTGTCTTATGAGCATTCCTGCACATGAGGCTAGCAGACTCTTCCATGTGGGAGAACAAAAAACAATGAACAAAAACCATTTGTTAGAGTCACTACTGAAAGCTCAAGTTCCTTCATCAACAATCAGCCAAAAGGCCTTTACCGGTCACAATGTTTCGCCATTGCTCCGCCCACTGCTGAGGGCGCATGTCCCTCCTTCCGCGCCTAATCCCGGCACGGAAGTCCCAGCTTTAACACCGACACACAAAGCTTCTCCATTGCTACCAGCCTCACTGCAGAAGAGTCCTCCACCTGTGCCAAAAGGAAGCACCTCAATCCCCTAGCTCTGCTTCAACCATCAACCAATGGGTTTTCACAGATTGCAAGAATAAGCACTTGCACTTGTATTCATCCAAAATAAAATAAGTACTTGCAGATGGAAAACCTAGGTCAATGCAAATGCGAATGCTATTGTAGACTTGTGTCACTATTAGTAGATGATGTGTTCTTGTATCTATGATCTTGTGGAGTAAATCTTAACCTATTTAAATTTTTCTACATAATATTAATCAAATTAGATTTAATGCTATCAAATATTAAGATAGAAATGTGATAAAACTTGATCTAATTGAATGAATAATTACAAGTGGTGCTCTCTGTTTTATATATTCCACAACAGAGGCAAAAAAACCACTAACTAACTAAACCGCCAAAATTCTGTTATACAATCAAGCCAATAGGCATAAGACATCTGAACTAGCCTCACACATGCACAGCACATGTTCCTTAAACAGTATTACAAACTAGAAGCTAAACTACAAGTAGTTCAATAGAAGCAACTAAACAAACGGTAGCTTTAGTCACAGTTTAGCACTTGTTCCTTTTAACTTGATGTTGATTCTGCTTTCATTTCCTTAATTTTTTTCTTGGTTTGATCTTTACCTCTATTCTGAGAAGTGCCCTCTCTCTCTCTCTAGTGTTAATCTATGTTTTAGTTGTGAACGTTTCTTTGGGGAAAAGATAGCAATTGGAATTAACAAGAATATTAGAATTCTTCTCCTCATGATTTATATAATAGAAAGTAGGAGAGAGAAATTTGTGAGGTTGTGAAGATATGCAAAGCATCAATGCAAGCCAAACATCAAAAGGAAAAGTTCATGTAGTATGTATTTATGATAACTCATCCCAGTGATGCTTTAGGTTGGTTGCTATTCATTTCTTTTGCTAGGATGGAGTCATGGAGATATGCTCCATGCACTTTTGATAAATCAAGCCCAAGTGGTTTAGCAAAAAAAAAAAAAAAAAAAAAAAAATTCAAGCCCAAGTGAACTCAATTGAATAAGACATTTGATAAAGGAGTAAGGTTAGCACATACATTTTTTTTTTATTTTTTATAATAGTTGACATTTTTTATTATTATAAAAGTTTGACACTGTTTCTATTATGCACTTATCGATCACAATAGGTAATATATATTAATGTTTTTAAAAAATATTATATGAAAAAAATACTATAGATATTATCAATTTTACTTTACAAATTAACATAATAATAAATCTGAATTTTTATTTGGTGCATGGTGACACATTGATTTGTAAATGTTACATAATAAATTTTGTACTGTTACTAATATCAACCGATATTATAGCCTTAGATTGATAAAGAGTAGGTGCGCCAAAAAGATCCAATAATCTTTTTATTTTTATGCTTTTAACAAGTAGGGGTGTGCAGCCAACCCACTAACCTGCCAAAATTGACCTGACCTAATTCAACAAGCTGGGTTGGGTTGGTTTTTAAGGGTGGGTGAGTTGTAGGGTTGTATAGGCACTGCTCGCCACCGACGAAACCAGCCGGAGCCGAACCGATCTGCCTGCCTCTAACCTCCACCACAGGTATTAGGCACAGTGGTTCAACAGTGATTTTCAAGCACCGAAGTTGGCCGGTATGGTTTTCGGTGAAGGTTTTTGGATTCCGATGAACACCGAATTGAACCGATTTGCTTATATATATACAAAACTTGAGATTTCTACCCCCTTCAAGTCAGATTTAAGATTTCCATCCCCACCCACAACACAAAACCCACCACCATTTCAGCTTTTTATCTTCAAGCCACCTCTGCTTTTGCTACCACCCAGGTCAGATCTTCAAGTTGTTGTCTTTGCCTCCATCGCTTGGTGGTCGATTAGACTTCGCAGGTGAGTTAATTGATGGTTATTCCCAAGAATCTTAAGCTTGTTTGGGTTTTAATATTTGGGTTTGTAGTGGGTTTTGAATATTTTGATATTTAGATTTGATTTAAGTTTTGATTTGTGGTTTGAATCCTTGAGTATTTTGGGTTTGATTTTGGTTTTAGATATCTCTTCCTTTCTGTGTGTGTGATAGATAGGTGGACATCGACCACAGCGCTGATTGGAACCGCCATTGATGTTGCCAGAGAACCGTTCCTCAAGTGAGGCAGCGGCTTGGGTTTTTAGGAAATCGAAGGTTCCGGTGCGGTGTAGAAATGGCTACAAAACCGGCCGCACCGCATCGTGTATAGCCCTAGTGAGTTGGGTTGGGTTATGAAATATTTTTTAATAGTGGTTCGGGTTGGGTTGGGTTTGGGTCATAACAATCACAACCCACCTAACTCAACTCGACCCATCTATATATTTAAAATTTAAATTATATATATTTAAAACTATATTATATAATTAATAAATTTTTTTTAAATTTTCCCTCTATTTAGCTCTTCCTATATAAAATCCAATTATCTCGCAAACCCTAACAATCGGATTTCTCTCTCTGCTGCTTCCCACTCCCACTCTCTCACTCCACTCTTATTTTTTTGTAACTGAGTTGGGATATTAGTTTATGTATATTTTGTTTATCAACTCAGTTGGATATATTTTGTTTATAACTGAGTTGGAGTACTAGTTCATGTATATTTTGTTTATCAACTCAGGTGACAAGTGGGATATATTTTTTTATCCAACTCATGGGTTTAACCCGACCCAACTTGATCTATGTGGGTTGGATTGGGTTGGATTTTTTTAACCCACCATGGTAAGTTGAGTTGAAAAATTCCCTCAACCCAACCCAGCCAAACCCATGCAAACCCCTAACAACAATCTTACAATGAACATGTGTAGTAAGAATGCTGAAAGCAGTTAAAACTTTTCGGAACATGATTATGCATCACCACTGGTCAGATTGCGTTGGCCTGATATGAACAGTGTAAAGGTTGTCTATGGTGATAGATATTTGCCATTCTGTCTTCTATCCAGATTTCAATATCAAGTCACAAAGGAACCTATTTAGCTGAAGTTTAAGGACAAGCGGAAAAATCAATGAAAAAACTAAAAAAAAAAAACCTTTACCTTAACATATTGTGTACCATATTGTTCAGGTTCAGTATGATATACCTCAAGACGTTCTATTTCTAGATACTTTTCAAAGAAGCTTAAACATCTTGTCGACCGCTTTTCACATCAAGCTGAAGATAATAAAAATGATTATTTTTTTCTTGTTGAATTATATTCCAGTTGCGTTTGGGATTTAAAAAAAAGTTAACTTATTTTACTTTTTAGTCCATTTTTGTTTGTAAAGTTGGTCTCATTGCACTGTTAAGTGGGTCTTATGTTAGGACATATGTGTTTCACATGCTAAGAACATATGTCTTACTTATTTATGTAAATTGGCTAATCCTTTGACAAAACGCACTTTACTTGTAATTGGGTAGATCTAGGTGTTTTTAATACTTCAAGAAACCATGTTTCAAGATCAAGTGTTGAAGCCATCAAGTCTGTCCAAGAAAAAGCAAGTTGAAGTGCAGAATTTTTAAAGCTCGACACCTCTCGATAGCTACCTCGACACCTGCTATCTGTCGAGATTTAAAAAGTCAGAATTCCAAATCTGATTTTCTTGGGATCCGTGAATATGTTTTTGGGGCTTCTTTTCTTCTAACCCTAAACATATAAAAGGATTATTTTAAGAGCCGTTTTGGGTGACACAAGTTGTATTATCATTGAGCAATCTCTGTTTATGCAAATTGTGCTCAACAGACGAAGTTCTTGACCTAGTTCATCCTTCATCAAGAAGTTGCTGTGTCTTTGCACCATAGGGTTTTGTAACCAAGCATCTTCCTGCTATTCATCACGTGGATGAACTGAAGAACTTTGCAGCCAACCATTCTTCCTCAAGTTGGTGTTCTGAAGTCGCGTACTGGGATCCGCGCATTGGTTAGTCACGTACTTGGGAGCCGTGCATCAAAGGTGGAAATTGTCACTACAGATCAAGTCCAATTGGGTATTGGGGTAAGGGTTCAACTGTAGGTTGGTAAGGTACTTGGGATTCCTTTCTTGTAACCGCTTGATTTGATAATAGTGGAGTTTCGGGAGTGGTGACCTGAAAATCACCCGGTGGGGTTTTTGCCGTTAGGGTTTTCCCCATTCGTAAACAAATCACCGTGTTATTTATTTTCCGCTGCATATTTAGTATTTGGTGATTTGTTTGTGCTTCCACGCAATTGCATGCTTAATTGATTAATTAAACAACTTGGCTAATTAATTAATTAATTAGGGTTTATCACAAGGGGTCATTCGAAGTGTGACCTAACATCTTATTATTCCAAAAGTTAGCTTTTAGCTTTTTTTTTCTACTTTCTTTCTGTAAAAGTTTTCAGTTTCAGTAAAATAAGCAGTTTTCAAACGGACTCTCAATATAGCTCATATATATGATGCCCTTCAAATAACTGCCGTAGTGTACCCTCTTAAGTTCTTGCACATCGTGTAGCATGTATCTCCTTTGCTCTTAAATCAAACATAGCCCGTTTCCAGTTTTCATGTGACCAAGAAACAATAACCCTAAGTACGGTACGTAACATCACCTTCAACTATGCATGTATCATTTACAAGATAAACTCTACCAAGATCATAAAGTTCTCCATGATGCATGAAATGAAATAAAATCCCAATCACACGTACTCACACTTACTGCAGAGGGCTTAATGGCTTACACAGCTTCAAAGACGAGTCAAAAGAAGAGGAAGAGCCCTCCACCTCCCTCTATGCTGCAGAGGGCTTATATCACTCCATCTATACCCCAAATCTAGGCAGTGGGCACCTATATATATATATATATATATATATTAAAATAAGGACTGATAAAGAACAAATTTTTTTAATCTAAAAAAAATCAGAATTAATATTTTCAGTGGCGACTCCAGAAATTTTTTTCAGAGTGTTCCTCAACAAACATAAATTACACAATCTAATAAAAAGAAAAAAAAATTATATTGGCAACAACAACAATAAAAAAACACGCAAATACATAAAATTTGCAATTGCCTTCTACGTGATTTTCTTATTAAATATTTGTCCATAATTCTAGTAAAAGAATAAACAATAAACTATAAGTTCATTTGAAATATTAATAAAAATATTAATTATTGTTGTTTAGTTGTTTCATTAATTTGTTTATCTTTTATAAATTATAATTTGTTATATTGTTGTTTCATTAGTTATAAAATTATTAATTGTTTTTTAGCCTAACATAATTTAATTTGTTTGTCTTTTATAATGTATTGGTTAATTAAATTATTAATTATTGTTTATTAGTTGCTTCTTCCAATTAATTATTAATTAATTAAATTATTATTTATTAATTGCACTAGCACACACCCCATGTGCAGATAATCTTTTTTTGAGAAACAATAATGCAGATAATCTAATTTGACTCAAGTTATATATATATAAATATATATTAATCAATGAGTACCAGAAGAGAAAGTGACATGATGGAAAATTACTTGATAAAAAAAAATTGTAAATTCCTAAATTGCCCAAGCCCAATCCGGTTTTTCCTTGATTTTTTTCCTTTCTACCATTTTTTAATTCTCTGATCTTTATCTTCTTCTTTTTTTTCTTTTTTTCACTTTTGTCTTGAATGGTTCTCATCCACACATTTAAACTTCTCTTACTTTCCCAATGACTTGACTTATACCTTCCCAGTTCCTACTAATCATCTCATCTACACGGTCAGAGGTTCTCTCTTTTTCCTATCCTTTTTGTTCTCTCACAAGTCTCTTCCTCTCCGCCCTTCTCAGTCTCTTCATTCTCTTCCTGAAAGCTCGGAAATGTGTCGAAAACACACGAGCGGTTTAGACCCCCAAATTAAAGTTACGGCTTGGTTGATTTTACACTAACTTAATACTAAGTGCAGAATAGTGTAAACACAAGCGTATAAGCACAACAACTACTCTAATCCATATTTAAAGCAACATAGCAGTAAAAATGAAATGAACAAGAGTAGGGAAGAGAGATGCAAACACAGATAACACCGAGACGTGTTATCGAAGAGGAAACCGAAGAACTCGGCGAAAAACCTCTCCGCCGCCCTCCAAGCGGAAATCGATCCACTAGACAATCAGTTGGGATACATGGGTTAGCAAGAGACCCTCCAAGCCTAATCTACCCGATGTACCTAAGCCCTCCAAGCTCCTACTCCAACAAGGCTTCTCGGAACCGTGTCTTGTCTTAGTTCTCCGGATCCCGCAACAAGCTCCATGTTGCATCTGCCATCATCGGCTTCTTCCAATGCTTCCCAGTAGCACCAAAACGTCACTTCACACTCTGAAAGGGTATGGTAAGTGTTTGGGCTATCAACCTCTCAATGGTATGGAAATGAAGAGGTAGGAGATGAGGAAATTCCCAAAACAAATGTGTAGAGGATTGTGGGTATAACAATCTCTAACTCTCAAGGTGTTTGGCTAGGGTTTTCTCTTAGAGGCTCTCATCTTAATTGTGGGTAATGTGGGTATGTATAGTGTGGGTACAGAAAGTGTGACTTAGGCTGGACAGGCTGGCAGAACAGAATGCCTTGTGGATGTCTCGCAAGAAGGCCTTACCTGCGAGATACTCGCAAGACACAGCTGTCTCCACCTGGCCTAACTCTTCGCATTCCAGCATGTGCAGGGCACATGTATCACTTCGCGGGAAGCTAAGTCACAAGACACCCGTGAGAAATCTTCAGTCTTCTAGTGCTTGAGTCTTCACACTCTCTCTCTCTCTCTCTCTCTCTAACACACAACCCTTGCAATGAAATCCCACAACAAATACAGGGTACAACAGATTGAATATAGTTACAATCAAATTTGGCACGGAATATAAGCCAACAAAAACAAATAGTTGTAAATAATAACTTTACACTTCCTAACAAATCTCTTCCTCTCCCTCCTTCTCAGCCTTAGTTACAAACAACAAAAATGCAAGACTTTTTTGTCATAAAAATCTTGCAGAAACATTGCGTCGTCATCGTGCTTTTTTTTTTTTTTTTTTTTTTTTTTTTTCCAAAAAGATTTTGCAGAAGTATTCATCTCAACGTTTGACAGATCTCATGGTGGCGAGGAAGATCGATCTTCGATCTCCGATGCACGATGTGTTCTGGTTTTGGAGCTCGAGTTTGAGGCCCGATGTGATGACCGATGTGCTCTGTTGCAGCGTAGCTCGAGGCGGAGGCGCCATCTGTTGGTTGTTGTCGTTGATGTGCTCTGTTCAGGGTGTTCCTAATTTTGGTTAAGGGTTGTAAAGTTGTTATTTACAACTATGTATTTTGTTGGCTTTTATTCCGTGCCAAATTTGATTGTAATTATTTTCAATCGTTTATACCCTGTATTTATTGTGGGATTTGTTGTAAGGGTTGTGTGATAGAGAGAGTGTGTGAAGACTCAAGCATTTGGAGGCTGAAGGATTCTCGCGGGTATGTCGCGACCTAGCTTCCCGCGAAGTGAAGCATGTGCCCTGCACGTGCTGGAATGCGAAGAGTCAGGCCAGGTGGAGGCAGCTGTCTCTCGCGAGTATCTCGCGGGTAAGGCCTTCCCGTGAGACACCCGCGAGACAAGCTGTTCTGCCAGCCTGTACTGACTGACTCACACATTTTGCACCTATCCTATATATACCCTCATTACCCACAAATGTTGAGGAATGCTTCAGAGAGAAAACCCTAGCCAAACACATTGGGAATTAGAGATTGTCATCCCCACCTTTTTCTATACACTTGCTTGTGGTATCTCCTCAACCCTTCCCTCTCCATTTCCATACCATTGAGAGGTTGATAGCTCAAACACTTACCACACCCTTTGAGAGTGCTGTGAGACGTTTTGGTGCTGCTGGGAAGTATTGGAAGAAGCCTGGAATGGCAGATGCAACATGGAGCTTGTTGCGGGATCCGGGGTGCTAGACAAGACACAGTTCCGAGAAGCCTTGTTGGAGTAGGAGCTTGGAGTGCTTAGGTACATCGAGTAGATTAGGCTTGGAGGGTTTCTTGCTAACCCATGTATCCCAACTAATTTTCTAGTGGATCGATTTCCGCTTGGAGGGCGGCGGAGAGGTTTTTCGCCGAGTTCTTCGGTTTCCTCTTTGAAAACATGTCTCAATGTTTTCTGTGTTTGCATCCTTCTTCCCTACTCTTTTATATTCCATTATACTGCTGTGTTGCTTAGTTTATGGATTAGAGCGGGTACATTCTATCGAGCCGTAATTTAAATTGGGGGTCTAAATAGCTCCTGTGTTTTCAACACATTTTCGAACTTTCAATTGGTATCAGAGCGGGTACACTTACTGTGGTTTAAATACCTGAGTGTGATCCTTGACCCTATTTGAGATGGACCGGTCTCAATCGCTCAATGTTCCACCATTTTTTTATGGGAACAATTATGCATTTTGGAAAGTCAGAATGAGAGCATTTTTATGTTCTATGGATGTACCGTGTGGGATGCGGTTGAGATAGGCTGGACTAAGCCGAAGGATCCTAAGTCCACTTGGGATAAGGCAGCTCTCGCAGCTGCCAATGCTAATAGTAGAGCTTTAAATGCTATTTTCTGTGGTGTGTCTCCTGATAAATTCCACAGGATCTCTCATATGACGGTAGCCAAGGAAGCTTGGAAGATTTTGGAGACAACATATGAAGGTACGAAGAAAGTTAATGACACAAAGCTTCAAATGCTTACCACCAAATTTGAAGAGCTCAAGATGGGGGATGATGAACCATTTGATTCATTCTATGGGAAGCTCAATAAAATTGTAATTGCTAAATTCAATCTTGGGGAGAAGATTGAAGAGACTAAGGTGGTGAGAAAAATTTTGAGGTCCTTACCGGAGAGCTTTCGGGCAAAAGTCACAGCCATAGAGGAAAGCAAGGATTTGGATGAAATTAAGATCCAAGAGCTCATTGGATCACTCCAAACGTATGAGCTTGGACTGCCTTCCCACAAGACGAGTAAATCGCTTGCTCTTAAAACCATCACCGAAAGAATGGATGATCCTTCCGAAGAAGATGGAGTGGAGAAGGAAGTAGTATACCTTGCAAAAAACTTCCGAAAATTTCTGAAGATGAAGAACAGTGGAAAACCATTCAACAGAGGAAAATTTTCATCTTCAAGAGGTGATAGGAAAGAGTTTATGAGGAAAGAAGGGAGGGATTCTCAACCTTCTTCAGACATTGTGTGCTATGAGTGCAATGGCCATGGACATCTAAAGAAGGAGTGTCCAAATTTTCTGAGGGGAAAAGGCAAGGCGTATGCCACGATGCTCAGTGATTCTGACTCTTCTGATTCTGACTCGGAAGAGAGCTGTGACGGAGAGGGAAACTACTCCGCTTTCATGACCATTGCTCATGTGAAGTCATCGGATGATTTGGGTGCACTTGTGAAGGAACCTGGTGAGCATTCTGATTCAGAGTCTATTAGGATTGTGGAAGAATCAGATGCTGAAGAAGAAGAGAATACAGCTAATCTTCAAGAAAATTACTCCTTACTACTTAAGAAGTCGGGAGAGTATTCCAGAGTAGCCAAAGGCAACTATAAGGAAAATGAAGAAAGCTGAGGAAGATTACAGAAGTCTCTTGATCAGATATAAAGAGGCTAAGTGTGAGATTGAGACACTAAATGGCGAGCTGTCTGAAGCCTACACAAAGGTGAGGTTTCTTGAGCAAGAGGTTGTGCAAGCTCATGCTAAGATAGAGAGAGTCTCCTCTCAGAAGTTAGAAGATGTTGTATCATCTCAAAAACCTTCTTCAGACAAGTCCGGGTTGGGATACACCGGAGGAAGCTGCTCATCAGCCAAAGTCACCAAAGGAGTAAAGTTTGTGAAGGCAAACGAGATGGTTATAGAAGAGCCCATCGTTGAGAAAGTTGAGGATGTAAAGAAGAAGAATGTGGCTGAGCAACAAATGGTGAATATGCCCCGAAATCAATCTGTGGTTAAACATGAAACCAGAGGAAGATCTCTCCCAAGATCACAACGGGGTCCTCGAACGAATTATGTGTGTCATTACTGAGGACTGCGAGGACATACCAGACCCAACTGTCAAAAGCTGAGATCAGACAACAATGCAAGCGCACCTCAGTCATGAGGAAGGAGAAATGACATGAGGTCTTGGGGTGGTGATCAACCGAGAAGTCAAAATCGTGATCCCGGTATGATGGACGTGATGAAAATGATCGGTGCCTTCACCATTTGCTTGGAGAGTTTCACCAGAAGGTTTGACAGTCCAAATTCTCGTACCCAATCCGTCAAGGATATCACCCCAAACGCACGTGGCGTGTGGGTGAAGAGGGGTACTCATGCATAAGCATTAGAACATGTCCATGCATAAATTCTTTCAATATTTAGGGACATTTGCTGTTGCATCCTTTCATGCATTGCTTTCTTTTTACTGTTGTTATTTTGTCTGGTTGGTTTGTACCAGCTGTTTTTGTTGATCTTTCTTTTCTTGTTCTGTTTTGGGTGTGTTCAAAAAAACAAAATTCAAAAACCCATAAAAATTGAAAAATCTCAAAAGTTTGATCACTTGTTTTGTGTATGTCACATGTGAGTTTGGGCCTAGTACCTTCGTACTAATGGCGTAGTGCATTTACAATCTTGGCTTGTTATGTATGCACTTTTTTTTTATGTGGAAGACATCTTGAACACTATGCGTGACTGTTGTAAATAGATCTTCAAGCTTGTCATGAATGATCGATCAATAGTCTTGTTGGTCTTGATACTTGCATAGGCTTGTGTCTATATCTCTTCCCACTTTATTTTTATGTTTTTGCAACAAGAGCTCACCAAATGTAAATCTCCAAATGAAAAGAGATATTGAGCTGCAAAAGCCTGTCGCACACACTAGTATTCGACTAAGGAAAAGGGAAAGCGACTCTTCTTAATGTGCTTTGTATGGTGCTCAAAAAGCCAAAGGCTAATCATCAAAGTTGAAATATCATAAATTTCATGCACCAATCTCAAAATGAGATGATTTTGTCCAAACAAAATAAAATGGACCAAGTGTTATATTTTTTTTGGAGAAGCCAAATGAAAAGCTTCTAAGTAGTGTATTCAATATGTGGGAGGTCATATATACTCATTTCTATAATGGAGATAGTCCACTTGATTTCGTATCAGTTGTGTATGACTCGATTGAATTGATCATTGAAGTTTCGCTCTGGTCTAAGGACTATTTCACATTTGATACTCACACACAACACACAAGACTTTGATTCAATCAATGCCTATCTCATTTGTGTGATTGTATATGTTCAAATGTGATGTGTATGCTCAAGAACTCGTTGATCAAAACCAAAAAGATTTTTGAGTGTTTTATTTGTTTTTGAAAGTGATTTTGTACTTTCTTGTCTATTGGTTTTTGTTCAAAATGCATTTTTTTGTGTTTCTTCAAAAACTGGTTCAGGGGTGGTTTCGCGAGAAGCTCGCGACTTAGAGCTTCCCGCGAAAAGAGCTAGAGGGAAATAATTCTTTTCATCCTGTCACACAGAAGGTATCGCGACTGTTTCGCGACAAACAGTTTCTCGCGAAATGCTGTTTGGCTAAAAAATTGGATTTTTCCAAATTCAGACAGAAGTTACCGCGACTGTCTCGCTACTGTCTCGCGACTTAGTGCTTCTCGCGCAAGTTTTGTGCTTCAATGGCCCTTCTCGCGACTGTTTCGCGACTGTGTCGCTACTCCCTAACCCGCGAAAAACGCGTGTTTTCAGTTTTATATTGCTGATGTGACAGTTTTTCAAATCACAAAAACTTTCCTCGCTCAACCTCTCTCGAACATTTTCAACGCAAATCACTATTCCATTCAATCCCCTTCAATCCAAGCATCTGTTTTGCATTTTCCTCTTCAAGGTATGTTTTATAAACAATCCTTTTTAAGTTTTTGCTTAGATTTTGCAGAATTTTGTGTTAGGGTTTTGATATTTGGGGATTTTCAAAAATTTGGTTTGGTTTTCAAAATTAGATATATTTTTGTCAAATCTTTTGATTGGGCTGTGTCCCTTTTGTTGTTTGTGCTTCTGTGTTGGCCCCTTGTGGCATTTTAAAGTGTATTTAGGCATGTTTTCACCATGTTCATGCATTATTCATGTCATATTTGCATTTGTGCATGTTAGGTGTTCGACAAAATGTCCGAATGACATTTTTGTGCCAAATTGAAATCAAGTGATTTCAATCTATGGGTTCTCACTTGTGTGACCAAGTTTCACTCAGTTTGGTCATTGATTGTGTGTTTCATACACTTTGCTCATGTTGCACACTCTTGACACACACCTAGGCACACTTAGGCACCCCTCATGCATCTCATGCCGCACACACTCATCAGCACATGCACACAGACACACACACTTGCACTGTCTCTTAATTTTTTTTGCATTGTGCTTATGCTTTATAGGTTTGAGTCATTAAGCATGATGTTAAGAGTCAACCATGCTATGTTTTCAGTTAGTTTAACTCTGATTTGGAACTAACTTGAATCTAATCAAGTTTTGTCTTCTGGTTTGTGTTTGTGCATTGTTTTTTCTTTTCTGCTTTGTGAAATTGTGCAGATGTCTCCCACCAAGCATGCAGCTAAGAAGAAACCAACCTCAAAGCGTGCACGCACTGATTCTGATCACTTCAAGTCTGCTGAAGCTGATATGAAGTACAATGATTGCTATAAGGACAAGACGATCATCATGGAGAGAGTGGTCCAGTTAGAAACTCTTGAGGACACGTTCATCCCTGAAGTGTTCAAAGATAGAACCTAGACCAAGCTGTTGAACCCAACCGGGGTTGTCTATTCAGAGATAATCAGGGAGTTCTTCTCAAATGCCACTGTCAACGGAGACTGTATTGAGTGCTAGGTACGACACAAGGAATTTGTGATTACGAGAGAGATCATCCAAGACTTTTTGGAAATACGGCCTCCATCTCAGCCAATTACAATTGCATATGAGGACAGATTGGGCTCTACTGCTGAGATGATTACAGCTCTTGGTGGTGAACCGAAGAAATCATCCATGAACACCATCAAATTCTCTCCGGAAATGAGGACACTAAGTTATGTGATGATTCATAATCTGTATCCGGTCACCAATCTCACCACACTATCTGCTCCGAGAACAAGATTCTTGTATGATCTCTTTTCTCATAAGGAGATCGACATTTGTGGTCATATCATACATGTCCTGAAGAAGAGCATCACAAAGCAGAATTCACGAACTGTGATGCCGTTCCCCTCCTTGATCATGGGATTGATTGCCAAGGCAAAGCTCAAGCTACCCAGTGGCCTCACAGTTGTTCAGAGGGACTACCCCATTGGTGGTCATACATTGACTAGGAGCACTACACACATCAAGGGTTCCAAGACTGGTGTGCATACCATCCCACAGCCTCGTGTTGAGCAAGATGAGGGTGGAGATACAGAGGAGGAGATTGATAGGTTCACCTCGACTCCAGAGCCATCTACACAGCCATCATCTTCTGCTCCACCACAAGGCTTGAGCAAACTTGATCTATTGCTGGCTAAAATGGATCAAATGTCTACAGTGCTGGATTATCATGTACAGCACACAGCGGACCAGTTTGCATATCTTCAAGGACAGATCACCGCGCTCTCTTCACAAATACAAGACTTATCTATGGAGCAAGGCTCGGATTCAGAGTCAGATCAGTTCTAGCCCTTTGGCCATTCCGGTCAAAAAGGGGGAGAAATTTTTGAGGGGGAGCTGGAGAAGAGCTTGCACAGCGTTAGGGGGAGCATAGCTTAATATTGGTTATTGGTTTTACAGACGGTTTTATTCAGTTTCTTTTCAGTGTCTTTTGGTTTTTATAACTGTTTTACTGCTTTTGGTTTAAAGCTTTGATACTCTGTTTTTATTTAAGTATAATTTCAGAAGTTTCTTTTGTGATATTCTCTATGCATTGTAGCATACTTTGCATGTACCCATGTTGCTTTTGTAAGCTTTAAGGGTTTGTTTCATTGCATATTTTGTAGGCTTTTATGGTGTGTGCCATGCATATTCTGTACCTTGTTTATGCAGCCTTTATGATTGTGGTCTTGAAGTTTAATGTCTTTCATTTTTCTTCAGTACAACACTCTTGTGCCCTAGTAGGATTGTTCCTAGATGTATATACGTTCTATGCATTGGTTGAGTGATGAACACTCTTGTGCCCTAGTAGGATTGTTCCTAGATGCAAATACTTCGTGTATTTCGCATTGGTTGAGTGTTGGACTTGCAAATGATACTCTTTATTTGAGCTTATCACCTTGCATGTCCGGATGGTCATTCCGTGTGTGAATGAGCATAGTGATCACTTTTGCGTAAGTGATTGCTTGTTTGATCTTGCCATGGTCTATTGTTTTTATTCCATTTTGCTTGATCATACTTTTATTGCTCCATATGCTTTTCAAGTTTTTCTGCATACAATGATATTATTTTGTTGTTGTGTTTCAGGAGATACTTGTTCATATGTTTCAAGAGCTTATCAGAATCTAGAATTAGGTGTGAGTGAGTTTTGCCTTTGTTCCCAAACTCACGTTTAAGTCTAGAGTCTGTTTTAGGGTTTTGTCACGGAATAGCCAAAGGGGGAGATTGTAAAGTTGTTATTTACAACTATGTATTTTGTTGGCTTTTATTTCGTGCCAAATTTGATTGTAATTATTTTCAATCGTTTATACCCTGTATTTATTGTGGGATTTATTGTAAGGGTTGTGTGATAGAAAGAGTGTGTGAAGACTCAAGCATTTGGAGGCTGAAGGATTCTCGCGGGTATGTCGCGACCTAGCTTCCCGCGAAGTGAAGCATGTGCCCTGCACGTGCTGGAATGTGAAGAGTCAGGCTAGGTGGAGACAGCTGTCTCTCGCGAGTATCTGGCGGATAAGGCCTTCCCGCGAGACACCCGCGAGACAGTTTGTTCTGCCAGCCTGTACTGACTGACTCACACATTTTGCACCTATCCTATATAAACCCTCATTACCCATAAATGTTGAGGAATGCTTCAGAGAGAAAACCCTAGCCAAACACATTGGGAATTAGAGATTGTCATCCCCACCTTTCTCTATACACTTGCTTATGGTATCTCCTCAACCCTTCCCTCTCCATTTCCATACCATTGAGAGGTTGATAGCCCAAACACTTACCACACCCTTTGAGAGTGCTGTGAGACGTTTTGGTGCTGCTGGGAAGCATTGGAAGAAGCCTGGAATGGCAGATGCAACATGGAGCTTGTTATGGGATCCGGGGTACTAGACAAGACACGGTTCCAAGAAGCCTTGTTGAAGTAGGAGCTTGGAGGGCTTAGGTACATCGGGTAGATTAGGCTTGGAGGGTCTCTTGCTAACCCATGTATCCCAACTGATTGTCTAGTGGATCGATTTCCGCTTGGAGGGCGGCGGAGAGGTTTTTCGCCTAGTTCTTCGGTTTCCTCTTCGAAAACACGTCTCGGTGTTTTCTATGTTTGCATCCTTCTTCCCTACTCTTTTATATTCCATTATACTGCTGTGTTGCTTAGTTTATGGATTAGAGTAGCTTTGTGTTCATCCCCTCGCTTTTACACTATTCTGCACTTAGTATTAAGTTAGTGTAAAATCTATCGAGCCGTAATTTTAATTGGGGGTCTAAACAGCTCTTGTGTTTTCAACACATTTTCGAGCTTTCAAGGGTGTTCCTATTTTTTTTTTTAAGGGTAAACAAATAAAAAAAAATTAATTATTATATATATAAAAAAAAAATTCGTCGCCACTGAATATTTTAAAGAAACGATCAAATTAATATAAATATTCATAAATTATAGAAACTTCAATTACCAGCAGTAAGTAAAGTTTCTGATTTTTGTATTGTGGCAAGAAGAAGCAGACCATTTGGAGGGCTCTGTTGTGATTATAGTGATGTCATTCTTTGTAAAAAGACAAATTTGGGTTCAAGTTTTCTGGACATTCTTGGTTTTTTTGGGAGTTCAAGTCTTTCACTTGGTTGGTTCGCCCTTCGGGTCTCTATATATAATAACCATGACTAGCTCCACAAATTCATCATCAAATTGTTCTTTTACGTTTAAGCATCTCTGCACTCTAAATATGGTTCTCATAGTCATAGTCACAGCGGTGCTTTTTCTTATGATTATGCCTGAACATGAGGCTACAAGAATCCTCAAACAAGAACAAGTTCTAATGAACGCAAACCAGTTTTTTAAGTCAAAAATGCAAGTTCCATTACCAGCTTCATCAACAACCGGTCAAAAGGCCTTTGCCGATCACAATGTTTCTCCATTGCTACCCCGGCTGCTGAGAGCTTATGTCCCTCCGTCAGCCCCCAATCCGGTCACCCAAATGCAGTCGAATTCAACTATCGCGACTAGCAATGCTTCTCCTTTGCTTAAAGAGGACACCTCAATTCCCTAGCCCCGCTTCAACAATCAGCCAAAGGGGTTTCAAATATTGCGAGAATAAGCACTAAATAAGATGAAACCTTAGGTTTAAGCAAAAGCTATTGCAGTTACTGTTTTTATGTCACTCTTTGAATTGAGTTCCAGTTATCTCAATTTCTAAGATCTCTTGGCATTGAATAAGGAATCTAACCAAACTTTAATTGCTATCTATCCTCATGAAGTAGACATTATATATTCATGTTTTATCGTATCTAAAAAAAGTTACTTCAGTATATTGCATATTAAACTCATTCTCTCTTTCCAGTCTTAATGCATGTTTTAATCTTTCTTTTTTCTAGTAAATAACAACTACAATTAGGGTAAAACTTAGGTAAGATTCTTAATATTAAGATGCTTAAGTTACTCATTTAAGTTGAAACAAGTGTTTACATTGGCAAATGACACCCAAATAGTGTTATTTACAATTAAATTAATGTAGTTACGTGTTTGAATTTAGTTAAAGAACTTAATACATTATACTTAAGGAACTATACATAAGCTTTACTTTTAAATTATATGGTTATGATTTTCTTTTTTAAATTGAGAGAAAACTTAAAATTATATGGTTATGATTTTCTATTTTAAATTTAGATAAAATTTTTTTAAGACATGAAAATAAGTTAACCTCTAAGATCACCCCTAACAATAAATACAACCCAAAGATGGGTTCCAAAAACAAATACAAGCCAAACATCGAAAAGGAAAAGTTCATGTAGTAGTCTTCTTGATACTAACTGATCATCCCAGATATTCAAGCTAGATGTCGTTGTTTTTTCTTTGGATGGAGATATGCCCCATCAATATTTACTTTTTTTTTTTTTTTTTAGAATCTTCATCAATATTTACATGATAGAGCTCTTTATGCAGATATATTCCATAGAACTAAAGCCGGTTGATTATGCTCCCACGGATCGTCCATGGCGCTAGTGCCACAAAGCCATATGTATTTATTTTTTTTTTGGTAAAGAGGATAATGCATTAACAACTAAAAGACCTCTGAAACAGAGGCAATAAACCGATCATACATTGTTCCAACAGAATCTAAATTAAGCAAAAATACAACATCAAATAGGGGATCCATAAAAATAGTGAAATCCTGATCCATAATAGCTCCCCTTCGCGCTAGTGCATCGGCACATTTATTTGCCTCCCTATAGCAATGTTGGAGTCGCACCAAAGGGATTTGTTTAAGCCCTTCTCTGCAGTCAGCAACCAGAACATCAATGCCATTTGCTTTCTCCAAGTCTTTCTTCAAAAGCCATATGTATTTAAGTGGGTGCAATTACACCTACTGAAAATTTTAGATATAAAATATAAAAATATTAATATTGTATAATTGCACCTACTGAAAATTTAAGAAAAATAGTATAAGTAAAACATTCAAAAGATTAATATTGTACGTATAATTGCACTCATAGAAAAAAAATTTCTTCTTCCTTTTTAGGAGCAGTTATAAGAACAACTTTGAAAGAATTAGAGTTTCTTGTTTAAATTTTGGATAATTGTCTAAAGAGGAAATCGATATCAAAGTAAATTGTTAGGTCACAATCTGAATGACCCCTTGTGATAAACCCTAATTAATTAATTAATTAGCCAAGTTGTTTAATTAATCAATTAAACATGCAATTGCGTGGAAGCACAAACAAATCACCAATACTAAATATGCAGCGGAAAATAAATAACACGGTGATTTGTTTACGAATAGGGAAAACCCTAACGGCAAAAACCCCACCGGGTGATTTTCAGGTCACCACTCCCAAAACTCCACTATTATCAAATCAAGCGGTTACAAGTAAAGGAATCCCAAGTACCTTACCAACCTACAGTTGAACCCTTACCCCAATACCCAATTGGACTTGATCTGTAGCGACAGTTCCCATCTTTGATGCACGGCTCCCAAGTACGTGACTAACCAATGCGCGGATCCCAATACGCGGCTTACTCCTTTGCACGAATCCCAGTACGTGACTAACTCCACAGCAACCCTTTGATTGTTGTAGTTGATTTGCAGCAGCTTCACATAGAAACACCAATAAGATCTTCAATGTTGGTGCAAGAGACTTTGCTTGGTTACAGAACCCAAAGGCGTACAAGAAACGCAGCAAGAACTCTTTCTTCTGTAGGAGGAGGCTAGGGTTTCAAAAAGAAAACCTTATGAAGCTCTCTAGGGTTAGGTTTTTCTTTTTCCCACCTCCTTTAAATAGGAGCTTAATGGGCTCTCCTATTCCAAATAGGTTTACACAAACCTTGGGCTTTCCTAGTCCAATAAGGATTATACAAACCCATAAACAAATAGTCTTTTAGAATAAAACATGCTGGCTATAATCTGAAAATCCGTAAGCTCGATCGATCGACCAGCTGTCGAGATTTAATGAACCTCGACAGATCGAGCTTCTATCGAGAAGGTATCGAGACCTGCAAATTTGCACTTTTCTTGAGCAGTTCTTGAGTATTCTTCATGTCTTCAATTTAACCACTTGTAATGATCATCTTGAACCTACTTAGATTTACCCAAATACAAGTAAAGTGCGTTTTGTCAAAGGATATGCCAATTACATAAAAATATGTCCCCAACATAAATACCACTTGCTCGAGGAACTACTAATCATGAAATAAATTTTTTTTTTTTTTTGGAGAAACACACACGCACATACAAAGAAGAGGGAAATTGGTTCGACTTTATAATTCATGAATTGTGGCTTAGCACATGTCTCTCATCTCTTTTCCTATGTAAAACCAAAGTTTAAGATGGGAAAAGAAAATGACAATTGGTGGAGTATGATCTAATTTCTTTTAGGATTACTTCATCATAAATTTTAAAAAATCATATCCATACATTTTAAAATGAATAGATTAGATTTTGTCATATCATTAACAATATACATAAATACCAAAATAGTTATAATCAATATTTATTTATACACTACACTGATGATGGACAAAATCCAATCTATTGATTTTAGAATATATGGATAGAATTTTAAAAATTTACCTTAGGAATTATATAAGATCCTAATTTATAGTATATAAAGTGGAATACTAATACTCAACTATGAAAATAGTTACGTTTGCAGTAAAAAATAATTGGATGAATGGTTCATAATTGTCTTACTCTTATCAACAATATATATAAAATGAAAGATTTGGCTTTTTGTTGACTTCTTGTAAAGTTTTTAATTTGTTTCTTTTGATATTATAATTAAGGAATGAATTAAAAAAATATTTAAGCAAAAGTGAAGATTGAAGATATTTATATTAAATAAGGGAGTATTTTAATGTAATCAACTTTAGAATATCATAGCATAAATCAAGACAAGAAATAACATCTAGCTCTAAAATGGTTTTTATTGGTTAATGTACTTGTGTAATTATTCTCCCTATATATAATAATTCTTTCTTAATATTATGCTCTTTCAATATTATGGTTATTCGAAAATCATAATCTATTCAAATATATATATTCAAAATTTTTTATGCCATGGCCCCAAGTTATAACGAGACTCCAATATTTTTGAATCTTTTATGGAAAATTAGAAGTAACATTTTTATTTTCGTTTCTAAAAACTAACAATGTGAAAGGTACACAATTTACAAGTTTTTACACGACATCCAGAGATATTGATTGTAATTAGTGCGTTATTACTCCACATGGGTGCATCTTTGAAATCACTTTCATAGTTTCATTATATATTAATCACAAGATTCACATCAACGAATCACCTCAACAATGGTAAAAGAAATTATGATAATTGCTTTTCTCCTATTGCATGTTTCAGAAATCACAATACTGAGTGCTGTTTGCGTTTGCTTTTCTAGTATTGTGGTACGTCAGCTAATAAAAAATTCCTTTTCTTGATTCTAAAAAATTCTGGCCAGATTCCTTTATCACTTTAATGGAATTGTATCTTGATTGCCAGATTCCTTATTTTATTGAAATTCTATCTTGTTTCATACAAAAGACAAAAAAATGAACTTAGTGTTTGGAGAAAATCGGAGCAGTAATTAATATTATAGTTAATACTTTTTTTTAAAATTTTAAATTTAGTTGTCGGTTTCATAATTATTTTAAGGTCAACTATTACTTTAGTTTGCTTTTTACTGAAATCCACTTAACTTCGATCGAATTGGGAAATTCTCTGGTGATATGCCGCGCCCTTTTCTTTATATCCACTTAACCAAGATGTTACCTGCTCTTCATTTTTCGGTAAGGATGGAGATATGCAACATCAATTTTTAGATGATAGAATTCTTTATTGTGTTAAGCTCCATAGAATTAGACAGCTTTGATGAACTCCCTTGGGTATGTTTCCCATAATGTACATTGTTGAGGTGCAGAATAAATGACAGAATTCAATTTGTTAGAAATGGTAAGACATAAATTTTATACCATCTTAGAATAAATACACATTAGAAATAAGTAAAGAGGAGGAGACTCAACCAAAAAGAAAAACAGTAAAGAGGAGATTAGAGAGAATAATAATAATAATAATAACATGACATTATAGATCCATATTTTGTAAAGGAAAGTCCCAACCAATTATACTTTTACTTATACCATTGTATATATGGTAGAGTAACTTAACTTTGGGATGATATAATGTGCTTGTGTGGGGGGTCCAAACCCCACTTGGATCATTCAATTGTGATTGTGACTATAGTAAAGTGAGCCTTCTTGGGACGGCCGGTGATATTGAGTGAATCTTCTCCATTCTCTCCTATATTTTATTGTTGATCTCTTTTTTGGAAAATTGTAATGCAATGATTTTCAAATAATGAATGACACAATATTAATAATTTTCTTAAATTATTCATTTAAAAAAAATTAAAATGTCAATATCTATTTTTTTATTACTTTATTTTAGTTTTAAAATAGAGTGCATTTAAATAAGTTAACTTAACTACTAAAATTTCTATCATGAGCTTTGTAACTCAACTAGTTACCGCCTCTAGGTATTTTTATAATATCCAAAAGTTCAATTCTCTTATCATCCGTTGTAATTATCGAATTAAAAAAAAAAGAGTAAAGTCTCTTGTACTCAAATAGTACATGCGATCAAACCCCACCTATGTCAAAATAAAACTCATTAATGTCTTGGCCCGATAAGAACCATTGTTTACGCATGTGTTAGATTAATTTAGAAAACTTATACAATTTTAATTTATTTGTGAGAAATTGTTTTAAATGATATTGCTTAAAAGTTGGGTTTCTAAAATGACGAAAAATATGGACAGGATAAAGTAACAAGTAATATTTTTGATGTTGTTCCTTTTTTGAAAAATTTGTCAATATTTTTGGTATATAAGTTGATTCACGTTGGGTAGTTTCTTAATAATTTTTAATTTTCTTATAAAAAATGCTTAAAGAAAATGAGTTAATAATTTTTAATTTTCTTATAAAAAAATATCATGCTTATAGAAAATGAATATATATATATATATATAAAAGGTTTACAGGTATTAGTCTCAGGACCACTTTAAAAAGAATTTTGTAATTTCTAGATAGCTTAGGCATTTGTTTTTTTCTAATAATTTGATAGTTGAGAGCGGAAGAATATAAACTCTAGATGCATGTATCAATTGAAAATTAAGAAGATATTAATTAAGTTATTAACGTTGGTTTTTTTTTTTTTTTTTTTTGGGACTGAAAGAGGTAGATTAATGTTGGCTTTATAACAAAGGTTTGAATGATTTCTCTTTTTGTCTCTATCACAAATGTACCTAGTTAATGATTGTTACTTCTAAGAAATTGTTAGTTCGTTACTATGTTTAGTTTTTTTTTTCAACCTATTTTTATAGTTAATAAAAAAAATTCCTACATATACACACATTTACGTGTACGTATATTTTTCTAAGATCGTGACTAAATAATTCTTATTTTAAAATGAATAGCAATTTTGTTTCAGAGAATCAGATAATACTACCATACTTGCAACATGGTAATTTTGGTTTCAATTTTACTATTATAATTTTCTTTTTCTTTTTCAGTACTCAATCTCAGCATCTTAAATAGACTGGACTAAGGCAATGAGAATTAGTATGTAAAATTCAAAAACTCATTGGTGCTTTTTAGAATGACTGTCGAGTGTCGATGGAGCAAAGTAATTGATGAAGTGATTATGAATCCAAACAAAGCCAATCCATTCTTCATAAGCCACATTGGAAGGCACATTTATTGGTATATCTTTTCTCACTGTTCCTGGAATACTAGATATAGGGGGTGTCCTGTAACGTTGTTTTAATAATGTTGTTTATATTTTTTGGAAATACGTATGGGTGAAAAAGTGTGTGGAAATACATGTAATATTGTTTAAACATTAAAAACTGTTGTTCTAGTCACACTACCAAATAGCCCCATAATCTTTTACTTATCATTGTATTTTCCTTTTTTTCCAATTATTTTTGTCCTTTTTGTTCAAATCTAAGAATATTACTAAAGAACATTGGGGCTGTTGATGTTGCTAACTTCTCCAAATATCAGGTTATGGTATTGGCCTCTGCCTACCTTTTTGGATCACCAATGGTAGTGGCTGTCTCCCACTGTTGGTGTCACGACCAATTGCGAGTTATATCAGTGGATATCCTCTCTGATTAAGTTCACAAGCTTTCTTTTATTTAGGTGACATTTACTTCTTGGGGAAGGTAATGTAAAACTTTTTGGAAAAAAAAAATAAAAATCAAATCTAAAGTTCTATTTATTTATTGTAATATTTTAGTGTGGATGTGGCGAAGAGTCACCTGAGACATAGTTAACTAACAAATGCCTATCAAATAAAAAGTAGGACACGAAGATAACAAAGACATAATTCTTTAACAAATACTGATTATTTAGATTTATTGATGGTTAATCCGGACACTATCAAACATTTGATTTGTTCTCTAAAACACCAATAGTCTTATTAGCATGTGCATGAACCAAAAGCCTCCTCAGTAATATGTCCAAAACTGGACAAATGAGGATCGGGCTTTAGCAAAGCTCCAATCGCTCTCTAAAGCTAACATGGCCGCTAAGATAAAATATTAAAACTCCCTACAGCCAAGCTCTCCTTAACACTTTGATCTGCATAGTTTTGCCTGAGATAAACAACGGATGCCATGTTTATCAACTGGATACCCCCACCAAAGTTTAGTATCCCATGTTGTTAAGCTCGTGACAAAAGGTGATTGAGAGTTTAAAAACACTAATGGCATAAGTAGAGTGGTTTGTGCCGCGGATTTAATGAGGAATTCTTTACCAGCAAATGACCAGATACTTCTCCTTCCAACCCATAAGTCTCTTCCGTAATCTTTGCTTAATACTGTCAAATTTGGCTAGCTTGGTTGTACCTATGCTAAGAGAGAGTTAGTAGACCAAGATATATCTCATAACGATAGATCACATTGGCTCCCAGAATTTCCTGTATCAGTACTCTTTGATTAAGGGTGGGTGTAGACTGTAGTACAGTTTTCATTCAAACACGCTTAACTGCAGAGTTCTAATGAGATCTGATGCATTAGTGCTATAATGATCGCACCTGGGTGTTAGTAATAAAGAAGATGGAAGTCTTACCTTTGTTGATTTGTTGAGCGGAAACCCTCTTATACATGGAAGGATTTCCAGGACTCTGTTACATGCTGTTTGGGTAGCATCTACCGTCAGCAAAAAGAAGAGTGATTAAGCAAAGGGCCTCCTTTATTGGCTGACTGCAAGTCTATGAATATGGTAAAATTAAATTAAAAAATCTGAAACAATTTTCTAGGAAAGTTGGTCGTTAAACGGCCTTTTTGGGTTTTCTCATGACGTGCTATAATTCCCTTAAAAATTGAATTTTAAATTGATTGGAGAATTGATTTTTCTGAATTACGCTGTGATAATTTTTATTAGGTACAATTATTGGTTTAAAAATTTTTCTCGTATATTATCAAGCTGATCCTATTATATTTATTAGTTCTTACAAGTGATTTTTTTTATAGTCCACTAAATTTCTCTTAATAAGATAAACGTGTCAAGGTTTTATGAATCATATTAAATTTTTTTTTTTTTTATTGTAAAAAGAGTCTATGTCATAGTCCATAATTAAGTGCGCCGTACTCCATGTCTAACTTCCTTGCACAGATAAAAATATCACATTTCAATGAAAATTATGAGCCAATCCAAGATCTTGACACATGGTACCATTCTTGTGTGACAAGTGTCCTGTGTTCTAGGGCATTCTATATGCTGACATAATTCAATAACATCACCCATGTAATATCATCATCCTTGTCCTTGCCTTAAATAGTTATTTAGCATTGATGATCCAGTAAAGGCACAAAGAACAAAATTTCTTTCTAAATTAGTTAGGATAGAAAATTTTTAAACTTTTTATATATCTTTTTTTTTTGTGTGAATTTTAAAAATTTAACCATTGAATTTTATGTTTTTTATATTCTTAACATGCATATCAAATTTCGTTCAAATTGAATATTTTATTATTTGATTAATAAACTTATTTTTTATACATAATTTTAGATTAACATTTATATGATGAGATAGTAATTGATTTTTGATTTTCTTGAAATTTTGCAAGTATGAAGAATATAATAAGAACATGCAATCAAACGGTAAAATTTTCAAAATTCATAATCAATATAGAGATATATGAAGAGTTTATAGAGTTTTTCTCAAAACTCCAAATTAGTTTGAAGAGAAACTTTGTTCAAATCGTAAATACACCCCCACAAATATTCTCTCTCAAGTAATGCTAGGATCATAACTTTTGTCACAATTTTCTCACAAAGCAAGTCATGAGTGGTTGAGTTATGAACCCACCATATATTTTTACTCCACCACTCACGAATTGTTACGTGAGCAAGTCGTGGTAAAAGTTGTAGAAAAAGTTTTGACCTAGCATTTTCCTTCTCTCACACACAAGAAATTACATGTCCTATTTTGGGTGTATATAGCCAACCCCTCAAAACACATGCGCCACACATATTGGTGGGATCCATGTATTCTAAGAGACCTGCTACATAACAGATACAAAACATACTTTCTCATCTCACTCTGCCTTGGCAAAGAGAAATTGCTACCCTCGTTCCCATTTTTGTAACATCACCATCTTCATTTTGAACTCAAAAATACCCATTAAAATCCCAAAAAGAAAGGCCAAATACTCAACAAATCATGAAATTAGAAAAGTCCCCCATAACATTACCCATAATTCCCAACCATATAAAGTAGAGAATATGACTCAGCAAACCGAAGTTGAAAATCTGAAAACCCTAACAACCTCCATCATTGCTCCTATAGGTGCCACCTTTCTTAGGCAAAGGGCTGCTCAGTTAAAAGCTAGCTCTAAACGCCCTCGCATCGAGTCTTCTACAGGTGATGCATCTAGAGACCTTCCTTTTGGTGATCCTACTACTGAGGATTTTGTGGACCCCACTGGTGCCATGGATCCTCCATTGTCTACATCATCATCTTCTTTTATGTGTACTATGCTGGAGACGTGTCTCACTGTTCAGGCGGCACATGGACAACTTTTGTTGGATTTCCTTAATGAGGTTGCGGCCTTACGAGTAGATTTAGCTAATGCTAGAGGTGCTTCTCCGCCAGCTTTGCCCTCGGATCAGTTGCCCTTTGGCAACATGTCACAAAAAGGGGAGTTCATAGTGATAGAGGGAGATGAGATATTTTTGGTGTAGATTGTATTTAGAGGCATATATGTTTTGATGATGTGATTGTACATGTTAGGGGGAGACATTGCTTTTATATTTTTTATGCTTTGGTATTTTTTTTATGTTCTTGTTTTATTTATGTTTATGTTCTTGTTTCACAAACTATAATACATTGGTTATGATTTATATTATGAGGTTATTCATGATATATGTTTTTTATTTTATGTTTTGTGAAAACAAGAAATTTATTTTGGTTTACTTGTATTTTCCACACATGTGTTTATGGTTTGTTTAGTGTTTTAGGAATTTACAGGTTGATTTGTTCGAAGCTGCTGTCTACTCTTGCAACTGATAGATAATAGTTAGGTTGAATTGTATTTCGGGCAATAATGTGTAATTGGTTTGTTTTTACTTTGAGCATTTTATTGTGTAATGTGTTTTGTCACGGATTGCCAAAGGGGGAGATTGTTAGGTTCTAAGACTTTAGGAACTAATGTATTAAAACTTCATTTTGTATATGTTGGCAAACCATGATCAAAACATTTAGTCTAGGTTTAGATTTGCTCAAAGTTTGGTTTAATGTAAGTTTGGAATCGAGTAATTGCAGAAAATTACTATTCAATTTCTGTAAGGCTCAATCGATTGAGAATCGTGGATCAGGAATTTTCTGCAGAATTTCTAAACCAGCCTAAGCCCATATGACGTGTAGGGTTAAGTATTTCACTTCAAGTATAAAAGGAAAAACCCTAACTACGTTTTAGTAGTCTTTGTTGAGTTGTGTGTTGAATCTTTTGTAAGATCTGAAAGGTGTTTACCTTCAAACACACACATAGAGCTATCAAGATCAAGATTCAAGTCAAAAACTTAATGGTTGTTTTAGTTGTTGCATAAAGAACTTTAAAGAAGATCTAAAACCTTTGAGTGGAGTCTCAAAGTCACAAGTAGGAGAACTTATGGTTGTTGCAGATCAGGGAAAGAAGTAGTTCGTGGACTCAGAGTTGTCACGTGGTTGTGGTAGTAAGTTTTTTACACGAGGTAGCAATAGGATGTTAGTGGTCTAAGTCTTATTGTACAAATTTCAATTCTTTCATAGTGAATCTGTTTTTACCTTGAGGATAGCTAAGTTAATTTATTCCCAGATTTTTTACTAGTTTGGTTTTCTTGAGTTATCAGATCTGTGTATTCTTTACTTTCCGCATTATATTTGTTTTACACATATTTGTTTAACCTAGATTTAATTAACAATCTTGTTAATCAACTTGGCTTAATATTAGGTTAAACATATTGTGTTAAGGGGTCTAAAACCTAACACATTGTACATGTAAAGTTGTGATTTCCAATTATATATGTTGTGTGGGCTTTAATTTTGTGCCAAATTTGATTGTAATTTCTTCAATCATTTCCCCTATATGTATGTGGGTTTAATTGTAAGGGATGAGTGTGAGAGATCGGTGAAGACTCAAACTTCAAAGGATGTATAAATGGATTTTGCGACTGGCTCGTGAGTAGCTTACCTGCGAAAAGAACCACGTGTAGAGCACATGACTGGAAGATGAAGAGTTGCGCTAGGCTGTATCTTTCGCGAGTGTCTCGCGGGTAAGGCTAACCCGTGAAGGACCCGCAAAACTTTTTGTTTGGCAAAAAGTTATGTTTTGCTTTACCATGTCTTTACCCATACTATATATACCCTCATTACTTACAAACTGTAAAGAATGCTTTTTAGAGAGAAAACCCTAGAAAATACACTTGAGATTTAGAGATTGTCATACCTACAATCATCTGCACATTTTTTTTGTGGTTTTCCTCAACTCATTCCTCTCAATGTCTATATCTTTGAGAGGTTGCTAACTCAAACACTTACCACACCCACCCTCAGTGTAAAGTGAGATTTTGGTGCTATTGGGAAGTATTGGAAGGAGCTATTCATTGGTGAATGCAATCGGGCTGAATTGCGGGATCCTGAAAGTTAGAGAAGACAAGGTTCCAAGAAGTTAGTTGGTAGCAGGAGCTTGGAGGGCTCAAGTACATGGGGGTAGACTAGGCTTGGAGGGTCTTTTGTTATTTATGTACTCCAACTTTATTCTCTAGTGGATCGATTTCGACTTGGAGGGTCGTGGAGAGGTTTTTCGCCGAGTTCTTCGATTTCCTCTTCGATAACACGTCTCGGTGTTATCTTGTGTTTACATCTCTCTTCCCTACTCTTTAAGCTTTCCTTTTATTGTTAATCATGGATGAATATGGCTTAGGGTAGTGATAACGGTTATTTGCGCTTATTTACTTTTGTTCCGCACTTTTTATAAGTTAGAGTAAAAATTATCTAGCCGTATTTTTATTTGGAGGTCTGAACAAGTTCTTGTGTTTTTGTACAAATCCAAGCTTTTAGTATGTATTTTATTTAGTCTAAAATGTTATATACTTTTTATAAATATATATAATATTATATACATTTGTTTAATTTATGATATAAATCTTACATTGTTAGTATAATCTAAACTCAGAATTTTATCAATAATACATCATCTCTTATATATATATATATATATATATTAATAGGAAAAGCTTAGAGAAATTCCAATTAAAATTTCAAATTAGAGCCCAATTTTGCACTATGTGTCCTTAATTATTTATTTTTAGAGGGAGTTTTATTTATTAATTTAAGAATTAAATGTGAGACTATATCATAAATATTTATCCAAGTGAATCCAAGTGAGTTATAGAGTACAAAAACCAAAGAGTCTAGAATAAATGAATCATAAAAAAAAAAGTGCTTCACAATAACAAAAATTAAGAAATAATAAATAAATAAATAAATAAATTTGGACAGTTTACATTTTATACCTAATAATATTCGAACAAGACTTTTTAAAGAGTTAACAAAATATAAGAATGACTATCAATAGTAATTAAATTATATACATAACAATTATACTATACATCTTTTTGTATATCTTTAAGTGTATCCATGCATATTCTCAAAAAAAGAAAAAAAGAAAAAAGAAAAAAAGAAAAAGAAAGTGTATCTATACATATGCATAGAATTACAAGCTATGTAAAAATAAAGAGTCACCCTCTTTCATGAAAAGTCCTCTTTGTTATTTGCTGAATTTGATCCGGATTCTTAAAAGAAAAAAGAAAGCCCTCTTTGTTATTTACTGAATTCGACTGTGGGCATATGCTCGTTTACTTCATCTCGGCCCAATATCGAAGAGAGAGAATGAAAGCTCGAATTTGTGTAAAAACACAAGAGCTATTTAGACCCTCAAAATAAAATTACAGCTCGGTTGATTTTACTCTAACTTAAATTAAGTGCGGAATAGATAAATGCAAGCAGATAAACAATATAACTACTCTAAGCCATATTCATCAAATCACAGCAGTAAAATGAAAGCTAAAAGAGTAGGGAAGAAGAATGCAAACACAAGATAACATGCCGATGTGTTATTGAAGAGGAAACTGAAGAACTCGGCGAAAAACCTTTCCGCCGCCCTCCAAGCGGTAAATTGATCCATTAGAGAATAAGTTGGAGTACACGAATAACAAAAGACCCTCCAAGCTTAGTCTACCCTATGTACTCAAGCCTTCCAAGCTCCTACTACCAACTGAATTAACAAAGCCTTGTCTTCTCTAGTTCTCCGGATCACGCAATTCAGCCCGATTGCATCCACCAAACAAATGGTTTTTTCCAATGCTTTCCAGCAGCACCAAAACCTTACTTTACACTCAGGATGGGTGTGGTAAGTATTTGGGCTATCAACCTCTCAAGAATTTGGAAATGGAGAGGTAGGAGTTGAGGAAAACCACAATGGATTGTGTAGAGAATTGTGGGTATAACAATCTCTTACTCTTAAGGGTAATGACTAGGGTTTTTTTATTTGAAAAACACTCCTTACAATATGTGGGTAATGTGGGTATATATAATGTGGGTAATGTGGGTATATATAATGTGGGCAGAGACTTGGTATATAAGATATGACAAATTGACAAAACAGAATGTTTCGTGGGTATCTCGCGAGAAAGCCTTACCCACGAGACACTTGCGAAAACCAGTTGTCATCATCTGTCATGACTCTTCGCATTCCAGTCATATGCTGAGCACATGTTTCACTTCGCGAGAAGGCTTCTCGCGAGTTACCCGTGAAAACTTCTTTGGTCTTCAATTTGCCTAGAGTCTTCATACTCTCTCTCACACACAACCCTTATAATGAACTCCTACATAAAATATAAGGTACAAAAGATTGAATAAAATTACAATCAAATTTGACACGGAATAAAATCTAACACAAAATAATTGTAAATTACAACTTTACAGACAAAGCCCCTTTAATGCCAAAGACAACAACAGATCAAAAACGAAAAGAAAAGCAAATATAGATAGCAAAAGCTAACAGAGAGGCCCACATGCAAGGCATAATGACACCAAAAGCAGAAAAAACCAGAACCCCACAATATCATGTGGAACACTGAAACAGCATACGAGGTAGGGAACTGGATCATTCAATCGAACAAAGAAAGCAACAGAGCAAAACAAAAGCATCTGATAGCAACTGACGTAAGAAAACTAAGAACAAACAAGCAGGACAAAGGCTAGGATACCATTAGAAAGAAGAACGCAGCTCTTGATCTGAGGAAGAGGCTAAGATGAAAAAGCTCTGCCCAAAGAGATAATTAACATTATTTTGGGTGAAAAAGAACTGATTGCACTTTGCACCTATCATCTACGAGGGACCAATAACTTTTCTGCTCATGGGATGGCAGGCAGCGCGACCTTTCGGTGTGGACATTAATTTGTCTTAAGTATCTCAATCATTTGATGCTGAATTGAGATATATGCCCATCAAGTTTTAAATGGTAAGAGTTCTTTGTGGAGATAAGATCCATGGAATTTAGACAACTTTAACGAAGCTCCCATGTGAGGAATGAAGGACAGAATTGAAACGAATATGACATTTGCTGCATGGTGATTGGTGAGTAAACATATAACAAGTTTTTGCGTGCATGGTGCAATTGCTGGCCCACGCTGGGACGCTAGATGGCTTTATGGCTGTGCTTCCCGCCAAATGTCTCTTCTATTACAAAGACCGCGAGGTCGGGAAGTTTATCTAGGAAATGTTTTTTATTTGCATATCCCTGTATTACTACTTCAAGTTTTCACTATATAAAGGATTTGAGATAGTATTTAGTAACCTAATTAGATGAGGTTCAGTATTGGGTGTATCATAGAATAAAAGGGTTTCAATTTCTATCGAAATCCATCCATATTAAATATATTTAATATTTAGACGTATTATATATTCATAATGATTTATTAAAGCGATTGGGTGTTCAGAAAATTACAAAATAAGTTTTAAACTTAATAAATTAGTTTCAACGATTCATTAATTGTGTTAAAGGTCTTATTTATATATGCTTTTAGATAAGAATCTTATAGAATAAATAATAATAATAAATAATAAAAAAAGACAAAACTTTTTACCTGTACGTTTTTAGACCCCTTAAAATATAAGTTGTTTAACCTAGTTATTTAGCCAAGTAATTACTTAGATAAATTATTCAGATTTAGGTTAACACAATCAAATCATATCATGTAAGTAATGCGGAAATATAAATAACACATGATCTGATAACCCAGGAAAATCAAACCGGTAAAAAACTTGGGAAGGATTTAACTTAGCTATCCTCAAGGTAAAACAGATCCACTATGAAAGAATTGAAGATTTTACAATAAGACTTAGACCACTAACTTCCTATTGCTATCTCGTGTAGAAAACTTACTACCACGACCACGTGACAGCTCTGAGTCCACGGATTACTTATTTCCTTGATCCATTGCAACCACAAGTACTCCCACTTGTGACTTTGAGACTCCACTTAAAAGTTTCAGATCTTCTTTAAATTCTTTATGCAACAACTAAAGCGATCACCAAGTTCTTGACATGAATCTTGATAACTCTAAGTGTGTACGAAGGTAAACACCTCTAGATCTCACAAGAGATTCAAGACACATCACATCAACAACACAAAAAATGTAGCTAGGGTTTTTTCCTTTTATAATTGGAGTAAAATATAAAACCCTACACGTTAAACCGGGCTTGGGCTAAGTTGGAAAAATCTGCAAAAAGTTAATTTGCCCGAGGTTCGATTGATCGAGCCTTGCAGATGTAGCCAATAAATCCTGCAATTCACTCGATTCCAACTTTACAAATAAACACATTTTGAGTAGCCTAAATCTAGACTTTAAGTTTTGATCATGGTTTGTCAACACATTACACATTGAAATTCTAATACATTTAGATCCTAAAGTCTTAGAACCTAACATTATCTTATTATTTTGTTGATGGGTAAAATATGAATTCCCATCTATAAAATAATTAACGATACTAAAGAAGGGCGGGGCGGGGGGGGGGGGGGGTGTCCAAACGTCCAAACCCCAATTACATCAAGTAGATGTGCAAGTCTTAGTTAATTACATCAAATCAATGTAATGTGATCACATAGTTTCGAATCTATAGACTCTTTTACCTAAATAGTAAGCACCTTACTCACGACTTCAAATGCCTACTTGAAAATTCATTCCAACAACTTTTTGTTAACTGGATGTGACAACTTCACCTTAATTATGAGATCTTCAGAAATGTATACTTTGATCTCCGGTTTATGCTTTAAGAGAGTTTGGAAATCTCTTATTGCTTGTATACACCACATGACTCTCCAAAAGTGAAATCCTAGGGTTACTTTTATACCTTGGCATGAAAACTACAAAACCCTAACTTGATGATGGCCGATTGATCGAGATTTGTGATTCTTGACCGATTGAGTTGGTATTGAGAATATAGAAACTTGTTTTCTTCTTGTGCTTTAGTCTTGTTATTGCCATGGACTTGAACTGGATTCCAAACAAACTCAAGACTCATTGAGACTCATACAAATTGATTACATTTGATATCTTGTCCTATAGACTCAACACAAATGAATAATTATGTTGAATAAAGAGGATCCTTAGCGATGAAACTTGGAATTTTCTTTGGAGTCAAATATAATTACTAAGATTTTTAATAAAAGGTACTAAGGTTGAAAATTAAATTAATAAATGAGAACCAAATACTACAGAAAAAAATCAATAATTTATTTCAACACATTTGTTTTGAAATGAGTCACTAAAAACTTCATTTATAAAATAGTTTTTACTAAAACATCAGTTAGTATTACAAAAAATAGGAAAAAAGAATAAACGATGATTTCAAGAAGAGCACACTAAACATAAAAATATAATGTTTCAAGAGTGTTACTATATCAATATCCAATGTTTAGATTCTAGCCATGAGTATTTAATTAACTTAAGACTTAAAAGCAATGTTAGAGATATTACAAAATTTACTACATAGAGCTTATAAATTGACATGTTACTAATTTCCAAAAAATAATTCAATATATTAGGTAATATACATCTCAAAAAAAAAAAAAAATTATTAGGTAATATAAACTCACTAATCACATTCATTATTATACCAGTTTATAAGATTTATATAATAAAATTAGTAGTACTTTTAACATTTTTCTTTACTCAATAACATGAAGATCTCATTGTCGGTGGTCTGCTGTGAGTGAGTTGGCAATAGGTGACAAGGGACAACTATATATATGACACTTAGGTCTTTCTGGTTTCAACCTTCTAGAGAATTTTTTTTTTTTTTTTTTTTTTATCAATAAGCTTTTCAAGATTTCTTAAAAAGTAATTGTTTTTGTTTGTTTGTTTGGTTTTTGTTTTTTGATGCAGTCATATATATACTGTGGGGCCCGTGGGCTTGGTAGCCTCGGCCCATCTTGCATTTGGCCCAAGGCCCATGTCGAGGAAGGATGATCGTCCGAGGATGGTGTATGAAAACCTATGCTTTTTTGGGTCCACACCGAGGACATCCCTGTCCTCGGCGTACCGAGGCTGATTCCAGGTGGGGGAACAGGCCCAGAACAGGTTGTCACCTCCACACTAAATGCACTCATCTAACCCCCTGGCCGCATTAATGGGAATGTAACCCCTGGGCAGGGTAACATTGGTCATTGTGAACCACTCGAGTACTGATAAGGCCTCTGATGGGACGGACGGTCAGAGGGAAGGCAAGTGGATGATCAACAAATGGAAGAAAGAGATAGGAGGGAGAGATATATAAGAAGGGCGAGCAAAGTAGTAAAGATGGGGGGGAGGACCTCCTCGGATAAGCGCCGAGGAGCTACCCTTAGGAATGAGTTGGGTTCATTCCCCTTCAATAGTGAAGAGTACCTGGTGCACTGTTGTTAGTCTGTCAGGGCCTAATTCTTCAACTCACGCTCTAAAAATTGTATTGTTTGGGTCCAATTCAAATTGAGTCCCTACAATTGGCTCCGTCTGTGGGGAGAATTTGTGCACCAACAGACGCAACGGACCATCGTTCCTAAGTAACTAGCTTGCGGAAGGTTAACGACAAAGCTTTTGCAAAAAAAAAAAAAAAGAACTATTGCACAAAAGTAGAAGATTCAAAGGAAAAGAAAAGAAACATCAGAGTATTTTATCAAATGAAAAGAAAACGTACAAGATACAAACAGAGGCTCAGACATGCTTGTTTTAAAGCCAATTCTACAAACAGAGGCCTAGAGGGGCCTGTTTTAAAGCTAACTAAGGGGAAGGGGGCTGAGGCCGGCCTCTTTCAAGGCTACCAACAACTCCCGCGCCGGTGCGGTGGTGCTGGCATGAAGAGAGGAGCAGATGCAAGGGCGCCTGATGGCCCTTCCCCATGATGTTCCCTTGATTCTCTTCCAGCCCCACGGTGGTTGGCCGTTGGAGACGGCAACACTCAGGCACCAGACATGACGTAATCTTGTACATCTCCACCAACGTAAGCACACCCTGGAGAGGGGCGTTATGTACTTCAGGGACCTCCCTCTTGGCCACTATGCACGGCACCATCAGGACGACGCTCAAACTTTGCCGCGCCGGAGGTCTGGCGTGACCTACATCCACAACGATTCTTGGTCGAGGGAGGAGGACCTTCAGCCTGTGTGCCCTCACTCCCATCCAAGACCGTCCCATTTCTCCAAACTCTTATCACAATTCTGGTAAGGTTATTGAGGGGGCCTTGAAGGTTGATGGGACATGTTTCGTGCTTTGTTAGAGGATTCGTGGGGCATAGAAGGGCATTTCCCCCGTGTAGCCTTTTATAGAGGGGGGAGATTGGTGAGAAATGATCTACACTGGATTTGAGAGAAGGATTTTTAGTGACATTAATTCTGACCATATTTCAAGGCGGTTGTCAACCGTTCGATCTGTATCAATCCACGAGGATATTAATGCGAGTGCGCTTCGCGTGTCGAAATGCCAAGCGTGGAACGCGAATAGTCAGGAGGCGCCTCGTAATTGAAGAGGGCAGAAACTTGAACTGAAGGCGGGGTTACCAACATGCGTAGGGTTAGGATTCTAAGCCATTCTTGCCCAGGGCACTGCGGAGTCAAGGGTCTGGTCCGCAGGATGAAACACGTCCGACAAAGCAGGGCCGAGGCTATCATCACGCTGAAGATAATATTTCCTGCGTCGAGGACAAATTCCTTCACCTCAGCTATACCTGGGTACTAGACAGAACCAAGGTATTGCATGGTCCAAGGACTCAAACCTATGGGAAAAGTAGCTACTTACAGAAGAATAGAAGTGTTAGACAGAACCAAGGCATTGCATGGTCCTCGGACTCAAGCCTATGGGAAAACTAACCACACAGCTATACCTGGGTACTAGACAGAACCAAGGTATTGCATGGTCCAAGGACTCAAACCTATGGGGAAACTAGCTACTTACAGAAGAATAGAAGTGTTAGACAGAACCAAGGCATTGCATGGTCCTCGGACTCAAGCCTATGGGAAAACTAACCACACAGCTATACCTGGGTACTAGACAGAACCAAGGTATTGCATGGTCCAAGGACTCAAACCTATGGGGAAACTAGCTACTTACAGAAGAATAGAAGTGTTAGACAGAACCAAGGCATTGCATGGTCCTCGGACTCAAGCCTATGGGAAAACTAACCACACAGCTATACTTGGGTACTAGACAGAACCAAGGTATTGCATGGTCCAAGGACTCAAACCTATGGGGAAACTAGCTACTTACAGAAGAATAGAAGTGTTAGACAGAACCAAGGCATTGCATAGTCCTCGGACTCAAGCCTATGGGAAAACTAACCACACAGCTATACCTGGGTACTAGACAGAACCAAGGTATTGCATGGTCCAAGGACTCAAACCTATGGGGAAACTAGCTACTTACAGAAGAATAGAAGTGTTAGACAGAACCAAGGCATTGCATGGTCCTCGGACTCAAGCCTATGGGAAAACTAACCACACAGCTATACCTGGGTACTAGACAGAACCAAGGCATTGCATGGTTCAAAGACTCAAACCTATGGGGAAACTAGATACTTACAGAAGAATAGAAGTGTTAGATAGAACCAAGACATTGCATGGTCCTTGGACTCAAGCCTATGGGAAAACTAACCACACAGCTATACCTGGGTACTAGACAGAACCAAGGTATTGCATGGTCCAAGGACTCAAACCTATGGGGAAACTAAATACTTACAGAAGAATAGAAGTGTTAGACAGAACCAAGGCATTGCATGGTCCTCGGACTCAAGCCTATGGGAAAACTAACCACACAGCTATACCTAGGTACTAGACAGAACCAAGGTATTGCATGGTCCAAGGACTCAAACCTATGGGAAAACTAGCTACTTACAGAAGAATAGAAGTGTTAGACAGAACCAAGGCATTGCATGGTCCTCAGACTCAAGCCTATGGGAAAACTAACCACACAGCTATACCTGGGTACTAGACAGAACCAAGGTCTTGCATGGTCCTCGGACTCAAACCTATAGGGAAACTAGATACTTACAGAAGATTAGAAGTGTTAGATAGAACCAAGGCATTGCATGGTCCTCGGACTCAAGCCTATGGGAAAACTAACCACACAGCTATACCTGTGTACTAGACAGAACCAAGGTATTGCGTGGTCCAAGGACTCAAACCTATGGGGAAACTAACTACTTACAGAAGAACCGAAGGGTTAAACTAACTATTTACGGAAGAATCAAAGCGTAAGCTAGAACCGAATTGTGATACGGTCCTCAGATTCATGCCTGAAGGATAGCTAATGGTCTCATGAGATTAAGTCCAGAACAGAACCAAGGTATTGAGCAAAATATTAGAGTACGGCAGGTAAAAGGAAGCATCAATAACTAGAAGCAAAATATTGAATATTCATTTCAAATAGAAAGTGTATAGTTTCATTACAATGCCCCCGAGGCAAAAAGCAAAATGAAATGAAAAAGAAAGCAAATAACAGTGTCCTATGCCATTTGCCATTTCCCCCCAACTCAGTAGGCAAATTGTCTTGAGGGGCTTGTCAAAAGGCTTCAACCAACACCTAGGGACCTTGTCTCGGAGGGGCTACTTCAGAGGACCCTTCCACGGTAGGAGAAATCGGAGGAACCGTGAGTGTGGATGGGGAGTTAGCAGGAAGCCTCACCACATCTTGGGGCACTTCTTGACCCTCGGTCCTAGCCCCCTCCAACGCTCCATGGGGCCCAGCCTCCTCAATAGGTCTGTCAGCTGAAGGTGTGTCCTCGGCTGCTTTGGTCTGACTTTCACCTGCCGTCGGTAATGTAGTCTCCTCCTCGGAAGTAACGGGGATAACCTTGCGTATTGTCGGGGGGTAATATACTCTTTCTGCCCTTCTAAGGTCAGACGAGGCATCAACTCCTGCTTGGTTGAGCGCTTCGGTCCAGGTCTAGGAGCAATAGCACCTGCATACCTCAGGGATTTGGACCTTGAAGGTAGCTTCAGTCTTAGCCACCCCTTCGGCAAAAGCTTTTTCTTCCGCTTGTTCTAAGGAACGCTCAGCATCTGTTTTCGCAAACTTAGCCTCTTCTTTGGCCCTCACGGCCTCATCCCTGGCATATTCGGCAACACCATTAGTCCAATTCGCCTCGACCAGCTTTTTCTTCAGGTTAGCGACGTTCTCTTCAGCGGATCGCAGTCGGCCCTCAACCTCTTGCAGTCGCTTCATATGATCCTCGGCCTGCTTTGTAGCTGCGGCTAAATCAGAGGCCGTGTTATCTCTGGCCTTTGTCATCTCCTCCAGGTTTTCAATAGCCTTTTTTAAATCTGCCTCAAACCTCTTAAGGGTACTTGCAGCTTTCAAAAACTTGTCACGCTCCTGCGCTAAAGCGTTACTCTGGCTATCGACCTCCTCATCAAGCCTGAAAAGGGTCTGGACAGCCTGGCAACAAAAACAGGTACGCCGTAAAGAGAAGGGAAGGTGCTAAGCAACAAAATTCAAGTAGAATAAATAAGTACCGAGGGACACACCATGCCTAGATATCTCTTAAGGCTAAGGGCAACCTTTGGCCCATTCATGCTCCTTAGCTCGGCCATGTCGGCGGGAAGGAGAAGAGACTTCTCCAGGGCGTCAGCTACGAGAGCCCCCTCGCCTCCCCGGGATTCCCGAATCGTTGCGTCATCCATCAAGGGTTGATCATGGAGCATGGCAGCGGGCAGCCAGGCCTGGGCTTCGGACTGCTGGACTGTCTCCTTTCCTTTACGTTGACCACCGAGCCTCAGTTGTTTGGATGGGCGGTGGATCCCACCTTCCTCTGGCGAAGAATGGGATTTGCCCCCATCCATTGGGTCCTTGCCCTTAAAAGATCTCTTCCTTTTTGGGTCGGAAGACTCCGACTGTGGGTCTGAGACTGGAGGGATAGAGGACGACCTGGTGTGCATAGACAAAGGCTGGGGCAGAGGTGATGGGGGCTTGGGCTTGGGCTGTGACTCTCTTGGCACACCCTTTTTGGAGTTGCCCTCAAGCAGGTCAAGAAGGCTGGTTTGGGGCTGTCTCTTTAAACCCATCTCGGCCTGAATACCAACCCTTGGAGACTGAAGATCGGCTTCGAACAAATGGGGGTCCCCCAGATCACCAGAGGGATCCTCGGACTGATCAGCTAGGTTAAACACACTAAATTCGTCCTCAGACGAGCTCAGTTCGATCACCTCCCCCGTCTTCTTAGGTTTCCCTTCCTCGGTCTCTGTTGCTTGATGGGATGAGGAAGAGCCTGCCAACGGAATGCCTTCCGGAATATAAGATCTTTCAGAAAATGCAAAACCGTCCTCCATCACAGTGATTTGCCTAAGCCGAGGATCACGAGCCCTAATAACGTGCTTTGGGACCGGGAACGACTTCTGGGCTGGGTCGCATCCGAGGATCTGGTGGGCGGCTCTAACCTGGTTATCAGCCTCGTTCAAAAAGAGTTCTGCCCTAAGAATTGCTTCCAAATCCTCCTTGTTGACCAGGTGAAAATGACGCGCGAAGGCGTGCGGATCTGCAGAAACAGAAACAAAGCTCCTGTGATCAATCAATCAAAGCAGATGCACAACAGAGAAAAAATACAAGAATCTGGTCCGCCTCCTATTTCAAGTACCCTACCTAGCTCCCCCTCTACTGTCGGGCAGTGGAGACCGTCGTGCCATTCCCCCGACGCAATGAGGAAATCTTGAGTCAGCCCCTTATTAGAATTAGGAAGGCACTGGATAAGTCGGATCCTATTGTCCCTCGTCTTCATATAGTACGTCTTACCCCTCAAGTGCTGAAGGTTGTAGCACCAATTTACGTCATGGTGAGTTAATCTCAACCCCATCTTCTCATTTAAGGTGTCTACACACCCTAATATCCTAAATACATTAACGGCAAACTGGGTAGGAGCCAGCCGAAAATGCCTAAGGTATCCACTCGTCACTGACCTCATAGGGATTCTCATCCCTCCCTCTACGAAGGCGACTATGGGGATCACAACTTCACCCTCGTTTCTCTTAATATACCACTCCCCTTCCTCACAATACCTCAAACTCATATTATTGGGTATCCCATAATCGGCAATGAATTTCTTCATCATCTCGTCGGACTCAACCAACTTCTTAAACTTACCCATTCCTAGCAACGACTAAAGGATCCGAAAGAAGGAAAGAAATAGTAGAATCAAGGAAAATTTTGTGTTACTGAGAGAAGAAGACTTACAGAAATGTGGAGATCCTCTTCGGGCAGTGTGGGAGTTGAACCAGATTCAAGGTATATGCACCAAAAGTTCGTGAGCACGCAAATAAGGAAGCCAAGCGGTTCAAACAAGTATTTATATCCCCAATTTAAGTTCACCAAGTGTAACCTCCCACCCATAAAAGCAGGAAGCCCCCACCGAACGATTACCATCACACCGTTGGAAGTGGGAAACGTGGAACCGCCCAAAAGTTAATGCGGGCGCACGCTGAGTCTCGAAACGCCAAAACGTACATTGGGCAGGCGAAAAGTCACCAGCCCTAACGTGGGCCGAGGTGGGGTGAATCATCTAGAGGGCCCGTGGGTATCAAAACCCTCCTCCCCGTCCGAGGGAATGGGCAGCAGGATTTTGAGGGGCTATTGTGGGGCCCGTGGGCCTGGTAGCCTAGGCCTATCTTGCATTTGGCCCAAGGCCCATGCCGAGGAAGGATGATCGCCCGAGGATGGATGATCGCCCGAGGATGGTGTATGAAGACCTATGCTTTTTTGGGTCCACGCCGAGGACATCCCTGTCCTCGGCGTACCGAGGCTGATTCCAGGTGGGGGAACAGGCCCAGAACAGGTTGTCACCTCCACACTAAATGCACTCATCTAACCCCCTGGCCGCATTAATGGGGATGTAACCCCTGGGCAGGGTAACATTGGTCATTGTGAACCACTCGAGTACTGATAAGGCCTCTGATGGGACGGACGGTCAGAGGGAAGGCAAGTGGATGATCAACAAATGGAAGAAAGAGATAGGAGGGAGAGATATATAAGAAGGGCGAGCAAAACAGTAAAGATGGGGGGGGGGGGGGGGGAGGACCTCCTCGGACAAGCGCCGAGGAGCTACCCTTAGGAATGAGTTGGGTTCATTCCCCTTCAATGGTGAAGAGTACCTGGTGCACTGTTGTTAGTCTGTCAGGGCCTAATTCTTCAACCCACGCTCTAAAAATTGTATTTTTTGGATCCAATCCAAATTGAGTCTCTACATATATATATATACACACACACGAGTTGACCATTTTATTTTTAGTTATAACTTATAATATAATTATTTTGTGAATTCAAACTTTAAATTACTAAATATCTTTATTTTCTTTTAAAAAATAAATTGAGAATGGGATGGTGTCATGGCCCCCCCTGTTCCAAAAGTAATTCATAGAATTGTCGACACCTTTTAGCGACAAGAAGTTATTTCACATTTCTCAATCATTTTGTTTTGTTTTTTTTTTGGGGGTTAAAATCTTTCACTTGATTACATGTGTTCCTCATTACATACCAACTCAATGATTTATATGGGCATTAGTTTTTCATCAAATTGTTCATAAACATATCTGCTTCTATCTAAAGATGCTTCTAATAATAATCACAGCATTACTGTTTCCTTTGAGCTCCCATGCACATGAGGCTAGCAGCAGAATCTTACATGCAGAAGAACAAAATACTATGAACAAAAACCATTTGTTAGGGTCACTACAGCAACATGAAGTCCCTCCATTAACAATCACCCATAAGGCTTTTGATGGTCGCAATCTCTCTCCTTTGATACGCAGATTGCTGAGGGCTTACGTCCCTCCATCTGCACCTAATCCAGGCACCCATATCCCTGCTTCAACAATCAGTCAAATCTTGGCTAGTCACAATGCTTCTGCTTTTGTAGGGTCGCAGCAGAAGAGTCCTTTGCCTTCCTCTTTGCCCTAAGGGGGTACCTCCATCCCATAGCTCCTCTCCAACAATAAGCCAATGCGAGCTGTCAAGCTTGGTCCTCAAGGTCAGCAACATACGAAGCAACTCAATCTTCTCAACCTCATTATTATCGGGATATTGAAAATGTCATTTATACTAGCTTGAATGTGTTTTTTTGGGTGAGACTTTCGTCTAGGAGTATTGAATGAGACACTGGGTCGATATGTGGCCATTCTAGGACATATGTCAACCTCATGTTGTCACCAATATAATGCACAGAGGAAAGGGAACTCCCTTCTTCTTCTTCTTCTTCTTTTTTTTTTTTTGGGTTTGGGTTTGTTAGTTATACTTTTTAGAGAAGTCAATTTTGTGACCCACGATGTCACCTTATCTTGTTTTTTAACGGTAATGGATGATTCCCAGTCCTTCTGTCCTTTTAACTTTTGCTTTTGTTCTCAGGAGATATGGTGATAATTTTTTTTTTCAATTTCTAATTTCTTGTTTTAGTTAATTGAAAGTATACTATTGTGGGGCCTAGGGGCCTGGTGACCTCGGCCCACTTTACATCCGGCCCAGGGCCCATGCCGAGGAAGAAGGTTCGTCTGAGGACGATGTGTGAATGGCTAAACTTTTGAAATTCCCGCCAAGGATGACCCTGTCCTCGGTGGAGCGAGACTAACTCCAGCTGGGGGGAACAGGCCTAGGGCAGGTTGTCATGTCCACACTAAATGCGCTCACCTAACCCTCTGACCACACTAATGGAGATGTGACCCCTAAGCAGAGCAACGTTGGTCATTGCAAATCACTCAAGTACTGATAAGGCAACTGATGGGATGGACGGTCAGAGGGAAAGTGCATGGATGATCAACAGGTGGAAGAAAGAGATGGGAGGAAGAGGACTATATAAGAGAAACCAACAGAGCAGTTGAGGGGGAGAAAAAAAAAAAGAAAAAAGAAAAGAGGAAAAAGGGGGTAAACGTGAGGTTCCTCGGATCAATGCCGAGGAACTACCTTAAAGGAAAACTTGGTTCCATCATTGGGCTTCATTCGTCTGTAAGGGCCAAGTTCTTCGACCCACTCTCTAAAAATGTATTGTTTGGGGCCTTTCCGATTTGATCCCCTACAACTATTATTTAGGGGAAAAAAACTCAATCTTTTTCATCATTCATATATATATATATATATATAGGCAAAGTTTAGGTACAGTACCTTAGGTTTTTCTCTTAAAATTCTGACACATGGCTATTTAATAATCACAGCTAAATGACGTTAATCACAAAAAAAAAAAAAAAAAAAAAAAACTCTATTCCGCTAAAATCAAAGAAACGCAGAATGCCAAAGCTCTTTCAGCCCACCATGGACAGCTTCTCAAGCTCTTCTCTTTGCAAACCAAATCACCACAACTGAGCAAAGGCAGCACTAGAGTTAGAGATAGGGTTTCTGGCGACCTCCCTCTCACTTTGGCTGCCTTGGCTCTCGTCCTCCAATGGCCCACCACCAGCTAAGCCCCACCTGGGTCCCACCACTAGCGAACCTCCTCCCTTTCACCCTTGTAGCACTCCCCCTTTGTTTCCTTACTATCTTTGGTGACATGTCCAATCTCAAGCCCAATGTTTAGTTTTGTGTGAAATTCTTGGCTTTTGAGGTTGATTTATTTTGATTTTGTTTTATTTTATTTTATGAGTTGGATCAAGAGAGATTTGGGTAGATTAAAGAGAGAAAAATCAAAGAAATCAAGGGGGTTTTAGAGAGAAAGAAGCATAGACAAATCGAGATGAGAGAAAATGAAAGAGAAACTTTGGGGTGGTGATGGCAAGCGGCTGTGGCAGTGAGGAGCTAGCCATGGCAGATCAGCTGCTCTTTCATTCTCTCATCTTGATCTATCTCCACTTCATTCTCTCTCTCTAACCCTCTTAGATCATGTAATCTCTCTCTTTGATCTATCTTTTCTATGCTAAATTTTCTTTCAATAATTTAATGGGTCTACCGACTATGTTTGGGTTTCAATAATTCAATGGGTTTATGCTGGGCCCTGTGCAAATTGGTTTGTGCTTTAGATGAATTTTCTAACTGGAGATAGTTGGTCTCTAACGCCGTTTAATGAAAATGTTAATGAGACACGTAGCAGAGTTTTAAAAAGGGAATCTAAGGTAGTGTACCTAAAGTACTTGTTAGGACATATGTGTTTTCACTTGTTAAGAACATATGTCACTTATTTATGTAAATTGGCTAATCCTCTGACAAAACGCACTCTACTTGTAATTGGGTAGTTCTAGGTGTTTTTAATAGTTTAAGAAACAAGGTTTCAAGATCAAGTGTTGAAGTCATCAAGTCTGTCCAAGAAAAACAAGCTGAAGTGCAAAATCATTAAAGCTTGACATCTGCTTGATAGCTCCTCGACACCTGCTATCTATCGAGATTTATAAAATCAGATTTTCTGATATGATTTCTTGGGATCCGTGAATGTGTCTTTGTACCTTCTTTTCTCCTAACCCTAGACATATAAAAAGATTATTTTAAGAGCCGTCAAAGAGTACACAAGTTGCACAAGCATTGAGCAAACTCTGTTCAAGCTATTTGTGATCAAAGACGAAGTTCTTGACCTAGTTCATATTCTCTGAAGAAGTTGCTGTGTATTTGCACCAAAGGGTTTTGTGACCAAGAATCTTCCTGATCTTCATCGTGTAGGATGAACTGAAGAACTTTGCAGCCAACCTCTCCTTCTAAGTTAGTGTTTGAAGTCGCGTACTGGGATCCGCGCATTGGTTAGTCACGTACTTGGGAGCTGTGCATCAAAAGGAGGAGCTGTCACTACAGATCAAGTCCAATTGGGTATTAGGGTAAGGGTTCAACTGTAGGTTGGTAAGGTACTTGGGATTCGTTTACTTGTAACCGCTTGATTTGATAATAGTGGAGTTTCGGGAGTGGTGACCTGAAAATCACCCGATGGGGTTTTTGCCGTAAGGATTTTCCCCATTCGTAAACAAATCACCGTGTCATTTAATTTCCGCTGCATATTTATTTATTTGGTGATTTGTTTGTGCTTCCACGTATTTGCATGTTGAATTGATTAATTAATAACTTGGCTAATTAATTAATTGGTTTAATCACAAGGAGTCATTCAGTTTGTGGCCTATCAGTACTGTACCTAAGTTTTGCTCTCTCTCTCTCACACACACACATATATATATATAGTCATATTGGATTTTATTACAATGATTCACGTTTTGCTATCCCCGTAATAATAATGAGACTTGTCCCATTAGTTTATGACCCTGCCAGGAGAGAATTGTAAGATGAAGAATTGAAGATGAGAACTGAGAAATGAAGAGACATGTTTAAGCATTTCTGTCATGCGTCTCTTTCAGTTCATTTGTGTATATATAACAAAGTAAAGTGCTTATATAGTGTCCCATCCGAAATTGTCAACTCTTTTGTTTGCTACAAATGTAAAGTTGTGATTTACAACTATGTTTTATGTTGGCTTTATTCCATGACAAAAAGTGTTGTAATTGCTTTAATTTATTTCCTTGTATTTTGTGGGATTTTATTGTATTGGGTTTAGTATCAAGTTGGTGAAGACTCAAGCTTAAATGGATCTCGCGAGTGTCTCGCTGGAAGCTAACCCGCGAGAGAGCCATGTGAGAAGCACATGCTGGAAGCTAAAGAGTCATGCCAGGCTGTCGTTTTCGCGAGTGTCTCGCGGGTAAGGCCTTCCCACGAGATAGTCGCGAAACTTTCTGCCTGGAGGATTTTTAAGAGTGACTTTCTTACCCTTCACCCATACTATATATACCCTCATTATCCACAAATGTGAGAGAGGCTATTCAGAGAGAAAAACCCTAGAGAGGTTTTCTAAAACACACACACCCATCTTTTGAGAGAGAGCTACTCATCCTTAGTGAGAAATCATTGTAGTCTCTTCTCCATCCCTCTCCCATTATCATACCTTGAGAGGAGATTTGTACCCAAACACAACCCACACCTATTCAGAGTGTAGAGAGTGTTTTGGAGCTGCTGGGAAGCATTGGAAGAAGCCAAGGATGGCAGATGCAACATGGAGCTTGTTGCGGGATCCGGAGAACTAAGACAAGACACAGTTCCGAGAAGCCTTATTGGAGTAGGAGCACATACATTTTTATTTTTTATAATAGTTGACAAAGTCTACTGTAATTAAAATGATATAGTTGCTTTTGCTTGGGTCGACATTTTTTTATTTTTTTATAAAAGTTTGACACTGTTTCTATTATGCAGTATCGATTACAATAGGTAATATATATTAATGTTTTAAAAAAATATTATATGAAAAAAATACTATAGATATTATCAATTTTACTTTACAAATTAACATAATAATGAATTTGAATTTTTATTTGGTGCATGGTGACACATTGATTTGTAAATGTTATATAATAAAATTTGTAGTGTTACTAATATCAACCAATATTATAGCCTTAGATTGATAAAGAGCAGGTGTGCCAAAAAGATCCAGTACTCTTTTTATTTTTATGCTTTTAACAACAAGTAGGGGTGTGCAGCCAACCCACTAACTTGCCAAAACCGACCTGACCTAACCCAATAAGCCGGGTTGGGTCGATTTTTAGGGGTGGGTGAGTTGTAGGGCTGTACAGGCACCGCCCGCCACCGACGAAACCAGCCGGAGCCGAACTGATCCGCCTGCCTCTAACCTCCACTGCAGGTGTTAGGCACGGTGGTCGGTAGCGATTTTCAAGCACCGAAGTTGGCCGGTATGGTTTTCGGCGAAGGTTTTTGGATTCCGATGAACACTGAACCGCACCGATTTGCTTATAAATATACAAAACTTGAGATTTCTACTCCCTTCAAGTCAGATCTAAGATTTCCATCCCCACCCACAACACAAAACCCACCACCATTTCAGCTTTTTATCTTCAAGCCACCTTTGCTTTTGCTGCCACCTAGGTCAGATCTTCAAGTTGTTGTCTCTGCCTCCATCACCTGGTGGTCGATTAGACTTCACAGGTGAGTTAATCAATGGTTAGTCCCAAGAATCTTGAGCTTGTTTGGGTTTTAATATTTGGGTTTGTAGTGGGTTTTGAATATTTTGATATTTAGATTTGATTTAAGTTTTGATTTGTGGTTTGAATCCTTGAGTTTTCTGGGTTTGATTTTGGTTTTAGATCTCTCTTCCTTTCTGTGTGTGTGATAGATAGGTGGATACCAACCACAGCGACGACTGGAACTGCCATCGATGTTGTCGGAGAACCGTTCCTTAAACGCGGCAACGGCTTGGGTTTTTAGGAAACCGAAGGTTCCGGTGCGGTGCAGGCCACAAAAACCGGCTGCACTGCACCGTGTGCAGCCCTAGTGAGTTGGGTTGGGTTATGAAATATTTTTTAATAGTGGGTTGGTTTGGGTTGGGTTGGGTCTGGGTCATAACAATCACAACCTACCTAACCCAACCCGACCCACCTATATATTTTAAATTTAAATTATATATATTTAAAACTATATTATATAATTAATAATTTTTTTTTAAAATTTTCCTTCTATTTAGCTCGTCCTATAAAATCCAATTACCTCGCAAACCCTAACAATCGTATTTCTCTCTCTGCTGCTTCCCATTCCCACTCTCTCACTCCACTCTTATTTTTTTGTAACTGAGTTAGGATATTAGTTCATGTATATTTTGTTTATCAACTCAGTTATATATATTTTGTTTATAACTGAGTTGCAGTACTAGTGCATGTATATTTTTTTTATCAGCTCAGGTGACAAGTGAGATATATTTTTTCTCCAACCCATGGGTTTAACCCTACCCAACTTGATCCATGTGAGTTGGGTTGGGTTAGATTTTTTTAACCCACCATGGTAAGTTGGGTTGAAAAATCCCCTTAACCCGACCCAACCAGACCCATGCAAACCCCTAACAACAAGCTTACGGTGAACATGTGTAGTAAGAATGCTGAAAGCAGTTAAAACTTTTCGGAACATGATTATGCATCACCACTGGTCAGATAGGGTTGGCCTGATATGAACAGTGTAAAGGTTGTTTATGGTGATAGATATTTGCCATTCTGTCTTCTATCCAGATTTCAATATCAAGTCACAAAGGAACCTATTTAGCTGAAGTTTAAGGACAACCTTTCCCATAGCATATTGTGTACCATATTGTTCAGCTTCAGTATGATATACATCAAGACGTTCTATTTCTAGATATTTTTCATAGAAGCTTAAACATCTTTTCGACAGCCTTCCACATCAAGCTGAAGATAATAAAAATGATTATTTTTTTCTTGTTGAATTATATTCCGGTTGCGTTTGGGATTTAAGAAAAAGTTAGCTTATTTTTGCTCCTAAAGTTGGTCCCATTGCACTGTTAAGTGGGTTTTATTGTTCCAAAAGTCAGTTTTTTTTTTTTTTTACATAGTTTCTGTAAAAAGTTTTCAATTTTAGTAAAATAAGCAATTTTCAAACAGATCCTCGATATAGCTCATATATATGATGCCCTTCAAATAACTGCCGTAGTGTACCCTCTTAAGTTCTTGCACATCGTGTAGCATGTATCTCCTTTGCTCTTAAATCAAACATAGCCAGTTTCTAGTTTTCATGTGAAAGTTCAATATGGGTACGAAACACCATTGAACGTTTAGACCCCAAAATACAAAAATATCAATTCAAGCTTTATATCAAACAATTAATGTGCGGAACATGATAATAAGCTTATAACAGAATTGATAAATAATCTAAGCCAAATATAAACACATCCACAGCAGTAAATATAAGGCAAAGATAAAGGAAAGAAAGATGCAAACACACGGACAACACACGATGTGTTATCGAAGAGGAAACCGAAGTCCTCGGCGTAAAACCTCTCTGCCGCCCTCCAAGCGGTGATAAAATCCACTAAAGAATATAGTTGGGATACATGAACAGCAGAAGACCCTCCAAGCCTAATCTACCCAGGTACCTAAGCCCTTCAAACTTCTTGCCCCAACGAGGTTACGCCGAACCTATTTCTTCTTTAGCTTCCCGGATTCCGCTACTTGACCATAGCATCAACCAATGTATATTGGTTCCTTCCAAACTGCTTCCCTCAGCACCAAATAAACCTTCTCACAGACGTGGGTGTGGTGAGATAAGGATTTGGTAAAAGACCTCTCAAGGGTATGACAATGGAGAGGAAGAGAGTAGAGGAATTTGTAGAGTTTCTTAGATGAAGATTGGGGATGAGGCAATCTTGTTTTTCTCTAGGGTTTTCTCTCACAAAATTCTCTCTGGAAGCTCTCTCAATTTAGTGGGTATAAGGGTCTATATATAGTGAGGTGTGATGAGGAATACGAAGAGTCAGTTTTTGCCAAACAGGGTAAATTGGCGGCTTGACCTCGCGGCTTGTCCAAGTCGCGAGTTCAAGTCGCGGCCTAACGGCCTGGCCAGCCTGGGACTTTTGTCCTGTAGTGCGACAGCTGGCGCGACCCTTCAGATTCCCTGTGTGCATCTCACGTGCCAGCTTTTGGCGACTTGCAGCCGCGAGACACCCGCGAGTCCTAGCCGCGAAACTCTGCCTTCTTGCACATACTTGAGCTTTTCTTCACATCTCCTCACACACTACCCTTACAATAATCCCACCTAAATACAGGGTTACTAAATGCTTAAATTACAAGCAAATTGGCACGGAATAAAGCCAACAAGATGGTTGATAAATTTTCAACCTTACATCATGTGACCATGAAACATTAACCCTAAGTACGGTAACATCACCTTCAACTATGCATGTATCATTTACAAGATAAAGTCTACCAAGATCATAAAGTTCTCCATGATGCTTGAAATGAAATGAAATCCCAATCACACGTACTCACACCTACAGCAGAGGGCTTAACGGCTTACACAGCTTCAAAGACGAGTCAAAAGAAAAGGAAGAGCCCTCGACCTCCCTCTATGCTGCAGAGGGCTTATATCACTCCATCTATACCCCAAATCTAGGCAGTAGGCACCTATATATATATATATTAAAATAAGGACCAATAAGAACAAATTTTTTTAATCTAAAAAAAATCAGAATTAATATTTTAAAGAAACGATCAAATTAATATAAATATTCATAAATTATAGAAACTTCAATTACCAGCAGTAAGTAAAGTTTCTGATTTTTGTATTGTGGCAAGAAGCCATTTGGAGGGCTCTGTTGTGATTTTAGTGATGTCATTCTTCGTAAAAAGACAAATTTGGGTTCAAGTTTTCTGGACATTCTTGGTTTTTTTGGGAGTTCAAGTCTTTCACTTGGTTGGTTCGCCCTTCGGGTCTCTATATATAATAACCATGACTAGCTCCACACATTCATCATCAAATTGTTCTTTTACGTTTAAGCATCTCTGCACTCTAAATATGGTTCTCATAGTCATATTCACAGCGGTGCTTTTTCTTATGATTATGCCTGAACATGAGGCTACAAGAATCCTCAAACAAGAACAAGTTCTAATGAACACAAACCAGTTTTTTAAGTCAAAAATGCAAGTTCCATTACCAGCTTCATCAACAACCGGCCAAAAGGCCTTTGCCGATCACAATGTTTCTTCGTTGCTACCCCGACTGCTGAGAGCTTATGTCCCTCCGTCAGCCCCCAATCCGGTCACCCAAATGCAGTCGAATTCAACTATCGCGACTAGCGATGCTTCTTCTTTGCTAGGCTCACAGCTGAAGAGTCCACCGGCTCCATCTATGTTTAAAGAGGGCACCTCAATTCCCTAGCCCCGCTTCAACAATCAGCCAAAGGGGTTTCAAATATTGCGAGAATAAGCACTAAATAAGATGAAACCTTAAGTTTAAGCAAATGCTGTTGTAGTTACTGTTTTTATGTCACTCTTTGAATTGAGTTCCGGTTATCTCAATTTCTAAGATCTCTTGGCATTGAATAAGGAATCTAACCAAACTTCAATTGCTATCTATCCTTATGAAGTAGACATCATATATTCATGTTTTATCGTATCTAAAAAAAGTCACTTCAGTATATTACATATTAAACTCATTCTCTCTCCAGTGTTAATACATGTTTTAATCTTTCTTTTTTCTGGTAAATAACAATTAAAATTAGGGTGAAACTTAGGTAAGATTCTTAATATTAAGGTGCTTAAGTTACTCATTTAAATTGAAACAAGTGCTTACATTGGCAAATGACACCCAAATAGTGTTATTTACAATTAAATTAATGTAGTTATGTGTTTGAATTTAATTAAAGAACTTTTTTTTTTGGAGGAACTTAATTAAAGAACTTAATACATTACACTTAAGGAACAATACATAAGCTTTACTTTTAAAATTATATGGTTATGATTTTCTTTTTTAAATTGAGAGAAAACTTAAAATTATATGGTTATGATTTTCTATTTTAAATTTAGATAAATTTTTTTTAAGACATGAAAATAAGTTAACCTCTAAGATCTTAAACCCGTAATGCCTAACAATAAATACATCCCAAAGATGGGTTCCAAGAACAAATACAAGCCAAACATCGAAAAGGAAAAGTTCATGTAGTAGTCTTCTTTATACTAACTGATCATCCCAAATATTCAAGCTAGATGTCGCTGTTTTTTCTTTGGATGGAGATATGCCCCATCAATATTTACTTTTTTTTTAGAATGTCCATCAATATTTACATGATGGAGCTCTTTATGCAGATATATTCGATAGAACTAAAGCAAGTTGATTATGCTCCCACGGATCGTCCATGGCGCTAGTGGACTACAAAAAAAAACGGCCTTAGGCCACGTTTGTAAAAGGCAGCCTTAGGTCCAAAAAACGTGGCCATAGGCCCATTTGGCCTATGGCCGCGTTTTTAAGTGTGGCCCAAACCCCGTGACTATAGGTCAGGGGGAGTCTATGGCCGCACTTTTCAAACGCGGCCTAAGAGCGGGGTACTTTTCAAACGCGGCCTAAGAGCGGGGTACTTTTCAAACGCGGCCTAAGAGTGGGGTCTATGGCCGCACTTTCCAAGCGCGGCCTAAGACCAAGTCCTATGGCTGCATTTCAAACGCGGCCTAAGGCAATAGACTATGGCCCCGTTTTTTAAATGTGGCTATAGGACATATTTTTAGCCACGTTTAAAAACGCGGCTATAGCCCTTTTTTCTTTTTTCTTTTTTTCCTTCCTTAAACCCTTTAAACCCCATCAATTATCAAAACAACAACTGCAATATAATGAGAAAACAAAATTTGAAGGCAATACCTAAGTGCTGATGGAGTTTTGGATCTATAACTTGAGTAATTGCAGCCAAATTACTAAGTTGTGCCTCCACTCCAACGGAGCTATCAGTGCATCTGAAATTTCCTCACTATAATTTTAAAACAAGAACACATATTGTAAGGAACTGGAATTAAAATTAGAAACAAAAATGATTAATCTAAAAAAAAATTCCAGCTCTGGAAGAACAATATGTTAACAGATTATATAGAATGGAACATAGTGTGGTTACTTGTAAACAGAGAATATTTAACTTAAGTACACTACTTAAAAGTGAAATAATATGGCCTACAAAATTTTCCACCCAAAGCAAGCCATTTTGCATAGTAGGAGATTACTTGTAAACAGAGAATATTTAACTTAAGTACACTACTTAAAAGTGAAATAATATGGCCTACAAAATTTTCCACCCAAAGCAAGCCATTTTGCATAGTAGGAGATATCTAAATAATAACTAATGGATCAAGCAGATTTCCAACAAAGCAATGTGACTCATCATTTGATTGAACAAGCCCTTAAAGACACATTAGATTTCCAACCAGAAAATTCATCAAAAAATAAATCTATGAGTACAAACATGCTCTTATAACTAAATACAACAATGCTCTAAATCAATGCTCAAACTTCAAACAACTAAGAACTACAGCATTACAAGCAGAAAAGATTGACAACCTTGGTCATTCATATGCAATCTTGATTTGTTCAACAGTATTTTAATTTCATTGGCACCAATTACACCCACATAAGAAATGAAGGTCAAATGCATGCTAATTAAATCAAATTTGGAAATCTGTACAAAAGAGAGCCAAATGGGCTTGCCACACTAGTACACCAGTTATGAATAAACACAATTTCAACTTCCAAGGGGACTCAAAACACAGGATAGTAACCATAAATCATTACTAAGACTGATACCCTTTTTTTTAAGATTGGTAAGTTACACAGTGGATCTAGAATTCATGATATCACCCTCCGAATAAAATTAAACTTAAACACACTTTTTGGATGGTTTTGAATTATTAAGAGGCACTTACCCCACGATGGATTCAACTTAGAGTCATGCTGATATCCAGATACCCTTCTGGAGTAAATGCAGCCTTCCATTTCCTTACACTTAATGTTTTACCAGCCTGCATAAGCGGATTAAAAATAGAAACTTCAATAATAGACATTGCAAGCAACAGAGGGAAAGTTTCATCAATCAAGTTTAAAGAAAAGCTCAAGCAATGAGAATTACTTTCGTTGCTAACCCTTTTCTCTTAAAATGGTATCTTTGAGAAAAATTACACATGGAAGATCACTAGTGCTCCAACAATGAAAGGAGCATTGTTCATAATGATGAAAGCTAATAAGTACAGCATCATAAACACAACAAAGTATAATGAGACTCCATCTGCCACCTAAAGCAAAAGGTAAACTCACATGCAGTAGCCTTTAAAGATGACAAAATTGCTGGTTTCATTGCACCTTTGCGCACACAATGTAACATATTAAAAACAAAATAAATGCATGCAAGCTTTAATCATATACGTCGTATGGAGACAACCCTTTTACCTTTTTTTTTGCCCCTGTTATTTAACTATAAATTAAAAAAATCCTAAATTATACGTATTAAAAAAAAAATTCCTAGATTATTATCCTCCAAACTTGACATTAATTGTCACATTTTTTAATTCTCAGAACCAAAATTTGAATGTGGTCCATTGTGGAGGTCAAGAAGACAAAAAATGCAAGATTGTTGGTTATTATTGGTAAGTTACACAAGCATCATGTTAGGAGTGTCTAGTTGTATGTGTGCGTATGGTGCTGATGGGCAGTGCATGTGGTGCTGCATGGGGTGGTGCTGCATGGGGTGCGTGTGGTGCAGACTTCATTAACCTTCTAGTCAAAACTGAAAACTAAGAAACAATTTTATATATGCTCACAGCAACATGTAATGACTTTCTAGCAATACAGGACCCTTTAAAGAAAAATTATATGAAGGCCTGTAGTTCATGTGGTACATGGTGCAAGCACCAGCGCTTGTAATCTATCATATGTGAGATTTAGTCATGAAGAGAACTATAGACTTAGTGAAAAGAGAACTATACCATAACAATTGACTATGAAAAGAGAACTATACCATAACAGTTGACTATGTACAAACCAAAAACATTATAAGATATATGAACATAGAATAAAAATGCCTGCATAAAATTTACTTTCCAGCCCTTGGAACAATTGTTTCTTCCTTAAATCACATGCCATCTACTATTTAAATTCAAAAGGTACATCATTCAACGAGAGTCTTTATGACAGCTTCATAGGATTCATAAACTCCACAGATATGTAATCTCGTTACTCATCTAAATGATGGTTCATTCTTGGATTAATCTATGGCCAGAAATATAGTAATAAAGAAAATTACTCATTTTCATTTCTTTTGCTCAATTTTCCCAACTGCCAAACAGAGTCTAACAATTTCCCCAAACAATTTCCACAGAGAGAATCCATTTCTATGAGTTTCAACTTCCAAAAAAGCCCTAAAATTGGATAAAAGTACATTCAAATCCGAAACCCTAAAAATTTTCCAAAGAGTGCCTCACACGAAAATGGGAAAAATTGCAAGAAAATTTTGCATAGAGAAATGAAAATACAAACCCTAAGATTCAAGAACCAATCAAAAACGCATAAAATATCAACTTACTCAGTCCACAAAAAAGAGAGAGAAACCCGGTGCTAGCTTCGTCGGAAGAGTGAGAGTGAGACTTGTTGTTGATGTGAAAAATTGGGTTTAAGATGGAAGGTGAGGGCTTGAGATCAAAGATGGAGGGTGAGGGCTTGAGAGATGGAGGGTGAGGGTTGAGATCGGGCTTGAGAGAAGGAGGCTGATGTGCGATTGGAGAGGTTAGGGTTGAAAGTGTTTTTAGTTTACTATTTATACAAAGCCTAAAGCCGCGTTTTTAACCTGCGGCTATAGGCAAAATTTTTACGCCGCGTTTAAGAAATGCGGCCCTATTTCAAACTGAAGCCGCGTTTTAAACACGCGGCTTCAGACCAAATTTTAAGCCACGTTTATAAAACGCGGCTTTAGTCCCAATAGAGCCGCATTTTAAAATGCAGACATAGTTAAGGGAAAAAAAAAAAAATTGTTTGCCCATAAAAATGAAATACGAAGTCCTATAGCCGCGTTTTTTAAACGCGGCCATAGCTACACGCAAAAAAACGCAATTGTAGCTCAAAAAAACGCGGCCAAAGACGCATTCTATGGCCTCGCGTTTAAAACGCGGCTTTACTCAGTCTGGGGCCGTGTTTTTTGAAACGCGGCCCAAAAAAATGCGGCCTAAGGGGGGCGTTTTTTGTAGTGATTATTACCACAAAGCCATATGCATTTAAATGGGTGCAATTACACCTACTGAAAATTTTAGATATAAAACATAAAAATATTAATATTGCATAATTTCACCTACTGAAAATTTAAGAAAAATATTATAAGTAAAACATTCAAAAGATTAATATTGTACGTATAATTGCACTCATAGAAAAAAAAATCCTTCTTCTTTTTTAGGAGCAGTTATAAGAACAACTTTGAAAGAATTAGAGTTTCTTGTTTAAATTTTGGATAAATGTCTAAAGAGGAAATCAATATCAAAGTAAATACCACTTGCTCGAGAAACTACTAATCATGAAATAATTTTTTTTTTAATTTTTTAATTTTTTTAATTTTTTTTATGTGTGTATGTGTGGAGAAACACACACACACACATACAAGGAAGAGAGAAATGAGTTCTACTTTATAATTCATGAATTGTGGCTTAGCACATGTCTCTCATCTATTTTCCTATGTAAAACCAAAGTTTAAGATTGGCCAATTGGTGGACTATGATCTAATTTCTTTTAGGATTACTTCATCATAAATTTTAAAAGATCATATCCATACATTTTAAAATGAATAGATTAGATTTTGTCATATCATTAACAATATACATAAATACCGAAATAGTTATAATCAATATTTATTTATACACTAATAATGGACAAAATCCAATCTATTGATTTTAGAATATATGGATAGAATTTTAAAAATTTACCTTAGGAATTATATAAGATCCTAATTTATTGTATATAAAGTGAAATACTAATACTCAACTATGAAAATAGTTACGTTTGCAGTAGAAAATAATTGGATGAATGATTCATAATTGTCTTACTCTTATCAACAATATATATATAAAATGAAAGATTTGGCTTTTTGTTGACTTCTTGTAAAGTTTTCAATTTGTTTCTTTTGGTATTATAATTAAGGAATGAATTAAAAAAATATTTAAGCAAAAGTGAAGATTGAAGATATTTATATTAAATAAGGGAGTATTTTAAGGTAATAAACTTTAGAATATCATAGCATAAATCAAGACAAGAAATAACATCTAGCTCTAAAATGGTTTTTATTGGTTAATGTACTTGTGTAATTATTCTCCCTATATATAATAATTCTTTCTTAATATTATGCTCTTTCAATATTATGGTTATTCGAAAATCATAATCAATTCAAATATATATATATATATATATATATATTCAAAAAATTTTATGCCATGGCCCAAAGTTATAACGAGACTCCACCAATATTTTTGAATCTTTAACGGAAAATTAGAAGTAACATTTTTATTTTCGTTTCCAAAAACTAACAATGTGAAAGGTACACAATTTACAAGTTTTTACACAACATCCAGAGATATTGATTGAAATTAGTGCGTTATTACTCCACGTGGGTGCATCTTTGAAATCACTTTCATAGTTTCATTATATATTAATCACAAGATTCGCATCAACGAATCACCTCAACAATGGTAAGATAAATTATGTTAATTGCTTTTCTCCTATTGAATGTTTCAGAAATCACAATACTGAGTGCTGTTTGCGTTTGCTTTTCTAGTATTGTGGTACGTCAGCTAATAAAAATTCCTTTTCTTGATTCTAAAAAATTCTGGCCAGATTCCTTTATCACTTTAATGGAATTGAATCTTCATCGCCAGATTCCTTATTTTATTGAAATTCTATCTTGTTTCATACAAAAGACAAAAAAAATGAAAGTGTTTGGAGAAAATCGGAGCAGTAATTAATATTATAGTTAATACTTTTCTTTTCTTTTTTTAATTTTAAATTTAGTTGTCGGTTTCATAATTATTTTAAGGTGAACTATTACTTTAGTTTGCTTTTTACTGAAATCCACTTAACTTCGATCGAATTGGGGAATTCTCTGGTGATATGCCTCGCCCTTTTCTTTATATCCACTTAACCAAGATGTTACTTGCTCTTCATTTTTCGGTAAGGATGGAGATATGCAACATCAATTTTTAGATGATTGAATTCTTTATTGTGTTAAGCTCCATAGAATTAGACAGCTTTGATGAACTCCCTTGGGCATGTTTCCCATAATGTACATTGTTGAGGTGCAGAATAAATGATAGAATTCAATTTGTTAGAAATGGTAAGGCATAAATTTTATACCATCTTAGAATAAAAACGCATTAGAAAAAAGTAAAGAGGAGGAGACTCAACCAAAAAGAAAAACAGTAAAGAGGAGATTAGAGAGAAAATAATAATAATAATAATAAAGTGAGCCATTCAATTGTGATTGTGACTATAGTAAAGTGAGCCTTCTTGGGGCGGCTGGTGATATCGAGTGAGTCTTCTTTGATTCAAATATCCATTCTCTCTCATATTTTATTGTTGATCTCTTTTTTGGAAAATTGTAATGCAATGATTTTCAAATAATGAATGACACAATATTAATAATTTTCTTAAATTATTATTATTTTTTAAAATTTATAATGTCAATATATATTTTTTATTACTTTATTTTAGTTTTAAAATAAAGTGGATTTAAATAAGTTAACTTAACTACTAAAATTTCTATCATAAGCTTTGCAACTCAACTAGTTACCACCTCTAGGTGTTTTTATAATATCCAAAAGTTCAATTCTCTTATCATCCGTTGTAATTATCGAATTAGAAAAAAAAAGAGTAAAGTCTCTTGTACTCAAATAGTACATGCGATCAAACCCCACCTACATCAAAATAAAACTCATTAATGTTTTGACCCGATAAGAACCATTGTTTATGCATGTGTTAGGTCAATTTAGAAACCTTATACAATTTTAATTTATCTGTGAGAAATTGTTTTAAATGATATTGCTTAAAAGTTGGGTTTCTAAAATGACGAAAAAATATGGACAGGATAAAGTAACAAGTAATATTTTTGATGTTGTTCCTTTTTTGAAAAATTTGTCAATATTTTTGGTGAATAAGTTGATTCACGTTGGGTAGTTTCTTAATAATTTTTAATTTTCTTATAAAAAAAATATCATGCATATAGAAAATGAGTGTATATATATATATATATATATATATATAAATAAAAGGTTTACAGTTATTAGTCTCAAGATCACTTTAAAAAGAATTTTGTAATTTCTAGATAGCTTAGGCATTTCTAATAATTTAGTAGTTGAGAGCGGAAGAATTTAAACTCTAAATGCATGTCTCAATTGAAAACATAAGAAGATACTAATTAAGTTATTAACGTTGGCTTTATAACAAAGGTTTGAATGATTTCTCTTTTTGTCTCTATCACAAATGTACCTAGTTAATGACTGTTACTTCTATAAGCAATTGTTAGTTTGTTACTATGTTTAGTTTTTTTTTTTCAACCTATTCTTATAGTTTTTTTTTTTTTTTTGAGAAACACTTTTTTTTATAGTTAATAATAAAAAAAAAAAAAAAAATCCTACATATACACATATTTACGTGTACGTATATTTTTCTAAGATCGTGACTAAATAATTCTTACTTTAAAATGAATAGCAATTTTGTTTCAGAGAATCAGAATACTACCATACTTGCAACATGGTAATTTTGGTTTCAATTTTACTATTATTATTATTTTCTTTTTCTTTTTCAGTACTCAATCTCAGCACCTTAAATAGACTGGATTAAGGCTATGAGAATTAGTATGTAAAATTCAAAAACTCATTGGTGCTTTTTAGAATGACTGTCGACGGAGCAAAGTAATTGATGAAGTGATTATCGGAGTTTTGTATGAATCTAAACAAAGCCAATCCATTTTTTATAGGCCACATTGGAAGGCACATCTATTGGTATATCTTTTCTCACTGTTCCTGAAACTCTAGATATATAATCTTTTACTTATCATTGTATTTTCCTTTTTTTCCAATTATTTTTGTCCTTTTTGTTCAAATCTAAGAATATTACTAAAGAACATTGGGGCTGTTGATGTTGCTAACTTCTCCAAATATCAGGTTATGGTATTGGCCTCTGTCTGCCTTTTTGGATCACCAATGGTAGTGGCTGTCTCCCACTGTTGGTGTCACGACCAATTGCGAGTTATAACAGTGGATATCCACTCTGATTAAGTTCACAACCTTTCTTTTATTTAGTTGACATTTACTTCTTGGTGAAGGTTATGTAAAACTTTTTGGGGGAAAAAAAAAATCAAATCTAAAGTTTTATTTATTTATTGTAATATTTCAGTGTGGGTGTGGCGAAGAGTCACCTGAGACATAGTTATCTAACAAATGCCTATCATATAAAAAGTAGGACACAAAGATAACAAAGACATAATTCTTTAACAAATACTGATTATTTGGATTTATTGATGGTTAATCCGGACACTATCAAACGTTTGATTTGTTCTCTAAAACACCAATAGTCTTATTAGCAGGTGCATGAACCAAAAGCCTCCTCAGTAATATGTCCAAAGCTGGACAAATGAGGATCGGGCTTTAGCAAGGCTCCTGTAAAGTTGTTATTTACAACTATTTTGTACTGGTTTTTATTCCGTGTCAAATTTGATTGTAATTCTGTTCAATCATTTTTCTCTGTATTTTATGTGGGATTTTATTGTAAGGATTGTGTGTGAGTGAGAGTGTGAAGACTCAAGTTCTTATTGAAGACCAAGTGGATTTTGTGAGAAGATTCGTGAGAAGCTATCCTGCGAAGTAAGCCACGTGTAGAGCACATGACTGGAATACGAAGAGTCATGGCAGCCTGATTTTCACGAGTATCTTGTGAGTAAGGCCTTTCTGCGAAATATTTGCAAAACATTCTATTTTGCTATTTTGTCATTTGTGCTTCATCATGTTTTCACTCACACTATATATACTCTCATTACCCACATATTGTAAGGAGTGCTTTTTAGAGAGAAAACCCTAGTCTACACGCTTGAAAGTTAGAGATTGTCATACCCACAATCATCTACACATTTTCTTGTAGTTTTTCTCTACTCCTACCTCTCTATCTCTAAATTCTTGAGAGGTTGATAGCCCAAACACTTGCCACACCCAATCTGAGTGTAAAGTGAGGTTTTGGTGCTGCTGGGAAGTATTGGAAGAAGCCAATCATTGGCGGATGCAATCGGGCTGAATTACGTGATTTGGGAAAGTTAGAGAAGACAAGACTTCATCAAGTCAATTGGTAGCAGGAGCTTGGAGGGCTCAAGTACATGAGGTAGACTAGGCTTGGAGAGTCTTTTGTTATTCGTGTACTTCAACTTAAACTCTAGTGAATCGATTTACTAATAGAAGAACGGCGAAGAGGTTTTTCGCCGAATTCTTTGGTTTTCTCTTCGATAATATGTTTCAGTATTATCTTATATTTGTATTCTTCTTCTGTACTCTTTTAACTTTCATTTTATTGTTGATATTTGATGAATATGGCTTAAAGTAGTTTTATTGTTTTGTTTGCTTGCATTTACTCTTATTTTGTACTTAGTTTAAATTAGAGTAAAAATAATCGAGTCGTAACTTTTAATTGGAGATCTAAACAAATTCTTGTGTATTCACACAAATTCGAGCTTTCACCTCCAATCACTCTCCAAAGCCAACATGACCGCTAAGATAAAATATTAAAACTACCTACAGCCAAGCTCTTCTTAACACTTTGATCTGCATAGTTTTGCCTAAGATAAACAATGGATGCCATGTTTATCAACTGGATACCCCCACCAAAGTTTAGTATCCCATGTTGTTAAGCTTATAACAAAAGGTGATTGAGAGTTTAAAAACACTAATGGCATAAGTAGAGTGGTTTGTGCCATGGATTTAATGAGGAATTCTTTACCAGCAAATGACCAGATACTTCTCCTTCCAACCCATAAGTCTCTTCCAAAATCTTTGCTTAATACTGTCAAAGTTGGCTAGCTTGGTTGTACCCAAGAGAGAGAGTTAGTAGACCAAGATATATCTCATAATGATTGATCACATTGGCTCCCAGAATTTCCTGTATCAGTACTCTTGAATAAGGGTGGGTGTAGACTATGTAGTACTGCTCTCATTTAAACACGCTTAACTGCGGAATTCTAATGAGATCTGATGCATTAGTGCTAGCTATAATGATCGCACCTGGGTGTTAGTAATAAAGAAGATGGAAGTCTTACCTTTGTTGATTTGTTGAGCGGAAACCCTTATACATGGAAGGATTTCCAGGACTTCGTTACATGCTGTTGGGTATGCAGCATCTACCGTCAGCAAAAAGAAGAGTGATTAAGCCAAGGGCCTTGCACAGTTAAAAATATCTCATTTCAATGAAAATTATGAGCCAATCTAAGATCTTGACACATGGTACCATTCTTGTGTGACATGTGTCCTGTGTTCTAGGGCATTCTATATGTTGACATCATTCAATAACATCACCCATGTAATATCGTCATCCTTGTCCTTGCCATAAATAGTTGTTTAGCATTGATGACCCCGTAAAAGCACAAATAACAAATTTTTTCTCTAAATTAGTTAGGAGAGAAAATTTTCAAACTTCTTATATATCTTTTTTTTTTTTTTTTTTTTTTTTTTTTGTGAATTTTGAAAATTTAACTATTGAATTTTATGTTTTTATGTTCTTAACATGCATATCAAATTTCGTTTAAATTTAATATTTTACTATTTGATTAATAAACTTATTTTTTATTCACAATTTTAGATTAACATTTGTATTATGAGATAGTAATTGATCTTTGATTTTCTTGAAATTTTGCAAGTATGGAGAATATAATAAGAACGTGTAATCTAACGATTAGATTTTCAAAATTTATACTCAATATAGAGATATATGAGGAGTTTATAGAGTTTCTCTCCAAACTAGTTTGGAGAGAAATTTTGTTCAAATCGTAAATACACCCTCACAAACATTCTCTCAAGTAATGCTAGGATTATAACTTTTGCCACAATTTACTCACATAGCAAGTTTTGAGTGGTAGAGTTGTGGACCCACCATATATTTTTGCTCAACCACTCACGAATTGTCACGTGAGCAAGTCGTGATAAAAGTTGTAGCAAAAGTTATGACATAGCATTTTTCTTCTCTCACACACAAGAAATTAAATGTCCTATTTTGGGTGTATATAGCCAACCCCTCAAAACACATGCGCCGCACATATTGATGGGATCCACATATTCTAAGAGACCTACTACATAACAGATACAAAACATACTTTCTCATCTCACTCTGCCTTGGAAAAGAGAAATTGCTACCCTCGTTCCCATTTTTGTAACATCACCATCTTCATTTTGAACTCCAAAAATACCCATTAAAATCCCAAAAAAATTAAGGCCAAAAACTCAACAAATCATGAAATTAGAAAAAGTCCCCCATAACATAACCCAAAATTCCCAACCATATAAAGTAGAGAATATGACATGATCTGATTGGAGAACCAATCAAAAACAAGATTATGTTATTACAAAGAGACAAAGCTAGTGGTTTGGAAAGTAGCACATATATATTGCAGACGCAAGGAATCTTCCAATAACACATATATATAGATAGGTTCAAGTTACACTTGATGTGACTCTTGTAAAATTACACATTTTTTACACCATATATTTCTAAGAGATTTAATGGTTAAAAAAAAAACATCATTAAATGTTATTGTTTCTTACCTTATTAATAGTATTACCTAATTAATACTAACATTCTCTCTCTCTCTCTCTCCTTATTTATTATTGCTTTCCACTTGATCCAAAACTTCAAATGTGAGCCTATCATATGCTAATCAAAATTTCAATTTAATTTAAGAGACTGTCTAGCATATCCTTTATAAGGAAATCATTGCATTAAAAATCATTCTAGTATAAGAGGTGTACGTTTTCCATTTTCAAATGATTTGTTCATCCTTTATAAGAAAAGATTTTTATATTATATGGAGAACCAAAGCATGAGAAGGGATAATACTTTTTCACTATCACTGCATTTGCAATGCGAAAACTTTCAAAAAGCAGCAGATTATTTTGGAGTTCAATACTTCAATAGTATACATAATTGTATAAATTTTATATATATGCCCTGTGCATAACATTTCACTCTCTGTTATTTAATGAAAGTACATAGTGTCGCCTCACACAAAATACAAAAATGAATTTACAAATTGGCGTTCAGAGAATCAGAGTAATAGGACTCTCCTCTATCTAGTTTATTTATTTATTTTTGATATCTACATAAGATTTAAGAGATCTTGACTGATTGGGAAAAATCTTTGGCAATTACTAACAAAATCACTAATTATTGTCATTATGAAAACTTTAATGGAGAGTGTCAATTCATAAAATATTCAAAAGAAGTGTCATTTCATAAAACTTTAGAAGGTTAATGTTAGGTTCTAAAGACTTAGGATTTGATGTATTTAGAACTCTAATGTGTAATATTGACAAACCATGATCAAAACAATATGTTTAGTCTTGTTTAGGCTTGCTCAAAGTTATATATTTTATGTAAAGTTGGAATCAAGAGACTGCAGATGCATTGGTGCATTTCGGCCTGGCTCGATCGATCGAAAGTCGGCCAAAATGTTTTTCTGCGGAATTTTCCAACTCGGCCCTAACTCATTAAATGTTTTGGGTTTTCTATTTTTATCCTAGATATAAAAGGCAAAACCCTAGCCACGTTTTTGTAGTTGCTCTTGTTGTATTGTTGCTCATACCTTACTGTTTGTGTGAATCTCTTGTGAGATCTTTGAGGAGCTTTCCTTCACATAAACTTAGAGTTTTCAAGGTAGAGATTAATTCAACATCTTGATGATCAACTCGGTTGCTGCCATTGGAGCTTAAAGAATAACAAGCGTGGGTGCTTGTAGCTGATTGGAAAATCCAAGAAAGAAGGAGTCTGTGGATTCGGAGATTGCACGTGGTCGTGTCAGTAAGTTCTACTGGTGAGTAGCATTAGAAAGTCAAGCGGGGAGCTTGTAAGTCCTTTTGTATGAATTTCGATTCTTTCGTATAGTGGATTCAGGTTTACCTTGAGGATAGCTAGGTCAAATCCTCCCCAAGTTTTTACCGTGTGGTTTCCTAGGTCATCATATCTTGCGTTATTTATTATTCCGCAGCTTTATATTCTTGATATGATTGTGTGATTGTGATAACTTAGATTTGCATAAATTAATTAAGTTAATCACTTGGCTAATTAACTAGGTTAATCTGGTTGGTTTAAGGGGTCTAAAACCGTTCAGTTAATATAATTTAATTTGCACTACCTTTAATAATGCTTGCAATTTAACCATTCGAAAGTCTTCCTCTCTATAATGATCTTATCAAAGTGATTTGGGCTAGAGCTAATAGCTCAATGACATTTTCTAATATTTTTAACATAGACGTTCCTCTCAAATTGTATCTATATCAAATTTTAAATAATTTTTTTTTATATAAAAAAAGCCCTACATTGATTTCCAACTCCTTCAAGTATTAGTGTTATGGTTGGTTTGTGCCTTTTTGGATTACTAATAGTGTGGTTTCTCCCACGGGATCGTTGGTTTCACGGCCAATTGGCATTTACTTTTTATAGTCTGGACATTCTCTCCGATTTAATTCACAACCTTTTTTTGCTATTTAGTTGACATAAACAAACTAATTTGCTTCTTAATTGAATAAGGCAAAGTGCAAAGTTTTTTTATATAAAAATCAAAATTTTTATGATAGTTCAAATAGCATTAAAAACACTATGAACGTTTAGACCCCCAATTACAAATTACCAATTCAAGCTTATTATCAAACAATTAATGTGTGGAACATGAACATAAGCTAAACACAGAATTGATAAACAATCTAAGCCAATTATAATCACATCCACAGCAGAAAATAAAAGGCAAAGATAAGGGATGAGAGATGCAAACATAAGGACAACACGCGATGTTATCGAAGAGAAAACCGAAGCCCTTGGCGTAAAACCTCTCCGCCGCCCTCCAAGCGGTCAATAATCCACTAGAAAATGTAGTTAGGATATATGAACAACAATAGACCTTCCAAGCCTAATCTACCCAGGTACCTAAGCCCTCCAAGCTTCCTGCTCTAACGAGGTTGCGCCGAACCTTTTTCTTCTCTAACTTACAGGATTCCGCTACAACCCATAGCATCAACCAATAACCATTGGTTCCTTCCAAACTGCTTCCTTTAGCACCAAAAGACCTTCTCATAGACGTGGGTGTGGTGAGAAAAGGATTTGGTCAAGAACCTCTCAAGGATGTATCAATGGAGAGGAAGAGAGTAAAGGAATTTGAAAAGTCTCTTAGTGAAGATTGGGGATGAGGCAATCTTATTTTCTCTAGGGTTTCTCTCTCAAAATTCTCTCTCGAAACTCTCTACATTTCGTGGGTATAAGGGTTAATATATAGTGGTGTGTGTTTGGAATACGAAGAGACAGTTTTTCCCAAACAGGGTGAGTTGGCGGCTTGGCCTCGCGACTGGTCTAAGTTGCGAGTTCAAGTCGCGAGCTAATGGCCTAGCCAGCTTGGGACTTTTGTCCTGTAGTGCGACAGCTGGTGTGACTCTTCACTTCCCCACATGCTTCTCACGTGTGCAGCAGTTGGCGACTTGCAAGTTGCGAGTCAGCCACAAGTCCTAGCCGCGAGTCCCTGCTTCTTTGCACATTGTTGAGCAATTCTTCACACTCTCTTCACACACTACATTTACATAAATCCCACCTAAATACAGGGTTACTAAGTGCTAAATTACAAGCAAATTGGCACGGAATAAAGCCAATAAGATAGTTGATAAAATTCAACCTTACAATCTCCCCCTTTGGCTATTCCGTGACAAAACCCTATAACAAACTCTAGACTTAATGCGTGAGTTGAGAACAGTTGGAAAACTCACTCGCACCTAACTTTAGAATTTATGTAGTTCTTGAACCATAAGAACAAGTATCTCTTGAAACACAACAACACAACAAGTTCATTGTATGCAGAAAACATGTACTACATATGGAACAAGCACAATGTGATCAAGCAAAATGGAATATAGCAATAGACCATGGCAAGACCAAAACAGGCAATCACTACATACGAGTGATCACAATGCTCATTTACACTTGAAATGAACATCCGGACATTCAAGCTGATAAACACAAAGCAAATCACTTGAATGACTAACACTCAACCAATGCACAGTACTAGAAGTATATGCATCTAGGAATAAAATCCTACAAGGGCACAAGAGTAAGAGTACTTAAAGAAAATGCATAACATTTAGCAGCAATACTAAAAACCTTAAAAGCTTACAAAAGCAACAGGTACAAACATAAACTAAGAACCTTAAAAACCTATAAAGGTACCAGGTACAAATATAAAAAATACTTCCCTTATCATATCACTCCCCCTATTATGAATCATAGGAGTTGTGATGAACTTGGAACATATATACCCGTAACCTGAAACACTTGCACAAAACACATTAGACCCTCAAGGTAAAGCAAGTAATAAACGGACAAGTATAATGTAACAAGTAAAATTGCGATCAAGAACATGATGTGAAACATGTGAGCAACTTGATCAAACACCAAACACCAAGACAAAGTTTTCTTATTAACACAATGTCTTCTTCTCCTTGGTATAAGCATCTCCCTTATGGAATATCTCTCCCCTTAAAAATGTGCACGAGAAATAGAATTTCTCCCCCTAAGAATGTGCACAAAGGTCATATAGAAATGACAAAAACTCTCCGGTATACTCTCTAGAGTATACTCTCCCCCTTTTTGTCAGGAATAGACAAAGGGTCAAGGAGAAACGAGGGTAAGAGATGAAGGTATGAACAATGATAATGATGCATGAGGGGTGCGAGATGAATGAGAAAATGAAGCCCAATCCTAAGACATGACAAGCTAGGATGAAGAAACAATGTATGAACCAATGCATGACAATGGTAGCAAGGTGTGTGCAAGAGGTGGCTATGTGCAATGCATGACCAATGCATGAAAAATGCACATGTGGGGCAAGGTGTGATGAATACACAACCAATGAACCAAACATGTTCCTAATGAGGAAACATGAGAAACCCCAAAGTTTGATACTCATTGGAGTCCAAACAAGCGAGAAAATGCCTAAGAGACATTTGATCAAACACCTAGCATGCACACTATGAAGAACACAGTGAAACAATGCATAAACATCATGAAAACCACCCTTAAAACATGTTCTTTTTGCCACAAGAGGCCAACATCCAAAGCAAATCATCAAAAGAAACCAATCTCATAAAAGAATTTGACAAAAGTTAAGTTTTCCCAACCCCTATGATGAAAATCCCAACCAAGAGCACAAAACTCTCCAAAACATAATCTAAGGATCCAAATCAATGAAAAGAGTTTAAAATAACCTTAGAGATGTTAATGGAATGAAAAACCATTCAAATTGATTGGGTTTTGATGTAAAAATATTGAAAGATGAGTTTAAAAGGGGATGGGAGAGGTTTAAAACAAGTTTCCCACGAAAAAGCTCTTTAAAAAGCTTATTCTGGGCATTTCGCGACAAGGCGAGTTGTGAGTGAGTCGCCAAAACCTTCTGTGTAAACTCGCGACTGGAGTTGGCAACTAGCGAGTCGCGAGTGAGTCGCGAAAAGCTCTAATACCAATTGATAGTTCAAATAGCGTTGAAAACACTATGAACGTTTAGACCCCCAATTACAAATTACTAATTCAAGCTTATTATCAAACAATTAATGTGCGGAACATGAACATAAGCTAAACACAGAATTGATAAACAATCTAAGCCAATTATAATCACATCCACAGCAGAAAATAAAAGACAAAGATAAGGGAAGAGAGATGCAAACACAAGGCCAACACGTGATGTGTTATTGAAGAGGAAACCGAAGCCCTCGGCGTAAAACCTCTCCACCGCCCTCCAAGTGGTCAATAATCCACTAGAAAATGTAGTTGGGATACATGAACAATAATAGACCCTCCAAGCCTAATCTACCCAGGTACCTAAGCCCTCCAAGCTTCCTGCTCCAACAAGGTTGCACTGAATCTTTTTCTTCTCTAGCTTACCGGATTCCGCTATAACCCATAGCATCAACCAATAACCATTGGTTCCTTCCAAACTGCTTCCCTTAGCACCAAAAGGGCATGTGTGTTGTGTGTGTGTATCAAATGTGGAATAGTCCTTAGTCTAGAGTGAAGCTTCAATGATCAATTTAATCAAGTCATATACAACTAGTACTAAGACAAGTGGTCTATCTCAATTATAGAAATGAACATATATGACCTCCCACAAGAAAATGATTACATATCCTTGAAGCTTTTCATTTGGCTTCTTTACAATTCATAACATTTGATCATTTTTTATCTTTACATCTCATTTTGAGATCGATACTTGAAATTTTTGATTTTTCAATTTGATGAACAAGTCTTTGGCTTTTTGGACATCATACATAATCATAAAAGTCGCTTTGCCTTTTTCCTAGTCAAATACTAGTATGTGCGACGGCTTTTACAGCTCATTATCTCTTTTCATTTTGAGATTTACAATTGTTGAGCTCTTTAAGTAAAAAAATAAAAAAATAAAAAGGTAGGAAGATATATAGGCACAAGTCTATGCATGTCTTAAAACCAACAAGACAATTGACTAATCATTCATGACAAGCTTGAAGATCAATTTACAACAATCACACAAAGATGTCAAGATTTTTCCCACAAAGATATAAGTGCATAAAGAACAAGCTAAGCTCGTAAATGCATAAAGCCATTTGTATGAAGGTACAAGGCAAAACTCACATGTGATATGTGCTCAAACATATACGATCAAACTTTTTGAATTTTTCACTTTTTATGTGATTTTGGATTTTTACTCACACAAAACTAAAACATAAAAGTAAGATCAAAACAAAAGCAATGCATACAAATAAATACAAAATGCACAAATGCATGAAGATATGACAATCAATGCAATAAGGGTCCTACAGAGATCGAAAGAATTAGATCAAAGACTAAAAGAGTAAAAGCTCAACCATAGGAACCCTTCCTCATCCAAACGGAACGATTGTTTGGAATGAGTGTCTCAAGAGAAGTGAGACGAGGGTTGGAAAAATGAGAACCGGAGATGCACATAGTCAAGGAGTTAAGAGCATTAAACACTTTCTTTAACAACATGCTATTATCACTCAAATCCGGTTTACCCTTTTTAGCACAACTTTCAAGAAGCTCAAGTTTTTCTTTTCTTTTGATTCTTTTAAAAGCATGAAACTTAGAGCATTGAGGTCTTAGATGACCAAAGACACCACAATGGTGATAAACAATGCGTTTAGGTCTACTAGGCGTTTTGGGAAGGGATCTAGCAACATGGTTTTGTTCTCTCTTCAACTTATGACATTGAGGTCTTATATGACCAATCACACCACAATGGTGGCAAGTTGGAACAAACTTAGATCCATCCGAAGTCTTAGGTTGAGACCTAAATGGAGGCTTTGACTTAACAACCTTTCTCTCCACCTTTTGATTTCTTTTGTGTGGAGGAATGTACACCAATTTGTCTTTTGAGGTAGAACACACAATAGGCACAAAATCGGGTACCACAATATGATTGCAACAAATATTTTCACCATTTTTAACAATAGGTTCAGCAATCAAACACTTGGCATGCATCTTAAGAGATTCATTTTTACATTTTAACTCATCAACAAGTTTGTTAGATAAAACAATTTTAGCATCCAAGTCCATATTCAAACATTCAAACTCTTTCAGCTTTTCAAGAGAATTTTCAGCAAGTTTCTTATATTTTTCAACCAATTTGTTGGATTCATTGAGCTTAGCGATCAAATCATCATTTTCACAAAATAACTTGCTCAAATCCTTTTGAAACTTCTTAGCATTTTTCTTCAAGAGTTTGATGTTAGGAATATCAGCAACACCCAAGGATTTATGTAGCATAGCATCTAAATCATGAGGATTATCACTCATAGAGGCATTTTCACAAACACGTGGCATGCTACATTCATCAACATCCAAAACATGCGTAGAGGCATACAAAACACTATCCATGACAAATAAACATAAGGGGTCTAGGATCACACTAAGGTATTTAAACCACAACAAGTGTACCCGCTCTGATACCAATTGATAGTTCAAATAGCGTTGAAAACACTATGAAAGTTTAGACCCCAAATTACAAATTACCAATTCAAGCTTATTATTAAACAATTAATGTGCGGAACATGAACATAAGCTAAACACAGAATTGAAAAACAATCTAAGCCAATTATAATCACATCCACAGCAGAAAATAAAAGGCAAAGATAAGGGAAGAGAGATGCAAACACAAGGACAACACGCAATGTGTTATCGAAGAGGGAACCGAAGCCCTCGGCGTAAAACCTCTCCGCCGCCTCCAAGCGGTCAATAATCCACTAGAAAATGTAGTTGGGATACATGAACAACAATAGACCCTCCAAGCCTAATCTACCCAGGTACCTAAGCCCTCCAAACTTCATGCTCCAACGAGGTTGCGCCGAACCTTTTTCTTCTCTAGCTTGCCGGATTCCGCTATAACCCATAACATCAACCAATAACCATTGGTTCCTTCCAAACTGTTTCCCTTAGCACCAAAAGACCTTCTCATAGACGTGGGTGTTCTTAGAAAAGGATTTGGTCAAGAACCTCTCAAGGATGTATCAATGGAGAGGAAGAGAGTAGAGGAATTTGAAGAGTCTTTTAGTGAAGATTGGGGATGAGACAATCTTGTTTTTCTCTAGGGTTTCTCTCTCAAAATTCTCTCTTGAAGCTCTCTACATTTCGTGGATATAAGGGTCTATATATATTGGTGTGTGTTTGGAATACAAAGAGACAGTTTTTCCCAAACAGGGTGAGTTGGCGGCTTGGCCTCACGACTGGTCTAAGTTGCGAGCTAACGGCCTGGCCAGCTTGGGACTTTTGTCCTGTAGTGCGACAGCTGGCGTGACCCTTCACCTCCCCGCATGCTTCTCACGTGTGCAGCAGTTGGCGGCTTGCAAGTCGCAAGTCAGCCGCAAGTCCTAGCCGCGAGTCCCTGCTTCTTTGCACATTGTTGAGCAATTCTTCACACTCTCTTCACACACTACCCTTACATGAATCCCACCTAAATACAGGGTTACTAAGTGCTAAATTACAAGCAAATTGACATGAAATAAAGCCAATAAGATGGTTGATAAAATTGAACCTTACATTTTATTTATTTATTTTAATATTTTAGCATAAGCAGAGTCACTTACGATAGAGTGAGTGATGTAACAAATGTTTATAATATAGAAAAGTAGGACACTAAGATAAAATATACATAATTCTTTAACAAACAACTTACGTGACAATGACATTAGAAAACTCTCCAGCCACACGTTAACACAATCATATATTCTCACTAGTAGATTAGCAAACAACTTTAATTAGTAGTCCTATTAGCAAGTTGATGAACCAAAACCAATTCGCTAGTTTCTACACAATGAGTTCAACTCCTGACTCCTCCACAGCAAAATTTAAGGCTGACCTATAAAATCTATTATTTCAACAACCAAACAGTGTAAGTCTGGGAATGAGGACATTAAACCAAAGCGACTTAAGGGTGCAACAGCAAGCGGTCCTGAATTAGAGACTGAATCCAAATAAACCAAACCATTAACCATCACAGCTAAAGAATATATATATATATATAGAGAGAGAGAGAGAGAGAGAGAGAGAGTTTTGCATCAGTTCATGACATATATAGCTACATATATAAAATGAAGAAGAGCTCTATTCCGCTTATGAGATGACCATATATATCCCATTCACATTCTCAAAAAAAAAAAAAAAAATATATATATATATATATATATATCCCATTCACATGAGATGTCATATTGAAAAAAAAATTTGAGTTTTTGAGAGATGGATTGAAATAATAATTTCTTACAAATGATTATTCTTGGTTTGTGGGTCAAATAATTAATATATATATACATATATATATATATATATATATATATAACCGAAACTTTTGAAGTTCCCACAGTTCTCCACGTCAGCATTTATTTTATTTTGTTTTCTATTTTTTAAATTTCGATTTTTTTTCCAGTCTTATGCGACTCACTCTCTCTAACCTATACGCATTCTTAAAACCCAAAACCCTAACCTTAAGCTCTCTCTCTCTCTCTCAGCTTTGTCTTGGGTCCTTCTGTTTCCCCTTTCTCTCTTTATTCCTCAAACCTCTCCCTTACAAACCATCCCAATTCGCTCATTCGCTCAGTTTAAAGCTTTATCTCAGCTTGCTTTACTCTCTCTTCGCCGATTTCGGTGTATTTTCAGGTAATCTATACGGTTTCACATCGGATCTGAAATTTTTGATTGATTTGAATTTAGTTTCTACTTTTTTTCATTAAAAAAATATACTGATTGCATCAGATGGTTGAATTAGAACTTTGTTTCAAAAAATTAGGGTTCGTTTTCTTCTTCTTCTTATTTTTTTGAGATTTTCGATCAAAATTCATAAAGTTGATTTTTTGTTTTCATTATCAAACCCAGGGTTCGATTTGATTAATTAGCAATCGATTAAAATAATTAGATTTTCTCTTCTCTCATAGTCTCTCTCTTTTCTCCTCCAATATTTTCTCTAAACAAAAACAATGCTGAGTACTTCGATTTTGTGTGTGTGTGTGTGTGTTCAGATCTATAAAACTATTTGCTGATTTGGGTAAAATCTCTATGGATTTTCAGTGGACTAGAAATTTAACTAGGGTTTTGTAAATTTTGTTCGGTTACTAATTTGCTTGATTTAGATTTGATCATTTTTTTGTTGTTGAATTTTTTTGATGAACCATTTGGTCTTCACTACTCATTTGATCTGTTGAGTTGATTTTGCTTTTGAGTCCGTTTGATCTGTATGTATATTTGTGTTTTGTTTGTGTGTATATGTGTACATACTATGTATGTATTTAAGCTTCGTTGAAATTAATGCTATGTGTTTCATTTTGTTTTGTTGGTTTTGTATTTTGTGACTAGGTTTCTGTGTTTGTGTGGTTGGCTTCAATGTTTTGCTTAATGAAATGATTTGGGACATGAAATTTTCTGAACTTTGTTTTTAGTTTTTAACTGTCTTGATTTAAAACTTTGAGAACTTCTGATTTGTTCACTTGATTGTGGTTTACTTTTATGCCAAAATGAGTTGTGCTTAGAAAAGATGTATTTTCTTTTGGGGAAAACAGAGATTCTAATGTAAAGTTCACATCATTTGTAAATCTCTGTAAATTGAAATTTTATTTTAGTCTACCACTAAGAGTATTTAAGTTTTTTATTTTTATTCTTTTTTATTTATTTTATTTTTTATTTTGGGTTGATTGTCTTTGATTTAGGTATTTGGGTTATTGGTTTTGATTAAGGTTGAATAATGAAGAAAAAGGAAAAGAATTGCACAATTGAAGACACCTACAACCCTACATAGAGATGAAGCAAAGAATGGGTTTTTTCCGATATTGGTTTCTTTTGGATTGTATGTACCAATTGAAATTTTAGATATAGTAGGTTTGGTTAGATGGGTGGTTGTTTAGAGTTTAAATTTTGTGTTGTTGATGAATTTGGGATACCTAGATTTATTTTTAATTTTTATGGATGACCAAGTTTGTGACTTTTTTGGTATAAATAGTTATGTGGTTTGGTATTTGCTGTTTCATATTTTGCAGCAAAGTGAAAAGAAATAGAGTTAATGCTTCTATGTCATGTAAGGTTTTGAACATTGGAAGTTTTAATTTTTTTGTTTGTTGCCTTTTCATAATTTATTATACATTAGTATTGCATAAATTGTTTTATATTTTTGTTTGTAATCTTTACATCTATGAAGTCAGCTTGCAATTACAATTAAGGCTTAGTTGATTTGTTGAGTTGACTAATGGTTGCTCTATTATTTTAGGTGTTGAATTTTTTTTATGCATGTTGAGGTTGTTCCATTTTGTTAGAAATTACTAGCTAAGAGGCTTTAGGCTTTGCTTGAGGACTTGTGTTTTTATACCATAAAATTGTTTCTTTCCCTGCCTTTGTATTGATAAGTAATAGCTGTTAATAAATGTGTGGCCTTTCAAAAAGCCACACGTTGCGTTATTCCTTTATTTAAAGTTCCGTTGTAAAGGCTTAATGGAGTTGCAACTTATTACTGAGAAAAGATTGTTTACCCACCAATTCATGAACTTTTTTGCGTTTGACATGTTGGATTATATTCTCAAAATTTTAATTGAGCACCTGTTTGGGTGTTGAGGAAAAAAATAGTGCAACAAAAGTAAATGGAAGCACAATCATTTGTGAAGGGTTTTTTTAGATACATTGGTGAATTGTGAGTTTTGCTTTGTTAATGTTCAGAGTGTTCACCGTTGTGAACATGATGTCTTTTTTTATGCAATAAATCTTTGATTACCTATCCTAAAAAAAAAATGAGTTTTGCTTTGTTAATTTGCCAATTGTGGATTACTTTATAGGTTTTGGTAGATATTTTCTTAGGTAGAGATTTAACAAAGAAATGAACTATAGCTCTGCTGTTATTATATATTTTTTTTCTTCTAATAATTGTTTTCTTTATGTTCTTGCTACCAAGATATGTCTATGCCCTATGGTATTCTATTTGATTTTTGTTGCTTATCTTTTCTGCTAATTATTGAATCCAACAGATTTGTGGATAAACATCTTGCGTTTTTATTTATTTATTTATTTAATAGGATAAGCATCTTGCTTTGATTGGTAATTTGGTGCTTTTTTTTTACTTCATAATTTATATTTTTCACAAATTTGTTATTCCATTGATATTATGAGCTATATTTGTTTCTTTTTTATCTGTCTATGGTATTTGGATCCTGTTTCAATGAGTGGACCCATACCAATGGGTGTGTAAGTATAACAACTTGAATTTTGAGGTGAATACTGTGTGCTTTTTTATCAATATGTTTATTTCTTTTTTGCATTAAAACTTTTTGAGATGGTAGTAGATTCAAATAATTCATGTGTAATTTCTTCATTATCATTTTTTCCTGTAAAGTTAAAATTTTCTCTCATCATCACCATTATCAATTCATCAATATTTCTGAAAGTTGAGTTTTAAATTTTGTGTGTGTGTGTGTACCTTGTTTCTCTTTCCTTTTGGTTCCAACAAACACAATGGATTTTGGTTTCAAGCTAAATATCAAGTGGGGGTTTCCAATTCAGTCTTGTTAGGACATATGTGATTCACTTGTTAGGAACATATGTCACTATTTTATGTAATTGACTAATCCTTTGACAAAACGCACTTTACTTGTATTTGGGTAGATCTAGGTGTTTTTAATACTTCAAGAAACAAGGTTTCAAGATCAAGTGTTAAAGCCATTCAAGTCTATCCAAGAAACAAGCTTAATAGTACAAATTCATTAAAGCTCGATAGCTGGCTCAACAGCTGCATCTATCGAGCTTAAGAAAGCTGTTTCAACTCGTGTGCTCGACACCTGCTCGACAGCTCCTATCTGTCGAGGTTTAAGAATTTAAGAATTCTTTTTTGATTTTCTTGGGATCCGTGAATGTGTCTTTGGGCCTTCTTTTCTCCTAACCCTAGACATATAAAATGATTATTTTAAGGGCCGTCAAAGTGTTCACAAGTTGTACAAGTGTTGAGCAAAGTTTGTTCAAGCAAATTGTGATCGGAGACAGAGTTTTGCCCTAATTCATCTCTTTTGAAGAAGTTGCTGTGTATGTGCACCATAGGGTTTTGTGACCAAGCATCTTCTTGATCTTCATCGTGGGATGAACTGAAGAACTTTGCAGCCAACAACCTTCTCTAGTTGGTGATTGAAGTCGCGTACTGAGATCCGCGCAATTGGTTAGTCACGTACTAGGAGCTGTGCATCAAAAGGAGAAATTGTCATTACAAAACAAGTCCAATTGGGTATTGGGGTAAGGGTTCAACTGTAGGTTGGTATAAGGTACTGGGATTCCTTTACTTGTAACCGCTTGTTGTGATAATAGTGAAATTTCGGGAGTGGTGACATTAAAATCACCCGGTGGGGTTTTTGCTGTGTAGGTTTTCCCCATTCGTAAACAAATCACTGTGTCAATTTATTTTCTGTTGCATAATTAGTTTAATTGGTGATTTGTTTGTGCTACCACGCATTTGCATGTTAATTTGATTAATTAATTAAACTTGGCTAATAAATTAGTTAATTCATCACAAGGGGTCAATATGTTTTTGGCCTATCAAGTGGTATCAAAGTAGGCATACTCTGATTAGGTTTAATCTTTGCTGTGTTGATTCATTGACTCCTGTTTGTCATGGATAGAGGACAGTAATTAATTATACCTCCTTTATTTGATGGCATTAACTATGCATACTAGAAAGTACGCATGAGATCTTTCTTGCAGTGTTTAGATGAGAAGGTGTGGCAAGTTGTAGAGATTGGATGGACCAAGCCAAAGGATGAAGCCAAGATCAAGACGGCAAACTTCAACAGCAGGGCATTGAATGCTTTATTCAATGCGGTCACCAATGAGAAGTTCAAGAAGACATCCTCCATTGAAACTGTTAAGGAAGCATGGACCATCCTCTAGAAAACCTATGAGGGAACAAAGACTGTCAAGGATTCAAAGCTTCAGAGGCTCACTACAAGCTTTGAAGAAATAAATATGGAGGGGGATGAGTCGTTTAATGAGTTCTATGCCAAGCTTAAGGACATAGTAAACTCAGCCTTCAATCTTGGGGAAACCATTTTTGAACCCAAGATTGTGAAAAAAGTGCTCAGATCTCTGCCTGAGAGATTTCATGCCAAGATTTTGACGATCGAGGAATCAATGGATATTAACAAGATTCCTTTGACTGAGCTGGTTGGAAACTTGCAGACCTACGAGCTAGGGTTAACAAGAATTGGCAAGTTGGGTAAAGGTAAGAGCATGGTTTTGAAGGCCAAGAGCAGTGACACTGATGAGTCTTCAGATGATGAGGATTCTAAGATGAAGTCCTACATTACAAGGCAATTCAAGAATTTCATGAAGAATGCAAATGGGAAGGGCTTCGACAAGGACCGTAGGCAATCCAGTTCTTCTCAACACAAGAGCCAAGATAAAGGGAAGAAGGATGCTAGGGATGGCGGTCAGTACATTATTCCCATAGGACCTAAGTGCTTTGGGTACCAAGGCTTCGGTCACATGAAGCAAGAGTGTCCTACATATCTCAAGAGCATTGGGAAGAGTAAGGCACTTGTTGCTACTTTGAGTGATATTGAGCCTGTGGATGATTCCGACAATGAAAATGACGGAATCTTGAATGCCTTCACTGCCACTGTCAATCCTACTGAGGGGGTTGTTGAAAATGTGGATGAAGAAGAGGAATTGGTGGAGTCCAAGTTTGAGAAAATGGATGATCAAGATGATATCCATACAGCCTATGAGAAACTATACAAGTTGTCGGAGAAACACGAGAAACTCTATAGGCTGGCCACCAAGAAATTCAGTGATGTGAAACTTGATCGGGAAGAGCTTTCCACAAAGTTTGATGAAGCTAATTAGACAATTGGTGCACTGAGGTTTGAGAACAATTTCTTGGCTGAAAAGACTACGAAGCTTGAAGCGGAGCTATTTCAAAGTTGATTTTTTTTTGGTTATCTTTGAATTACAGCAGGTACTGTTGGTGAGAATTTGTATTGCAACTCCTAACTAGAACTAAGAGTTATAATTTTCTTAATAGAGAACTGTAAGCGTTTAGAATTTTGGTTAAGAGTACTGATTTTTACTGATAAGTTCTTTGGAATTTTGGTTTTCTTTTTAAATGTTGTGCTTTTATTTAAGAAATCATTTTAAAAGACTAAAAATGATGCTGCAACCTATGATTTCACTACATAAAATTATTTTTATTTGAATACATGTAGCGTAAATGGCAAAGCTATGTAATAGCACTCTAATGCTATGCTTTGGATATCACCTTATAATGTTAGGTTTTGTCTAAAATTTTCTTATGGAATAGATGTATTGAACACATCTTTTATATGTATGTGTGATTGACCTATGTAAGCTCCACATACATATTCATATTGGTATATTCAATTTGTGTTTGCCTATTGGGATTGTGTGTGACCTTGGGTCTTTGCTATCTAATTGTTACTTACTCTCTCTCTCTCTCTCTAAAGGCTAAATACTTTGATATGTTGAGTTATTTGGGTTTCATTAGAATGGTTTCACTGTTTTTTGCAGGTAATCTGGTGCCAATTAGGGACTGTTGCTTTACTCAAATTTGTATCTGCTAGCCCTTCTAAGAAGCCTTCAAATAGGTCTCTGAAAACCTGATCAGAGCATGATTTGGTCGCACTAATTCTTGCAAGCCTAAGTATGAGTCTTCCATGACCAGTGGTTGCACTTCAAATCCAAGGTTTTTTTTCTTCAATTATATTGAATTGGGAAATTCTAGCTCTTTGTATTATAGATTTTTGTTGTTGTTGACTAATTGTTTGATTAAATTTGTTTTCTCATGATCTATTCAACTGATACAGTCCATGAACTTGGTTTAGTTGCTACAGATGTCAGTTTGTATGAAAGTGTGACTATTGTTGTCAAATAGCATTTGTTGGGCCGACTAATGAGCAAAAAAAAGAAAACAAAAAAAGAAGAGAACAAAATGAGTTAAATGGGAATTGAAACATGTTCTAACATGCCTCCAGTACACCTAACAATATCAAAAATAAAATGTGTTAAATGGGAATGAAAAGACTGTTTTTATTCCCATTTAGAACTTGTACACCACGGCGTGTTAGGTGTATTGCAAAGAATCTTTTCATTCCCATTTAGAACATGTACACCTCCTGTTTGAAAAAAAAAATCTCACTCCCTCTTACTTTTTTATTTATTTATTTAGAATTTGATAGTTATGCTTTCGCATTATTTTAAGTTAACTTCATGGTTTGTGTCTCTTGGTTTTAGTTGTCATAGGAATTGCCATCACACTGAAACACCACCCGTGCTCTCATCCTACATTAAAAAAAAAAAAAAAAAAAATGCTATTGACTGTTAACTAACCAAGCATGGCAGGTGTCCAAGAAAATAATATAGTAACATTATCCCATTGCTTTCAATTTATTTCTCCTTCCCCCAATTCCACACAGATATTTTAACATATTTTATCAAACAAGTCCATGCATTACACCACAATGACTCACTAAATGCATTGTATGTAATTGTGGTAGATTTTGTTTTGAATTAGAATTGGTTTTATAGTGGTTGAAACCCTAATTTGGGTCCATTTCTATATACAACCCTCTATATACATCCACTGGTAAGGTTTTTGTTTTCCCTTTTTAAAATTTGGATTTTAAATATGACTTAGGTTTTGATATTGTGGTGGATTAGTTTTGATTTAGGAAATTGGGTTAGTCTATGGTCAACATAAAAGGGGTTGCCTAAGAGATCATTTGGGAAGAACATGCACTTGGCATTAATTTGTAAAGTGTATATTGTTGTTGTTGTTGGGGTTTTTTTTTTTTTTTTCATGTGGTTTTGTGGACAATTATCAGTGAGTATTAACCTCTTATATGGTATATGTATACATGTTATTTTCAGATCTGTAATTGATATTTTGGTCAATTTCACCATTGCCTTTGGTGATTATTATGTATAAGCTATACTTACATCATCAGTTGAAGGAGTGGTGTTCCTTTGCAAAGCAGCCAATAAATATACAACTATCAACTTCATTTTCTTTTGTTCTTCCATGAAGATGAGAGGGATGCATGTTCAAAAATCTTGATGTGCAGGTTTAAAGAAAATATATGAGATTCTAGAAGGAGAATGTTTGGATCTAGATTGTCATAGCATTGAGCAATCGTGATAGCTATTGCAGTTCCTATTGGCTTCTATGTAAATTAAATGCCTACAACCAATATAGATGTGGCAATAGTGTTTTTTGGAATTCTTTTGATAGTATTTGATCTACAAAATACATTAGAGCAAAAAGTGAATTTATCTAGTGAGACTGATTTACAATTAATATGAAGTATGTTTTCATTGTTTCAAAATTGAATTTGGATTTTGACATTGAGCCAAGTAAACATACAAATGTTGCAATCCTTTGCAAATAGATTTCCCACTGTCTTAATGTTGCTTTAGTTTTCAACATTATTTTCTAAAAAAAATAGTTTTTTCTTTCTTTCTTTTTCAATGTCTCTTCTTTTTTTGCTTTCCTTTTTAGCTTTTTCTTGGTGGGCAAATCAGCCTTTCCTGGATTCTTTTAGCTTTTTCTTTTAATGTGAGGTTGATTAACTAAATATTTATTTAACTAGCTTTTTCTTTTAATGTGAGGTTGATTAATTAAATATTTATTTAACTATCTCGTGCATTGCACGGGTTAGCGACTAGTTGTTATATATACTAGAAATCTAGTGTATTGCAAAAATTTGTTAATATTGTGAGTAGTAAATAAAGTTATTTTCTCGAAAATAAAATTCAAAAATGTTTAAGATGGTAAAAGATTGGATAAAGCCAAAGTTATCTCATCACAAGTGAATAAAGCTAAAAATATATTACAAATTTTATACAAATGCTCAATTTAAATTTAACTTTTTATATAAAACTTATAAATCTTTCAATTACTTAATAATTAATATATGACTAATTCGATTTTATATAAAATATAGTATCTAATCAAAACATTCGATGTTAAAAAATTATAAAAAGAAATTGAATTAAGAGTTTCTGTGTAGTTTTAGATTTTTAGTATTGGTCAAAAAATATGAAAATTTTCATTCACCATTTTAAGCAAATAGAAAACGCAAACATGACTACATAATCAGTTTCATATAATCATCTAGAGGTCAGTCCCCTAGAACAAATTCCTAATTCCATTCCTGCATATCGGTTAAGTTGGAGTAAAGCACTGCTGAAGTAATTTTTACCTTTTAGTTGATGGTGGACTGGATGAAGACATTATATATTATTATATGTTGTGTAATTTTTTCCAATTAAAAATATTGTCAAAATCATATTGTTTTTTATTAATTTTCTTTTGTATTATCTCCACTTTTCTTGTATTTGCGTTAACAACAATTTCACACACACACATGCAAAGTAGCATGTAAACAATTTGAAGATTTTTTTCTAAATATTAAATTAGATAATTATAATATTTATTAATTGATATTCATTAGATTGTATTCGTATATGTGAAACTATATATTCTAGTATTAAGTATTTATTATGTTTATCTCTCTCTCTCTCTCTCTATATATATATATATATATATATAAAATAAAATAAGAAGTGAACTTGTGAGGCCTTAAAAGTTTCATTAATTCTTGTCCCTTAAGTTTCTTTCTGTCATTTTATACCTTGATTTTTATGTGTCTTGTCAAAGTTACTCTTCTTGTCTATGAATTATGTTAACTGTTAAAATATTTTTTAATACTAAAAATTAATAAAATTTTATTTTCATAGTAAAAATATTTTTTAATGACAATTCACCAAATTTAAAAAATGTAAATTGTAATTTTGTCAAAAATAAAACAAAAATATATTAATTTTTAGTACTGAAAAAATAATTTTTAATCACTAAGGGATTTTATAGATGGAAGGACTAATTTTGATAACAAACATAAACCTTAAAAAATAAAATATATAGAATGAAAATGACAATTTATTAAATTTAAAGGGTCAAGGGCGTAATTTGCATCTCAACAAAACAAAATAATCCTCATATTTTAATTTGATCTCATAAAGATAAATTTTTGGTTCCACTAATATAAGTGAACAACGCGTTCAAAAATATGGTTCGCCACACCTCATATTCTATTCCCCTTAATACTAAATTTCTAATATATATATAAATCGGGCCAAAGCACACAGCAGCTCATATTGATTGAAAGTGGATTGGACGAGGTGTAATATATATATATATAGATTTGCTACTTTGAACTTTTTTCTCTTTGGTTTTCAGTCCACAAGGCTAAAGCCACTGCAGTAGTTTTCACACTAGCGTCATATTGGTTGATACGTGGACTGCATGACGTGTAAGATTTACGTGCGATCCTCTGAAGCACAAACTCAAATTTTATTTCAAAAGTTGTGGCTTTTTTTTTGGAAAAGTTACTTAATTTATGGTAATACAACTTTTGCATTCAAAATAGTTTGTATCATTTAATATTCTAATCCCTTTCAACACCAATTTTTTTCTTCCCCTTTCCCTGTCTAGTTTCAGTTCGATGGCTCGTACCACGATTCTCGTTATAAAAACAAACCATCACCACACATTCATCATCTCATTGTTCTTAACTATCTCAACTTCTAAAGATGCTTCGTGTAATCTTTATAGTCCTGTTCTACATGAGCATGCATGCACATGAAGCTAGCAGAATCTTCCATGTAGAACACAAAATGATGAACAAAAACCATACTTTAGGGTCACTGCAAGGTGTAGTCCCTCCATCAACAATCAGACCAAAGGCCTTCACCTGTCAGAGTGTCTCTCCTTTGCCATGCCAACGGGAGCTGAGGGCTTATACCCCTCCATCTATGCCCAATCCAGACACTTATATTCCTCATCCAAGAATCAAAAGGGGAAGGACCTTTGCAAGTCGGAGTGTAACTCCTTAGGCTTTGTTGTGCAGGAGTAACTATTAGGTGCTCTTAGAGTATGGTGACATGATGTTCTTTCTTTTTATATTTATGGTGGATCTCATTGATTAAATTCATTATGAGATCTACCATGAATATAAGAGGATGGAGCACTCCGCTACTATGCTCTAGGAGCACTTGATAATTTTCCAAGCAACAAAAGTTTCTGCCTCAACTCCATTTAGTCCATCCCTCTATCCCAAAATAATTGAGGGAGCTAGTTGAATGTCCTGGTACTATTGCTGGTTGGGCTTCTATTTGTAATTTTGCGTGGGATATACCCTTCTCTCCTCTATTCTTCCCTTGGTTCACTCTGAGGACTGGCCGAGATGTAATTCGGTGCAAGTAGCTTCTTCATAATATATATATGGGATTAAGCAAATTTTTTTTTAAAAGAATTTCTTCATAATTTATAGACTTGGAGGATTATATTAGTTGTTTCTTCTTATTCATAATAATATGTTGATTTTATATAAACCTTTCAAAATTAGTGTGGATAGAGAAATTTCAAAATTTTGAGAAAACATGCCAATCTATAGAGTATAGCCTGCCCGTAAAAATTAAAAATTATGAAAAGTTGCATCAAGTTGACCTTTTTTCTTTTTTCCTTTTCAAAAATGAAAAAACAAAAACCATTATCTTTAATTTTGGATTTGAAGGTTGTGGGAGAATATTTTTTTTTAAGGAGGAGATTTTTTTTAATACATTAATTTTTTTTTTTTTTTGGTTGCTGAAATACATTAATCTTGTTGAGTTATCCCTTTTATTGAATTGTTAATTTGTATCTTGGCTTGACTCTCATTGAGTTTGTTTAGCTTCTGTCGCAATGGACATGCTACAATATAGAGTATACTAGTCCTTGGCTGGTAACTTTCAATTGGTACTCGAATTGTATTCCAAATAAATGATGATATACTTGTGACTTATCAACGTTACCGTTTGCATAAGTTCTTTTCTACTTATTATAATCAACAAATAATGTTTTTAGGCCTTTTTAAATATACACAATTGTAAATTTCTTTAAAAAACTTTATTCCCTTTCTCCGTGTGTGTATTAAAAATACTTAGTATTCTAAAAATAATAATAATAATAATAATGAATTAATTTGTATTTTCATTTACAATTCACTTTGTCCATACTCCATACATATCACTCTCCACGTGAAGATGTTTCGGTTGGAATTATTTTTTTGATCAAAGTACCACAAGTAAGGATATGATTCCGTATGCTAATTAATGCCAGGCCTTGAATGAGCTTAACATTTTTTATTTATTTTATTTTTTGAAAACTCAAAAAAAGTGGGTTAGAGATGTGGTCATTGTCCCACACTACTTAAACTTTCGCATTGCGTTATAGTGTGGAATTATCTAGGCGTTAATGGAGTTTGTCACTATTCAAATTTATAACTTTCAAAATCATAGAAGTAATTGGTCACAATAGATTCCTACCACTAAGCCACCATAACAGGTGGTTAAAAATTAAGGACACCGAGTTTCAAACACTCTTTCTCTACTTATAAGGACATAATTTTATAGTGGAAGATGATTGTAAAAAGAAAATTGGGTAATGATTTACAAAATTTAGGCTCATGTCCTATATTGGTAGAGTGTGGAAGAACTCTATGCAATTTTAATCATTACCTCAGAATAACTTTTGTTAGGTTCTAAGTATTTAGGAACTATTGTATTAAAACTCTAATTTGTATTGTTGGCAAACCATGATCAAAACAGGTTGGAATCGAGTTAGCTGCAGAATTGAGTGTGCAATTCTGACTGGCTCGATCGATCAAATATTAGACTCGATCGATCGAAAGTCGGGCAGAATGTATTTTTCTACAGAATTTCCAACTCTGCCCTAAGCTCATATGACGTGTAGGGTTTTATGTTTTTCTCTATGTATAAAAGGCAAACCTTAGCCACGTTTTAGAGGTTGCTCTATTTGCTGTGTGTGTGAATCTCTTGTGAGATCTGAGAGGTGGTTGCCTTCACACATGTTTAGGATTATGAGCTTGATGATCATTCAGTTACTGCACTAAAGAGTTTAAAGATACATAAGCAGGAGTGCTTGTACTTGTTGGAGAATCCAAGAAAGAAAGAGTCCATGGTCTCAAAACTTGGTCATGTCAATAAGTTTTCTACATGAGGTAGTAATAGGATGTTAGTGGTCTAAGTCGATATTGTAAAATTTCGATTCTTTCATAGTGGATTCAGTTTTACCTTGAGGATAGTTAGGTTAAATGCTCCCTAGGTTTTTTACCAGTTTGGTTTTCCTGGGTGATCATATCTTTATGTTCTTTATATTCCGTACTTTATATTGATATAATTATATGATTGTGTTAACCTAGATCTGAAATTTGGAATAAGTAATAACTTGGCTTGTTAACTAGGTTAATCCAATTGTGTTTTAAAGGGTCTAAAAACAAATAACTTTTCTACTAAACATTCCACATTTCTTTTGTTCAACCTTAGATTCTTTCTTTGTTCTATTTATCAGGGATTCTCCATTGAGTCTCTCTTTGTTCAGCCTTAGAGTCCATCTCTCTTATTACTATTATTATTTTTGGGTTAAAGGAATCTTAATAGAGTAGTTGATATTCTATTTTATAGTTCAATTTTTTTGTCTTTTGATACCATTTAACCACTTTGAGAAAAAAGAAAAGAAAAGAGAAAGATACCATTTAACAATAAGTATACCATTTTTGTCTTTAATGTTCACATTAGTGAAAAGACATTTCTCTATTTTATTTTATGTTCTACTAATCACAGTTTATTATGTCCATTAATTTTTTCTTATAAAATAACCAAAGTTTACAATAATAATAATAAAAGATATGTGACATATTGCAGCCGGCTGAATTTGAACTATAGAGTGGAACACTACCAACAACACAAAGGACTTTTATTCCTTTCTTTGTATGCATGCCCATGTTAGTCAAATATTGGACATTTTCAACAGTCTCATAAATATAATATAGTTGCTATTCCATTTGTTAGGTTGTCTTATTGCCTTTTGATACCATTTAATAACCAGAGTATACAAACTTCAACGTTGACATGGATAAGAAAGGTGTCTTTCTTTGTATGGTATGGCTATGTTTCTACCTTATAGAATAGTCGATATTCCAATTTCAGTTCTTTTAGAGCATAAAACTTATTCGTAAGAAAGGTGCCTTTCATTGTTTGGCCAAACATCAAAAAGGAAAAGTTCATGTAGTAGTTTTCTTGATACTAACTGATCATTCCAGATATTCAAGCTAGATGTCGCTGTTTTTTCTTTGGATGGAGATATGCCCCATCAATATTTACTTTTTTTTTTTAGAATCTCCATCAATATTTACATGATTGAGCTCTTTATGCAGATATATTCCATAGAACTAAAGCAGGTTGATTATGCTCCCACGGATCGTCCATGGCGCTAGTGCCACAAAGCCATATGCAGGGACGAACGCAGGATTTTAAGTTTGGGGGGGCTGGAGATAAGCGAAAAAAAAATTTTCAAATACGCATTCATATAGTATTAATAAACTATTAACCAAGACAAATACCCAAAAAATCATTGTTTCTTAATATATTAAGATACAATCATCTACTAACAAAAACAAAAAACACAAAACACTATTGTTTCTTTATACAATCATCTATGAAAAGGGAACTCGATACTCTTTCAAATTTTTAAAATCATCTACAATTGAATCCAAACTAAATGTCGAAGCTATATCCTTTTATGTCTTTGGGTTGTCTCCATCTTTTTGACACTGACCCACTAACCTAATGAATCCACCACCAACACTATAAATTTATTCCCTGCACTACTAACAAAAACTTTCCTTTAAGTTTTTAACTTTATCTTTTTTTTTTTTCTGTCACTTGCCCGTTACCCAACCTCCCTTGTCCCTATTATGCCCAACTAACAGTCAACAAAGAAAAAATTAATCTCTACAAACTCACTCTCTGTCTCTCTCTTATCTATATAAACAAGAGAGAGAGTCACAAACACAGACAGAGTCACAAAGCCAAAAAGCCAAAAAAAAAAAAAAAAAAACACCACAGGCAGCAAGCCAGCAACACAGATTCAAATATTCAATTCACAATCACCAACATTTAGTTCCAATTCACAATCACAATCACAATCACAATCACCAACACCACAATTCACAAATATTCAATATTTCAATTCACAATCACAATCACCAACACCACAAGTCCACAAGGCAATCTCAGATTCTCAGATCACAAAGTCACAAACATTTTGAAGTTGAAGGAAAAGATAAGAGTAAATACCTGTGAACTGTGAAGGCTGGAGCGACGAAGCTAGGATGAGTAGATCGAGCAATCAGCGTGGGCGGCGGCAAGTGGGTCTGTGGGTCTTTGCTCTCGCCAGTCGCCGGTGTGGGTATTAGAAAATGCCAAATGGGTGAGTCCGTGAGAGGAGTGGCCGAGTGGATCTCTGCTCTCTCAGTCTCAGATCGAGGAGCGAGCGTCGTCGGCGTGGGTCTGTATATCGCCTCTCCCTTTCCTCTCTCTTTTTTTTTTTTCTTTTTTTTCCTTCGTGTTTTTGGTTTGCTCTTTGGGTCTCTGCTCTCTCAGTCTCAGATCGATGATCGAGCATCGTCGGCATGGGTCTGTATCGCCTCTCCCTTTCCTCTCTCTTTTTTTTTTTTTTTTTTTTTTTTTTTTTTTTTTTTCCTTCGTGTTTTTGGTTTGCTCTCTATTTGACTAGTGAGAGCTGGAGTTGGACTAGTGAGAGCTGAGTGTTTTTTTTTTTTTTAAACATGGACTGGCCGGAAAATGTGGGCTGGGAACTGGCCGGATTGGACTGGGGGGCTCATGATTTCTGGGAGGGGGGCCCGAGCAAAAAACGTAGGGGGGCCAAGCCCATTTTTTTTTTTTTTTTTTTTTTTGAAAATTTTACCTGCTAAAAAAAAAAAAAATTTGGGCCAGGGGGGCCCGGGCCCCCTTTGGGCTCAACGTGGGTCCGTCCCTGGCCATATGTATTTAAGTGGGTGCAATTACACCTATTGAAAATTTAAGAAAATTGTATAAGTAAAACATTCAAAAGATTAATATTGTACGTTAATTGCACTCACAGGAAAAAAAAAAAAAAAAATCTTTTTCTTTTTTAGGAGCAGTTATAAGAACAACTTTGAAAGAGTTAGAGTTTCTTGTTTAATACCAAAGTAAATACCATTTGCCCGAGGAACTACTAATTATGAAATAAAAATCTTTTGTACTACTTAGATGGTTCCACTTTATAATTCATGAATTGTGGCTTGCCACATCCCTCCCATCTCTTTTCCAATGTAAAACCAAAGTTTAAGATTGAAAAAGAAAATGACAATTGGTGGAGTATGATTAAGCTCCTCTAATTTTTTTTAGGATTACTTCATCATAAATTTTAAAAATTATATCCATACATTTTAAAATGAATAAATTGGATTTTGTCATATCATTAACAATATACCTAGATACCAAAATAGTTATAATCAATATTTATTTATACGTTGATAATGAACAAAATCCACTCTATTGATTTTAGAATATATAGATAGAATTTTAAGAATGTACCTTAGGAATTACATAAGATCCTAATTTGTGGTATATAAAGTGTAATACTAATACTCAACTATGACAATAGTTACATTTGCAGTAAAAAATGATTGGATGAATGGTTCATGATTGTCTTATCAACAATATATATATATATATATATATATATATATATATATATATATAATGAAAGATTTGGCTTTTTATTGACTTCTTGTAAAGTTTATAACTTGTTCTTTTTGGTATTATAATTAAGGAATGAATTAAAAAAATATTTAAGTAAAAGTGAAGATTTAAGATATTTATATTAAATAAGGGAGTATTTTAAGGTAATCAACTTAAGATATTATAGCATAAATCAAGACAAGAAATAACATCTAGCTCTAAAATGATTTTTATTGGTTAATGTACTTGAGTAATTATTCTCCCTATATATAATAATTCTTTCTTAATATTATGCTCTTTCAATACTATGGTTATTCGAAAATCATAATCAATTTAAAAAAATAATCAATTCAAATACATATATTCAAAAAATTTTATGCCATGGCCCCAAGTTATAACGAGACTCCACCGATATTTTTGAATCTTTTAAAAAACTAACAATGTGAAAGGTACAAAATTTACAAGTTTTTACACAACATCCAGAGATATTGATTGTAATTAGTGCGTTATTACTTCACATGGGTGCATCTTTGAAATCACTTTCATAGTTTCATTATATATTAATCACAAGATTCACAACAACGTATCACCACAACAATGGTAAAATAAATTATGATAATTGCTTTTCTCCTGTTTTTTCAGAAAGCACAATACTGAGTGCTGTTTGCGTTTGCGTTTCGAGTATTGTGGTACGTCAGCTAATAAAAAATTATTTTCTTGATTTTAAAAAATTCTGGCCAGATTCCTTTATCACCTTAATGGAATTGTATCTTGTCATCGCCAGATTCCTTATTTTATTGCAATTCTATCTTGTTTCATACAAAAGACAAAAAAATGAAAGTGTTTGGGAAAAATCGGAGTAGTAATTAATATTATAGTTAATACTTTTTTTTATAAAATTTTAAATTTAGTTGTCGGTTTCTTAATTATTTTAAGGTCAACTATTACTTTAGTTTGCTTTTTACTGAAATCCACTTAACCAAGATGTTACTTGCTCTTCATTTTTTGGTAAGGATGGAGATATGCAACATCAATTTTTAGACGATAGAATTCTTTATTGTGTTAAGCTCCATAGAATTAGACAGCTTTGATGAACTCCCGTGGGTATGTATAGACTGGATTAAGGCTATGAGAATTAGTATGTAAAATTCAAAAACTCATTGGTGCTTTTTAGAATGACTAGTACTGTCGACGGAGCAAACTAACTGATGAAGTGATTATCAGAGTTCTGTATGAATCCAAACAAAGCCAATCCATTCTTCATAGGCCACATTGGAAGGCACATCTATTGGTATATGTTTTCTCACTGTTCCTGAAACACTAGATATATAATCTTTTACTTATCATTGTATTTTCCTTTTCTTCCAATTATTTTTGTCCTTTTTGTTCAAATCTAAGAATATTACTAAAGAACATTGGGGCTGTTGATGTTGCTAACTTCTCCAAATATCAGGTTATGGTATTGGCCTCTGTCTGCCTTTTTGGATCACCAATGGTAGTGGCTGTCTCCCACTGTTGGTGTCACGACCAATTGCGAGTTATAGCAGTGGATATCCTCTCTGATTAAGTTCACAACCTTCTTTTATTTAGTTGACATTTACTTCTAGGTGAAGGTAATGTAAAACTTTTTGGAAAAAAAAAAAAAAAAGATCAAATCTAAAGTTTTATTTATTTATTGTAATATTTCAGTGGGGGTGTGGCGAAGAGTCACCTGAGACATAGTTATCTAACAAATGCCTATCATATAAAAAGTAGGACACAAAGATAACAAAGACATAATTCTTTAACAAATACTGATTATCTGGATTTATTGATGGTTAATCCGGACACTATCAAACGTTTGATTTGCTCTCTAAAACACCAATAGTCTTATTAGCATGTGCATGAACCAAAAGCCTCCTCAGTAAAATGTCCAAAGCTGGACAAATGAGAATCAGGTTTTAGCAAGGCTCTTGTAAAGTTGTTATTTATAACTATTTTATATTGGCTTTAATTCCGTATCAAATTTGATTATAATTGTATTGGCTTTAATTCAAGCTCTTATTGAATACCAAGTGGATTTTGCGAGAAGATTCGCGAGAAGCTATCCAACTAAGTAAGCCACGTGTAGAGCACATGACTGGAATGCGAAGAGTCATGACAGCCTGGTTTTCGCGAGTGTCTTGCCGATAAGGCCTTTCCGCGGGTTGGTTTTGACGGATTGGCTGCACACTCCTAGTCCATAATGCAAGTGCACTATAGTCCATGTCTAACTTCCTTGCACAGTTAAAAATATCTCATTTCAATGAAAATTATGAGCCAATCTAAGATCTTGACACATGGTACCATTCTTGTGTGACATGTGTCCTATGTTCTAGGGCATTCTATATGCTGACATCATTCAATAACATCACCCACGTAATATCATCATCCTTGTTCTTGCCTAATTAGTTGTTTAGCATTGATGACCCCACAAAGGCACGAAGAACAAAATTCTCTCTAAATTAGTTTGGAGAGAAATTCTTCAAATTTCTTATATATATATATATATATATATCTTTTTTTTTTTGTGAATTTTAAAAATTTAACCACTGAATTTCATGTTTCTTATGTTTTTAACATGCATATCAAATTTCGTTCAAATTTGATATTTTACTATTTGATTAATAAACTTATTTTTTGTACACAATTTTAGATTAACATTTGTATGATGAGATAATAATTAATCTTTGATCTTCTTGAAATTTTGCAAGTATGAAGAATATAATAAGAACATGCAATCTAACGGTTAGATTTTCAAAATTCACACTCAATATAGAAATATATAAGTAGTTTATAGAGTTTCTCTCCAAACTAGTTTGGAGAGAAACTCTGTTCAAATCGTAAATACACCCCCCACAAACATTCTTTCTCAAGTAATGCTAGGATCATAATTTTTGCCACAATTTACTCACATAGCAAGTAATGAGTGGTAGAGTTGTGAACCCACCATATATTTTTACTCCATCACTCACGAATTGCCACATGTGCAAATTGTGATAAAAGTTGTAGCAAAAGTTATGACCCAGCATTTTCCTTCTCTCACACACAAGAAAATACATGTCCTATTTTGGGTGTATATAACCAACCCCTCAAAACACATGCACCGCATATATTGTTGGATCCACATATTCTAAGAGACTTGCTACATAACGGATACAAAACATACTTTCTCATCTCACTCTGCCTTGGCAAAGAGAAATTGCTACCCTCGTTCCCATTTTTGTAACATCACCATCTTCATTTTGAACTCCAAAAATACCCATTAAAATCCCATAAAGAAAGGCCAAATACTCAACAAATCATGAAATCAGAAAAGTCCTCCATAAAATAACCCAAAATTTCCAACTATATAAAGTAGAGAATATGACTCAGCAAACCGAAGCTGAAAAGATCGGAAAACCCTAACAGCCTCCATCCCATTCTAGGATGTGATGATATATGACATGATCTGAATGGAGAACCAATCAAAAAAAAAGATTATGTTATTACAAAGAGACAAAGCTAGCGGTATGGAAAGTAGCACATATATATTGCATAAGGAATCTTCCAATAGCAACAGAATCGAGAGTTTGCTGTTTAAGGTATATGAGAGCTCTTCTGAACCAAGGCTGGCTGTAATAAGATCAGATTAGTCCACTCGTTCACTTTCTGTAATAAGATGCAGGCATGGGGCAACTATATACGTACGGAGAGCGCTTCCCAAAATATCTTTGCCATGCACATCTAATACGTACTGTAAGGTAGGGCATTCTAGCATTTTACCCCCTTTTATTTTTTTAATTGGCAAAATGCCCCTGTTTCGAAACTATATAGGTGCGTGCCCCTGTTTCGATACTCGATGTCCCTAAAATCGAGTTACTTAAAGTACTCGATTGGTTTAAAATCGAGTTATGCCCGATCAAACTTAAAAAAAAAAAAAAAAATTCATGAAACTCGACTAAATGGAAATCGAGTTCCAAAACGTCACTATAGGGCTTAAAAACGTCACTATAGGGATAAAAAACGCCGCTATAGGGCCACTGAAACCTGGTATAAAAAAATTTTCCAGAAAAACGCCACTATAGGGATTAAAAAACGCCGCTATAGGGCCACTGAAACCTGGTATAAAAATTTTTTCCAGAAAAACGCCGCTATAGGGCTTAAAAACGTCACTATAGGGCTTAAAAACGCCGCTATAGGTCTCCCTGAATATTGGCCGATCACACTTGTAAAATTTTTTTGCATGGAACTCGATTTCCCTAAGCTCGAGTTACATGCAAATTTTTTTTTTTTTAAGTTTGATCGGGCATAACTCGATTATCTACAAATCGAGTATTTCATTGAAACTCGATTTTAGGGTAATCGAGTATCGAAACAGGGGCACCAACCTATATAGTTTCGAAACAGGGGCATTTTGCCAATTAAAAAAATAAAAGGAGGTAAAATGCTAGAATGCCCCTGTAAGGTATATAGCCATATGACCATTACACTAATGACTTTTTTTTTTTTTTTTTGAGAGATAATTACAACATGCTACTAATCCCGCAGCTCGAACCCTTTCTCCTTTGACTCCAAGCATTTTGTGCATGGGAATGTGTCAATTCAGTTATAAGGTCTTTGGCAACCATTACACTAGTGACTGAACTACTTATTTTATTTATTTATTCCTTTTCCAAACTTCAAATATTTCCGTAGAACTGACAATATGATTCACCTCAAATGGTTTCATTCGTTTCAGAACATCAGTGGTATATAGTACGTAGAATCTGGAAGACTTAAGCCATTGTTGTCACTAGTATATGTAGCTCCAAATCTCTAATTTGTGCTCAGTTAATTAAGATGTTTGTGAATGTCTTCATAGTATATATTTTAATATTTATCTCCCACCATCCCAAGATTTCTGCAAGATTCCCTCATTTTGAAGATCTCTTCCTTTTTTTTTCCTTTAAATCCCTTGATGATATTTGATATTAAGTGCATTTCCCTTTGGTATATAAGTGCTTGGGTACCAGGATGCTCAGAGATTAATTTTAAGACAGAAACAAGAGCTGTTTCTTTCTTTCTTCTTTCTCAAAACACCTTGATGATATTTGATGTTCAATGCATTTTCCTTTGGGATATAAATGTTTGGGTACCAGGATGCACATGAGAGAATTTTTAAGACAAAAGCAACCTATTCCTTTCTTTCTTCTTTCTCAGAACACCATGATGATATTTGATCTTATGTGCATTTCCCTTTGGAATATTACTGATTTACTGTTTTGGTAGTTTCGGCCGGTTCCAGGATGCTCATGAGAGAATTTTTAAGACAAAAACCAGATCGACCTCGCCTATTTCTTTCTTGCTTCCTTCTCAAAACACCTTAATAGAATTAAAAGAGAAAATAGTTCTACCAATCGATCGGTGCATACCAAATGTCTTTTTTTTTTTTCCCGTTACTATTACTATTTTTTTTAATAAAAAAAACTCAAACATATGGCATTTTGTTGTTGATGAAGTATGTATAAATAGGAAAACTAAGAGTAGGACATATTAATTTTATTCCTTTCTTTGCATAGTATGCCCATGTTTCCCAATTAGTGGACATTTTTCAAAAGGCTTACTGGATAATAATACATTTTTAGTTCATTTTCTTGCCTTCTAATACCATTTAACCAAAGTATACAGAACTTGATGTTGACATTGGTAAGAAAGGCCTCTTTCTTTGTATGGAATTTGGTGAAACTACACTAATGATCACTAAAATTTACTTTGTGAGTGCAATTGGTCTCTCAAGTTTTAAATGTGTGCTATTGGTCTCTTAAGTTTTAAAGATAAAGCAATATTTGTCCTCCTGTTAGCCACATAACCAATATTACTAACGGTAGCTAACAGAATGACTAATATTGGTTATGTGGCAAACAAAATAGTGATTTGGAATTTTTTTAATAAAAAAATTACAAAAATTATTTTACACTACACAACTGACCCGTTTTCAAAATCAAATTTTAATCTTACCGGTTCTAAATCAATCCCAGCTTGGCCATCCCCATCTGATTTTGAAACGCAAGAGAGAGAAGATCTCTCTTCACCTTAATCAAATCTTAACCCTACAGCAAAGCTCTCATCACCTCAATCAATCGAAGAAGAAGAAGAAGAAAAGGACACTTGATGGGCTTCGTCGTTGGCTGGCAGTGCACTTCTTTCTCCTTGCTCCTCTAACTAACGCCACACAAAAAACGATGGTCCAAGAAGACTTCTCTCTTTCTTTCTCTAAGAGATCAACGACATTGTACCTTGTTATTATCTCGTATAACATGTGCTTTGATTGCTGATTATTTAATTCCGCTTCTTATTCATTTGAAGATTGTTGGAATCTGGATCTATATTCCTACTCTATCTATATATTGTTTTTTTTTTTTGATCATTCTATAATTGAATTGCAAGCCAAACTTTTTCTTTATTGTTTTTATTGCATGGGATCATTTAGAATTACTGCATTGTAAAGACTAAAGACAGAGAAATTCATAATGCCTATCCCCAATCTCAAATTGAGTCAGTCGGCACTGAGAATTGCACTATGGGATCCGATTTTTGGGCTGTCTGAATTGAATGTGAATAAGGTCTGTTTAATCACTCTCTCTATCATTTCAAAATCTAATGGCCAAGTGGGGTTTTGACTTGGAACTAAGTAGAATTAAGATTATATTTTGGAACCAGGTCAATTTGCTTCTAGTATAATAATATTTGTAAATTTTTTCATTAAAAAAAAAAATGTCAGGTTATTGTTCTGTTAGCCATGTAAGCAATACATTAACGGTAGTTAATATAATGACTAATATTGCTCATTTTAAAAACTTGAGGGACTAATAGCGCACACTTAGAACTTGTGGGATTAATTGCGCTTACCCTGTAAACTTCAGGGACTAATTGTATAGTTTCGCCTATGAAATTTTCATGTTTCCCAAATAGCGGGCATTTTTAACAGTCTCTTATAGAATAGTCGATATTCACATTTTTAGTTCATTTTATGCCTTCTGATACCATTTAACTATGAGTATACAGAATTTCAATGTTGACATTCGTAAGAAAGATGTATTTTTTTGGTATGGTATGGCCATGTTTTCACTTTTAGCCGCTCTTTTTGCTTTCAGAAAAAGAATGACATATCACCGGTATATTATTTTCATAAAGTTATAAATTTTACAGTACTTTTTAAAAATAATTGTCATTACTAGGTCTCAAATAATATTATTACCAAAACTATCAATCCAAAATAATAATCATACAAAAAAAGCACAAATATTTATGTGAAAAACCTTTTTTCCTTATAGGAAAAACTATGAAACAAACTCCAAATAATTTTACCATTATAAAATTAATTACAATAATTCTCAAGTTTATGCCTAACTTGAGATCCACCAAAATCAATAATAAAATCATCTTTGTTGGGATATATGTGTTTTCACTTGTTAAGAACATATGTCATTTGTTTATGTAAATTGGCTAATCCTTTGACAAAACGCACTCTACTTGTAATTTGATAGTTCTAGGTGTTTTTAATACTTCAAGAAATAAGTTTCAAGATCAAGTGTTGAAATCATCAAGTCTGTCCAAGAAAAACAAGCTGAAGTGCAAATTCATTAAAGCTCAACACCTGCTCGATAGCTCCTCGACACCTTGCTATCTGTTGAGATTTATAAAATTAGATTTTTTAATCTGATTTCTTGGGATCTGTGAATATGTTTTTGGGCCTTCTTTTCTCCTAACCCTAGACATATAAAAGGATTATTTTAAGAGCCTTCATATAGTACACAAGTTGCACAAGCATTGAGCAAACTCTGTTCAAGCTATTTGTGATCAAAGACGAAGTTCTTGACCTAGTTCATCTCTTCTGAAAAAGTTGCTGTGTATTTGCACCAAAGGGTTTTGTGACCAAGCATCTTCCTGATTTTCATTGTGTAGGATGAACTGAAGAACTTTGCAACCAACCTCTCCTTCTAAGTTGGTGTTGAAGTCGCGTACTGGGATCCGCGCATTGGTTAGTCACGTACTTGGGAGCCGTGGATCAAAAGGGGGAACTGTCACTACAGATCAAGTCCAATTGGGTATTGGGGTAAGGGTTCAACTGTAAGTTGGTAAGGTACTTGGGATTCCTTTACTTGTAACCGCTTGATTTGATAATAGTGGAGTTTCGGGAGTGGTGACCTGAAAATCACCTGGTGGGGTTTTTGCCGGAAGGGTTTTCTCCATTCGTAAACAAATCACCGTGTCATTTAATTTTTGCTGCATATTTAGTTTATTGGTGATTTGTTTGTGCTTCCACGTGTTTGCATGATTAATTGATTAATTAATAACTTGGCTAATTAATTAATTGGTTTAATCACAAGGGGTCATTCAGTTTGTGGCCTATCAATCTTGTGTATATATCGCATAGCTAAAGGAAATTTTATTGTTTTCTTAATTCTCACGCACACTAATCATTTATCTCAAAGACAACAGCACTCTGCCTAGCTCTCTCTATGGCTGTTTCTTTCTCTCAATTCCAACAGCACTCTTTTGCTGCTTTCTTCTCTTCTAAATATAGGGTTACTAAGTGCTTAAATTACAAGCAAATTGGCATGGAATAAAGCCAACAAGATGGTTGATAAATTTCAACCTTACAATCTCCCCCTTTGGCTATTCCGTGACAAAACCTAAAACAAACTCTAGACTTAACGCGTGAGTTGAGAATAGTTGAAAAACTCACTCACACCTAACTCTAGAATCTGTGAAGCTTTAGAACCATAAGACCAAGTTACTCCCGAAACACAACAATACAATAAGTTCATTGTATGCAGAAAACTTGTAATGCAAATGGAGCAAACATAATGCGATCAAGCACAATGGAGTAAAGCAATAGACCATGGCAAGACCAAAACATGTAATCACTATAACCAAGTGATCACAATGCTTATTCACATTTGGAATGAACATCTGGACATTCAAGTTGACAAACACAAGGCAAATCACTTGAATGACCAACACTCAACCAATGCACAATACATGAAGTATGTGCATCTAGGAAAAATCCTACACGGGCACAAGAGTGACAGTACTTAAAAAGGAATGCATAGCATTAGGTTAGAAGTACTGATTTAACAAAGCACAAAGGCTGCATAAAGCATGGCACAAACCACAAAAGCCTACAAGAGTGCATAAGAACAAACCCTTAAAGCTTACAAAAGCAACATGGGTACAAACCATAAACAAAAAGAAATATATGCTGAAAAACATCATATTATATAAATTGAATAACTTAAAGAAGTACCAGTTAACCACATGATTTCCAAAAGTGTCAGAACCATATCTACACATGAGTTTATAATAACTAGTGAACAGATTAACAAGTAAGTGTGTGAGTGTATGTCAACTATATCAGTTTCCTCCCTTTTTGAGCACACAACTCCCCCTTTCAATATGCACACTCCTTTTCATTCTTATGCTTCTCTCCCCCTTACTGTGTGCTGCTCTCCCCCTTTTTGGCACGAATAGCTAAAGACTATCTTCTAGCTTCTGCTGAATGTTATCTAGTTGTAACTCAATTGTTCCGAGACGCATTTAAGTTTGACTATGAAAGGAGTTCAGAAGCCGTTCCAAATTAGAAATCCGATGAAACACATTTTCTATGAAGTAACTTTGCTTCGGCATTTGGAAACCAAGAGGAACAGACGAGGTGCCGGCTGATTGTGCAGCAGTAACTATAGTAGGAGCAGATGGGGATGCCTGTGTGGATGGCTCAATCTTAGGTTTCTTGGAGGAGTGACTCTTGCTTGCTTGGAGAGAGTACTGGGATATTGGTCGAGAACGAGGCAATAATCTCTCATCTGATGAAGGACTAACACCTTTACTAAGAACAATCTTCATGACTAGACTGCAGAATGGAAGAATTGTTCGTGTTACTGAACGAGCCGATGTTTTCCCAATGATTTGGAATATATGAGCACAGATGTCAATCGGGACACCAGAAATGAGGTCACACAAAAATTTAGCCCTTTCAAGATTGATGAAGGCAGTATTTGATAGTGGGTAGAGATTGGAGAACATGATCAGCTTCAAGGTTGTCAGTTTAGGTGAAAACAATGCAGTGCTTATAGATGATCCTGTGCTTCCCACTTCATGTTCATTCCCAAGAACATGAAGGATGTCTTGTGCCTGAAGTTCCCGGTCATCGTATGGAGTTTGATCCACATCTTTTGGTCTGGTGATGCGAAGAACCTTAGCAATGAAGTCTGCATTTATCGAAAATTCTGTTCCATGTACCCAATATTTCAACTCGACTCCTGTGTATCTGGCATTTGAGAAGAATTCCTTGACCAATTCTTCAGTTGGATCCTCAAAGTTTCCAAATAAGTCAGCCCAATCTCTTTCTTCAAAGATCTTAGGGATAAATGTTGTCCCTAGAGTATCAAACTTGAAAACTCTTTCCACAATGGGAGTAGACTCTTTGAAAATGTCTGTGTAGGTCTTTGAATCAGTAGGAGTCCTGAATCTCTCAATGGTAGAGTCCTTGAATGACTTAGACGATAACCGTGTCTGTTTAGCAACCGGGGTTGGCGGATCATCAGTTACAATGCCTTTGCCTCTGGACGAACAACGAGTTATCTGCAACAAAGTCGACACACAGAAAAGAACCAAAATACAATACCGCAAGAAGCAAACATCAGATTGATTAGTTTCAGTTAAATAGTGTGACAGAAGATTTCACAAAATCACAACAAAACATTGACTAAACAAACACCAAGATGACATAAGCAACACAAACAAAAGACATAGGCACACAGATAAGATAAATAACAGTAACAACTCAGAGACAAATGAGCAAAGTGAATCACAAATTCACAAATGACAAAATGAAGAACATGATATGAATGATGCAACACAATCATGAACCACATCATATAGCACAGTCTCTCAAAAAAAATCACATGAAAACATACATGAAGAAAGAGAGACAAAGCACAAGCAAGACAAGAACAACAAAAACTCAAAACACACAAACCCTTAAACAAAGTTCGAACCCATTAAATCTCAACAGAAACAGAAACACTTCTCACAAAAAAAATACTTGAACTAAGTACAATGAAGTAAGATAGGAATAACCCATACCTTTTTCTTACTGTTTGATGAAGTCATGATGTAAAAATGGAATCCTTTTCAGTGAGACTCGGAGTGTGTAAGAGATAGAAATGAAGAAGACAATGAACAGTCATTGAAGTTCGAGGGAAAAACTGAAAAACCATTTTAAAAACTGTCTTCAAAACGCAAAACACGCGTTTTTCGCGACTGGGTTAAGTCGCCAGTAAGTCGCTAGGGTAAGCCGCGAAACACTGTGAAGATAAGAAACTTGAAAATTTTCTCCAAGTGTTTTTCGCGACTGGAAGATCTACCCGCGAGGGAGTCGCGAGCTGAGCCGCGAAAATCTCTGTGTACCCTTCACGACTAGACCATCCACCCGCGAACAAGTCGCCATACTGAGTCGCGAAATATGCAGAAACACAAAATTTGGAAAAATTTCTAAGTCTTTTTCGCGACTGGGATGCTGACCCGCCAGTGACCCGCGAGAATCTCTGAGAGAGGTTCGCGACTGGAGCATGCAACTAGATCTACCCGCGACTTAGTCGCCAAAACAGGGCAACACTGTTTTTGAAATTTTTTACATTTTTGTAAAAACAGAACACTTTCCAAAAACAAACTAAAACACTCAAAAATATTTTTGTGTTTGACCAACAAAGATTGAGTATGTGAAAGCACATTTAATCAAGTACGGTCACACAAATGAATATGGCATTCATTGAACATAGACTTGTGTGTTGTGTGTGGATATCAAAAATGAGATAGTCCTTAGTCCAATGTGAAGCTTCAATGATCAATTCAATCAAGGCATACACAACTAGCACTAGATAATGTGACCTATCTCAATTATAGAAACATGCATATATGACCTCCCAGAGGTACTTGATAACAATTCTTTGAAGCTTTTCATTTGGCTCCATATTCAACATTTCATTTGCACTTTTTGAGCAAAGAAAATCTCATTTTGAGATAGATGCCTGAAATTTTTGATATTTCAATTGATGAGTTAGCATTTGACTTTTTGGGCATCATACATTTTATTTTTGGTCGCTTTCCCTTTTTCCTAATCGAATACTAGTATGTGCGACAGGCTTTTGCAGCTCTATATCTCTTTTCATTTGGAGATTTACATTTAGAGAGCTCTTTAAAGCATAAAAATAAAAAGTGGGAAGATATATAGGCATGAGTCTATGCATGTCTCAAGATCAACACAACCATTCACTAATTATTCATGACAAGGTTGAAGATCTATTTATAACAGTCACATAGATTTCAGAATTTCTTCCACTATGATATGAGTGCATAAGAGACAAGCTAAGCTCGTTAAATGCACAAAGCCATAAGTACAAAGGTACAAGGCAAAACATGCTTTGAGACAAAAACTCAACAAAGCCGATCAAACTTTTTAGATTTTCTACTTTTTATGTGTTTTTTGGATTTTTGACACAAACGCAGTAAAAAATTTATCAAAAACATAACATAAAGAACAATGTAGAAACATTTGAACCGAAAACAAACAAAATAACAACCTAAATCCTACCAAGAAGCACACAACCAAGCATATTCACAAACATGGGAAGTATTGATGCATGGACATGTTGTAATGCTTATGCATGAGTACCCTTTGTCACCCACACGTCACGTGCGTTTGGGGTGATATCCTTGATGGATCAGGTACGAGAGTTAGGACTGTCAAACCTTCGTGTGAAGCTTTCCAAGCAATTGGTGAACGCACCGATCATCTTCATCACGTCCATCATTCCTGGATCACGGTTTTGACTTCTTGGTTGCTCACCACCCCAAGACCTCATATCATTTCTTCTTCCTCATGACCGAGGTGCACTTGCATTGTTATCTGCTCTCAGCTTTTGACAGTTGGGTCTGGTATGTCCTTGCAATCCGCAATAGTGACAAACATAATCCGTTCTAGGACCCTGCTGCTGTCTTGGGAGTGATCTTCCTCTAGCTCCAAATCTGGCTTCTGATTGATTACGGGACTTGTTAAGCACCCGTTGATTAGCCACATTCTTCTTCTTCTCAGCCTCAACTATCTCAGGAGTAGGCTTATTAACAGCCGTCTCTTTGGTCTTCACAAACTTTACTTCTTTGGTGACATTGGCTGATAAGCTACTTCCTCCGGTATATCCCAACCCGGACTTATCCGAGGCACGTTTTTGAGATGAAATAACATCATCTAGCTTCTTGGAGGAGACCCTATCTATCTTGGCATGAGCTTGCACTACCTCTTGCTCAAGGAATCTCACTTTCGTGTAGGCTTCTGATAGCTCATTAAGTGCTTCAATCTCACACTTTGCCTCCTTGTATCGTGCCAGTAGACTTTTGTAATCTTCCTCAGCCCTCTTCATCTTCTTAATGGCTGCATTAGCCACCTTAGCATATTCACCGGTCTTCTCAAGGAGTGAGTTGTAAGTCTCTTGCAATCCCACTGCTTCTTCAACTTCCTCATCTTCAGGCTCCTCAACTATTCCAATAGACCCCAAATCAGAATGTTCCCCAAGCTCCTTCATAAGTGTACCCAAATCATCCGAGGTCTCCACATGTGCAATGGTCATGAAAGCGGAGTAATTTCCTTCTCCGTCACAGCTATCTTCAGAGTCAGAATTTGATGAATCAGCATCACTCAAGGTAGTGGCATAAACCTTTCCTTTTGTCTTCAAATAATTGGGACATTCCTTTTTGAAGTGTCCATGTCCATTACACTCAAAACACACAATATCTGAAGGAGATTGAAAATCCTTTCCTTCTTTCCTCGTAAACTTTTTCCTATCACCTCTTGAAGATGAAAATTTTCCTCTGTTAAATGGTTTCCCACTATTCTTCATCTTCAGAAATCTGCGGAAGTTTTTCGCAAGATATGCTACTTCTTTCTCCACTCCATCTTCTTCGGAGGGATCATCCATTCTTTCGGTGATGGTTTTGAGAGCAAGTGATTTACTCGTCTTGTGGGAAGGCAGTCCAAGCTCATACGTTTGAAGTGACCCAATGAGCTCTTGGATCTTAATTTCATCCAAATCCTTGCTTTCCTCTATGGCTGTGACTTTTGCTCTAAAGCTTTCAGGTAAGGACCTCAAGATTTTTCTCACCACCTTAGTATCTTCAATCTTCTCACCAAGATTGAGCTTAGCAATGACAATTTCATTGAGCTTCCCATAGAATGAATCAAACGATTCATCTTCACCCATCTTGAACTCTTCAAATTTGGTGGTAAGCATTTGGAGCTTTGTGTCCTTCACCTTCTTAGTCCCCTCATAAGTTGTCTCCAAAATCTCCCAAGCTTCCTTGGCCACTATCATGTGAGATATCCTGTGGAATTCATCTGGAGACACACCACAGAAAATAGCATTTAATGCTTTACTGTTAGCATTGGCTGCCGCAAGAGCTGCCTTATCCCAAGTAGATTTAGCAACCTCCGGCTTAGTCTAACCTATTTCAACCGCATCCCACATGATGTCATCAATAGAGCATAGGAATGCCCTCATTCTAACTTTCCAGAAGGCATAATTATTACCATAAAAAAATGGTGGAACATTTAAGGATTGAGACCTATCCATCTCAACAAGGGGTCAAGGATCACACTCAGGTATTAAAACCACAACAAGTGTACCCGCTCTGATACCAATTGAAAGTTCAATATGTGTCTAAAACACCCTTGAACGTTTAGACCCCAAATTACAAAATTACCAATTCAAGCTTTATATCAAACAATTAATGTGTTAAACAAGATAACAAGCTTATAACAGAATTGATAAACAATCTAAGCCAAATATAAACACATCCACAGCAGTAAATATAAGGCAAAGATAAAGGGAAGGAAGATGCAAACACACGATGTGTTATCGAAGAAGAAACCGAAGTCCTCAGCGTAAAACCTCTCCGCCACCCTTCAAGCGGTCAAATAATCCACTAAAGAATGTAGTTGGGATACATGAACAGCAGAAGACCCTCCAAGCCTAATCTACCCAAGTACCTAAGCCCTCCAAGTTTCTTGCTCCAACGAGGTTACGCCGAACCTATTTCTTTTTTAGCTTCCCGGATTCCGCTACTAGACCATAGCATCAACCAATGTATATTGGTTCCTTCCAAACTGCTTCCCTTAGCACTAAATGAGCCTTCTCACAAACGTAGGTGTGGTGAGAAAATGATTTGGTCAATAACCTCTCAAGGGTATGATAATGGAGAGGAAGAGAGTAGAGGAATTTGTAGAGTCTCTAAGGTAAAGATTGGGGATGAGGCAATCTTGTTTTTCTCTAGGGTTTCTCTCACAAAAATTCTCTCTGAAAGCTCTCTGAATTTAGTGGGTATAAGGGTCTATATATAGTGGTGTGTGTTTGGAATACGAAGAGACAGTTTTTGCCAAACAGGGCTGGTTGGCGGCTTGACCTCGCGGCTTGTCCAAGTCGCGAATTCAAGTTGCGATGTAACGGCCTGGCCAGCCTGGGACTTTTGTCCTGTAGTGCGACAGCTGGCGCGACCCTTCAGCTTCCCGCATGCTTCTCACGTGCACAGCATTTGGCGGCTTGCAAGCCGCGAGTCAGTCGCGAGTCCTAGCCGCGAGTCTCTTCTTCTTTGCACAAAGATGAGCTTTTCTTCACACTCTCTTCACACACTACCCTTACATGAATCCCACCTAAATATAGGGTTACTAAGTGCTTAAATTACAAGCAAATTGGCACGAAATAAAGCCAACAAGATGGTTGATAAATTTCAACCTTACAACAAGTAATAAAATATACAAGAGTGTCTTTATATAAGAGGCAGAGTGTGTAGTACAAGAATGTGTGTAGTACAAGTAAATAAGGTAGGCTTAAAGCCCACAACCTATTACACGTTAACAACCCACCTCAAACTCAAGGAGGGTGTAAGACCAACTAGAGGTTATCAACTAAAGCATGAAGGCGGCTCTTAGGATGAGACTTAGTGATGAAGATATCTGCAAGTTGATCTTTAGAGGAGATTGAGAATAGCTTGAGAGCACCATGGACAAGATGATAACAGATAAAATGACAATCGATCTCGATGTGTTTAGTCCGTTCATGGAAGACATCATTGTGAGCAATATGAATGACACTCTAATTGTCACAATAAAGAGGAGTAGCAAAGGATGTGGACACACCTAAGTCCTTAAGAAGCCATCGTAATCAAAGGAACTCAGATGTGGTATCAGCAAGGGCACAATATTCTGTTTCAGTACTGGAGCGGGCCACAAGGTTTTGTTTCTTACTTCGACAAGAAGTCAGAGAAGAACCAAGAAGAAAGCAATAACCAGTTGAGGACCTGTGATTAGTGAGATCTCCTACCCAATCAACATTAGAGAATGCATGGAGAACAAGAAGAGACTGAGTAGAGTAAAAAAGGCCATGGAAGAGAGTGTCATTCAAGTAATGAAGAATGGGCAGAACAGCAGCATAGTGAGTCTATTGTGGAGTAGACAGATACTGGCTCACCTGGTGAACAGCATAGGAAATGTCTGGACAAGTGACAGTGAGATAAACTAGGCTGCCAACCAATTGTCTGTAAAGAGAGGGATTAGACAATAGTTTCCCCCTCAAGGGAGTCAGATGCGCATTAAGTTTAACTAGAGTGTCAACGGTCTTGTTATCAGTGAGTCCAGCTCGAGACAAAAGTTCAGAAGCATACTTAGGCTGAGTAATATAAAGATCATTTATGGAATGAGTGATTTCAAGACCCAAGAAGTAGCTGAGATGTCCAAAATATTTCATCTCAAACTGCTGACTGAGAAAATCCTTGAGTTCTTGAATGCCACTAAGGTCATCACCAATTATGATCATATCATCCACATATAGGAGAAGAAAAATGGTGCCTTTGTAGGTGCAACGAAGAAATAAGGCAGAATCATAAGGACTAGCAGTGTAACCCAAGCGAAAGATGGTGGAGCTGAACTTGGTAAACCAAGCTCGTGGAGCTTGTTTAAGACCATAAAGTGCATGTCAAATGTGACAAACCTTGTTTGATTCAACAGAGAGACCAAGAGGAGGTTGCATATAAACCTCTTCACTTAAATCCCCATTAAGGAAAGACATTTTTGACATCCATCTAAAAAATGTCTCATTTACTAGCAGCAGCAATATCTAAGAGGGCAGGAACAGATGAGATACGAGTAACCGAAACAAATGTCTCTTCATAATCAATCCCAAATTCCTGTGTAAAACCTTTTGCAACAAGACAATCCTTATAATGCTCAATGGACCCATCATAGCGAGTCTTGATCTTGTAGATCCACTTACAACCAACCACAAATTGTCCAAGAAGGAGAGTAACCAAATCTCAAGTATGGTTTTTGGATAATGCATCAAGTTCTTTTTTCATTGCAATCTGCTATAAAGGGTCAGCGGAGACCTCACGATAGGTGTGAGGCTCGTGTAGTGTAACAAGGGCAGTGTAACAATGATAGTAAAGTAAATGTACAGGAATGGATCTTACCCGAGTTGAGTGACGAGACAGAATTTCTTGTGGAAGATCTTCAAGCGAAGCAGGAGCAGAGGACCCAAGCTCAAAGTGGGGTAGCTCGTCATTGACCTGTTCATCTTCCACCTGTTCATTTGAGGGTGATCTAGGAGAAGCATAAAAAATATCTAGCAATTGGATAAAGAAGTCCAAAGGTGGATCGAGAGTAGAAGGAAGACGTGACTCGTTTGGAAAGATTTCTAAAATAGAGGAGGTAGTCAGGGAAGAACGGAAGTGAGAGAGTTCAACAAAGAAGCGGTGTTCCCAAAAGACAACATTTTGAGAAACACAAAAACGATGAGAGACAAGATCATAACACCGATACCTCTTTGAGTTTTGCCATAGCCAAGGAAACAACAAAGTCTGGATCGAGGCTCAAGTTTGTTGTGCTCATGAAGTTGAAGAAAAACGAAATAGGTAGAGCCAAAAGAACATAGGAGATGATAGTCAAGGGGTGACCCAAAAAGGTGCTTATATGAAGTTTGATTATGAATAACAGTGCTTGGAATGCGATTAATAGCATAAACAACATGAAGAACAGCTTCACCCTAAAATGGGGCAGGAACTTTGGCAGAGAGAAGAAAAGCATGAATAGTGTCAAGAATATGACGAAATTTTCGTTCAACTTTGCCATTTTGCTGAGAGGTACCTAGACAAGTTAGGTGATGTATAGTACCATAGGAATGCAAAAGAGCTTGAAAATTATCAAATTGAAAATTTTGATATGTTTGGAAAATTGTGTTTCAACCATCTTTGCAAAGTTACAGTAGATTGGTAGTAATTCAGAACGAGATTTCATAGGAAAGATCCAACTATAACGAGAATAATCATCAATAAAGAGAACAAAATATTGAGATCCACCAATACTAGTAACAAGAAAAGGTCCCCAAACAACATAATGAATTAACTCAAAAATACTATTAGAGATAAATTCACTATTATCGAAAGGTAAAACTGGGTTTTCCTAATTGGCATGAAGTACAATCAAAATTATCTTCGGACATAGAACCTAACAGACCCTTAAAAGCTAAATGTTGTACCCAAGAAGAGGGTGCATAACCAAGACGAGAATACCAAAGTGCGAGAGAAGGTAAGGAGGAAATTGCAGTAGCTGCAGCAGCAACAGAAATAGGAGCAATAAGTGGAAGATGAAGGTTGTCCACAGAAAACATAAGCCCAACTCTAAGACCAATCCCAAGTTCCTATCCCATCCTCGAATCCTGCACAATACACCCAGAATATTAAAAAATAAGGCGATAACCTAGTTCAGCTAATTGTCCCGCATAGCATAAAGTATAGGATAGATCAACTACATGGAAGACCCTAGGAACTAAAAGGTTGGAGGTCGAAACAAAACCTACACTATTGCCATGCATGGTGAAACCATCAGCTATATGAATATTAAAAGGATGTGGTGCAGGTTTAAGTTTGGAAAATAAGGACGAGTGAAGTGTCATGTGATTGCAACATGCAGAATCAAAAAGCGAAGAGTGAGACTTATTGGATAAGATTGAGAGAGCAGTGGAAAGAAATGCATTATCGACCACACGAATAGCTTGAGTTATGATGTCTTGTAGTTCAGTGGAAGAGATGTTGATATTAGATCCAAAAGACTGGGACTCAGTTGAGACGGAGGACATTGGTGGAGTAGACTTAGTATTAGCAACAACAGCAATAGATTTGTTTCGATGGTAACAATTCTCAATAGTGTGGCTAGGACGCTTACATTAATTTCAGAAATTTTTGTTGGACTGCTTGCGACGATTGCTAGAGCCAAATGTGTCAAACCCTAATTGCAAAGGTTGCTATGTGGGGGGAGCAGAAGGAGCAGTAGCCAGAACATTAAGCTTATTCTGGGCTTGAAGGGTTGCAAGACGAGCTTCTTCTCTGACCAACTCATTTATATAATATCAAGAGAGAGAGGATGACTACGATTAAGAAGTTGACCTCGGATGAGCTCATAGTTATTGTGAAGTGACATCAAGAATTCATAGAGACGAAATTCATCTCGAACAGTAGCATATTGCTGAGCATCCTTCAAGCATGCCCAAGTTGGTTCAAAAAGGTCAATTTGGTCCCAAATGAAGCAAAGCTAATCATAGTAGTCATTGATAGATTGTCCTGGTTCTTGCCTGAGCTGATGTAACTCAACCATTAACTGATATTTCATGGATCCATGAGAGGTGGAGTATCTTTTGGCCAACATATCCCATGCTAATTTTGCATCATCAAAACTGCCCAACAAATTGGAGATGGAGGAAATGGAAGTGTCTCGAATCCAAGTAAGGATCATGTGGTTGTGACTATCCCATTCAACCATGCGACTGATGAAAGCAACATATTCTTCAGTTGCCCCCTTGACAGGAATAGTGATTGTACCAGCACAATATTGCCAGAGCATGCGACTCTTAAAAAAACTGCGCATAACTTGAGACCAAGATAAGTAATTCTTATTCCCCTCCAATATAGCATTAATAGGGCGAGGAAGAAAAATATCATTTTTATCCATTTAGAGACACAATATGCAAAAACAAATTGCAAAAATGAAATCTACGTGAAAAACTAGGTAAGAAGAACCTGGACTGAGAAGTCAACTATAGAGAAAAATGTCAACTGTCAAAGTCAACTCTCGGTCAACGGTCAAAGTCAACGCAGGTAAACGGTCAATTGAGATGGTGTAAGCAATTGACGTGGCAACTGATATCAGCAGATGACTGGATGCTGACGTAAGCTAGGGCTGACGTGGTGTTGATGACGTCATGGGTGATGTCAGCCCGAAGCTGTTGACAGTGTGTATGGTGTATGAGCTTCGACACGAAGAGCTTGGGCGGCGCATGCGAGCGTGTGAGCTCTCCGATAGTTGCGAGGCTTCCACGAATGAGTAGATCGGCACAAGACGATCACAGTGGTACCTGCAAAAAATTAATTAGATCAATATTCGTGACGATGATGAAAGGAGCAGTGATCTTTGCAATGTGGGACTCCTCAATGGCGGCAGCTACAGGTTTGGAACCCAAGGACGATAGCTGAGAGACATCAGAGGTTCAACGGCGAGGGGTTATGGCGGCTACTGTGATGGCGGAAGCGATGTTGAGAATAGAGTAACACCAATAGAGACAAGACTGCTAAGAAAATGTTAGAGCAGTGACTCTAATACTATGTTAGAAATACTAAATGAATAGTATTATATTTCACATATAATAAAATATGCAAGAGTGCATTTATATAGGAGACAAAGTGTGTAATACAAGTATGTATATAGCATAAGTATGTGTGTAATGCAAGTAAACAAGGTGAGCCTAAATCCTACCGCCTATTACACTATTACACGATTAAAGGAGTAATACTATTCATAAAATATTCAAAAGAAGTGTCGTAATGTACTACTATAAAACAACGTTTTTACTGGCTATCAACCCAGCAATACCTTAAAACACAAATCCCAATAAAGATTCTCGTATCAAGAATCCACCAACGAGGCCACATAAGCAGCCCGTAATTAACACTAAAATTTCTTAATTTTATAGGAATTATAACTAGGTTAGGTCACATGACTTTTTTTAAAAAAATTTAAAAAGAGGTCTCCTAATTAATTAGGAAATTTTAGTGTCAATTACGGGCTGCTTATGTGGGCTCGTTGGTGGATTCTTGATACGAGAATTAGGAGACCCCTTTTTTATTTTTATTTTTTTTAAAGTCATGAGACATAACCTAGTTATAATTCCTATAAAATTGTTTAGCCTTATCTTTCTCATTAGTTTTTTTTTTTGAGAAAAACTTTGAGATTTTGTTCTATTATCTTTCTCATTAGTTTAAAGAAATAGTTTACTAATTTAACCTATATTCTAAGTCTAAACTATTAACGTGAAATATTGAAATGGATTATACTATGTAGTTTTTTTTTTTTTTTTTTTTTTTTCATCAATAGGTTCTGAACTATAGATTTATGCTAAAATGGTATGTCTGAAAGGGAAATATTATTTTCCAGTGAAGTGGGAAGCAATTAGTTACACGTGGAAATATATATATATATAATAGTTTCAAGTTACACATAGTATAACTCTTGTAAAATTACACATTTTTTACACAATATATTTCTAAGAAATTTAATAATTAAAAAAATATTATTAAATGTTATTTCTTTTTTACCTTATTAATAGTATTACCTAATTAATACACTCTCTCTCTCTCTCTCTCTCTCTCTCTCTCTCCTTATTTATTATTGCTTTCCACTTGATCCAAAACTTCAAATGTAAGCCTATCATATGCGAGTTCAAATCTTCTGTCTCACTTTTCCTGCTCCACTCTATACTCCACCAATAAATACTTGCCAAGTATTCACCTAATTAATTAAATACTACTATTAATTAATAACTGTAGTATTAATAAGTCAATAATGATAGTATTTAATTAATTAGGTGAACACATGACAAGTATTTATTGGTGAAGTATAAAGTGGAACAGGAAAAGTGGGACAGAAGATTTGGACTCATCATATGCTAAACAAAATATCAATTTAATTTAAGAGACTGTCTAGTATATCCTTTATAAGCAAATCATTGCATTAAAAATCATTCTAGTATAAGAGGTGAACAGTTTCCATTTTCAAATGATTTGTTTATCCTTTATAAGAAAATATTTTTATATTATATGGAGAACCAAAGCATGAGCAGGGATAATAATTTTTCACTATCGTTGCATTTACAATGCGAAAACTTTTAAAAAGTAGCAGATTACTTTTGAGTTCAATACTTCAATAGTATACATAATTTTATAAATTTTATATATATGCCTTGTGCATAACATCCCACTCTCTGTTATTTAATGAAAGTACATATTGTCGCCTCACACAAAATACAAAAATGAATTTACAAATTGGCATTCAAAGAATTGGAGTAAAACTACTCTCCTCTATCTAGTTTATTTATTTATTTATTTTTGATATCTACTTAAGATTTAACGGATCTTGACTTATTGGGAAAAATCTCTGGCAATTACTAACAAAATCACTAATTATTGTCGTTATGAAAACTTTAATGGAGAATGTCAATTCATAAAATATTCAAAAGAAGTGTCATTTCATAAAACTTTAGCGAAAGTTAATATAATTTAATTTGCACTACCTTTAATAATGCTTGAAATTTAACCATTTGAGAGTCTTCCTCTCCATAATTATCTTATCAAAGTTATTGTCTCTTTCCTTTTAGATGACCAGAAATCTAGCTTTGGCCTAGAGCTAATAGCTCAATGACATTTTCTAATATTTTTAACATAGACATTCCTCTCAAATTGTATATATATCAAATTTTAAATTAATTTTTTATATATCAAAAAAGCCCTACTTTGGTTTCCAAGTCCTTCAAATATTAGTGTTATGTTGGTTTGTGCCTTTTTGGATTACTATAATAATGTGGTTTCTCCCACGGGGTCGTTGGTGGACATTCTCTCTGATTTAATTCACAACCTTTTTTTGCTATTTAGTTGACATAAACAAACTAATTTGCTTCTTAATTGGTTAAGGCAAAGTGCAAAGTTTTTTTATATAAAAATCAAAATTTTTATTTATTTATTTTAATATTTTAGCGTAAGCAGAGAGTCACTTTTTTTTTTTGATGGGAAATACTTGAACTTTATTTGAAAAAATCAGGAATAAAACATAGTATCTTGAATCACCAAAGATTCAATGAACGGTGGACAATCTTCCACCCAAGCTACAAGAGAGTCAATGTCTTTTTGCATATGCTGCAAGAGCATGTGCGGACTTATTGGCCTGCCTTCTCACATGCGAAGTTTCAAAGGTCCTAAACTCATGCAACCTAAAACGTGCCCCCTGACACTATAGTAGAGATAGATATTGGAGCATTGGTGGGGTCCGCAAGTGCATGGCATACAATACATGAATCTGATTCAAAAATGATGTACTCCAATGTCAGCAGAGAGTCACTTGAGATAGAGTGAGTGATGTAACAAATGTTTATAATATAGAAAAGTAGGAAACTAAGATAAAATATACATAATTCTTTAACAATTTTAAAAAAAAAAGAAAAAAGAAAAGAAAGAGTAGAAACCAGAAACTATATTAGAGAATAGTAGCTACATCCATAGACACTTACGTGACAACGACATTAGAAAACTCTCCAGCCATACGTTAACACAATCATATATTCTCACTAGTAGATTAGCAAACAACTTTAATTAGTAGTCCTATTAGCAAGTTGATGAACCAAAACCAATTCGCTAGTTTTTACACAATGAGTTCAACTCCTGACTCCTCCACAACAAAATTTAAGGTTGACCTATAAAATCTATTGGCAATCACTTGATCATCCTTGTCATGAATAAGGATTCAACAACCAAACAGTGTAAGTCTGGGAATGAGGACATTAAACCAAAGCGACTTAAGGGTGCAACATCAAGCGGTCCTGAATTAAAGACTGAATCCAAATAAACCAAACCATTAACAATCACAGCTAAAGAATATATATATATATATATATGGAGAGAGAGAGATAGTTTTGCATCAGTTCATGACATATATAGCTACATATATAAAATGAAGAAGAGCTCTATTCCGCTTATATATGGTCATCTCATAATTATGAGATGACCATATATATCCCATTCACATTCTCCAATAAATATATATATATATATATATATATCCCATTCACATGAGATGTCAAATTGAAAAGAAAATTGAGTTTTTGAGAGATGGATTGAAATAATAATTTCTTGCAAATGATTATTCTTGGTTTGTGGGTCAAATAATTGTTATATATACTAGAAATCTAGTGTATTGCAAAAATTTGTTAACATTGTTAGTAAATAAAGTTATTTTCTCGAAAATAAAATTCAAAAATGTTTAAGATGGTAAAAGATTGGATAAAGCCAAAGTTATCTCATCACAAGTGAATAAAACTAAAAATATATTACAAATTTTATACAAATGCTCAATTTAAATTTAACTTTTTATATAAAACTTATAAATCTTTCAATTAATTAATAATTAATATATGACTAATTTGATTTTATATAAAATATAGTATCTAATCAAAACATTCGATGTTAAAAAATTATAAAAAGAAATTGAATTAAGAGTTTCTGTGTAGTTTTAGACTTTTAGTATTTGTCACAAAATATGAAAATTTTCATTCACCATTTTAAGCAAATAGAAAACGCAAACATGACTACATAATCAGTTTCATATAATCATCTAGAGGTCAGTCCCCTACTACAAATTCCTAATTCCATTCCTGCATATCGGTTAAGTTGGAGTAAAGCACTGCTGAAGTAATTTTTTACTTTTTAGTTGATGGTGGACTGGATGAAGACATTATATATTATTATCATTCATTTATGCCTTCTGTTTAGATTTCATTCATTATATATTTCTTATGTTTAGAGCAAAACACCACTGCAGTCATTTTCACCTTGCATCAAACCCATCTAAATTCTATTCCTCCCCTTCCATTCTATATTTAAGCAAGCTTCGAGCCAAAACAGCATGAGTCAATTTCACACTTGACACTACTAGACTACTAGACTACTACTTATAGCGATCAAAATATAGTCATCTTTGGTTGATAGTGGACTGGACGAGGTTGCCAGATATATATTTTCTCCTTAGTTTTAACTTTTTTGCTGTTTATTTTCTACAAGCCATATTACATAAGTGAACAAGCTGTTATATGCATCGGACCAAAGCACCTGAGTCATTCTTACATTAACATCGTATATATTGTCATCTTCTTGGTTGATATGTATATGGATAGGATGAGTTATATATATATATATATATATATATATATATATATATATATATATAATAGCATTTCTACACTATAAAATACCGAGGTTTTTGACAGAGAAGGGTATTTTTTCTAGTGGAGCTTTGGGTTTCAACACTTTGTGTAAAGATTATTCAAGCCACAAAACACTAGTTTTATTCACTTGTATCTTAGAGAAGCCAAGTTAGAGAAGGTCTGCACTAGTTTTATGGTTTGCCAATTGAGGGCTTGAATTTTCTTAAAAAGAACAAGTGTTGTGTCTCAGTCCAATTATATTGTATAATTTTTTCAAATTAAAAATATTTTCAAAATCATTATATATATATATATATATGTATGTATATTTTAGTTTCTTTAGTATTATCTCCACTTTTCTTGTATTTGCGTCAACAACAATTTCACACGCACACAAAAGGGCATGTACAATTTGAAGATTTTTTTTTCCTCTACTCTATTTTTTTTTTTTTTATCTAAATATAAAATTAGATAATTATAATATTTATTAATTGATATTCATTAGATTGTATTTGTATATATGAAACTATATATATATATATATATATATATTCTAGTATTAGGTATTTATTATGTTTATGTTTATGTTTATATATGAATCTCTCTCTCTCTCTCTCTCTCTATATATATATATAATAACGAGTAAACTTGGTTTATTTGGCATGTATATTATGAGTTCAATCAAAAGTTAAACCACTTTGGTTTATTATATATTATGAATTATATATTCCTTTAATAATTAATAAACTTGTGAGACCTTAAAAGTTTATTTGGCATGTATATTATGAGATCAATCAAAAGTTAAACCACTTTTTTTTAGTATATATTATAAATTATATATTCCTTTCATAATTAATATTTTTCAAAAAATATATATATAGGCAAGGTAAAGAGAATTTTTAGTATTTGTCTGTTTGAAATTTCCGTAGCCCATAATTTTTTGAATCTCCATATCATTAAAAATTTTAATTGTTGTCTTTCTGTTTATTAAAGGAAAAACTCTCAGCCATATTTAGGATTTGTTAATTCCAATCTATTAAATCTTACTAATATTAAAAAAAAAAAACTAGGATGGTTTAGTATTAAACTATTAATTCTTATTATAATTTAATTTTTTAAAATTAGTTATGTCCAAGTTGAAACTACCGATACATTCTTTAAAAAGAAAAGTTGTTGATAATATAAAAAAAAAAAAAAATACAATATTGGATTCTTCTATTGACACTTCAAATCCAAAAGAGCATTTTTAAAATTTCAACAAGAAGTTTTTGTATATAATTTATCAATCAATATTAAATGGAAAATTGCGAAGAAAAATTTCCGATACTTCTTTTTTTGATGAAAAAAATTTCTGATACTTGATAGTTTTTATTCTCAAAAATAATTTACGCTATAGTTTAAGTTGAGATGTTTTTTTTTATTTTTATTTTTATTTTTTTTTAAGCTTCCTTCTATACCTACTCAGTATCTAATTATAACAGATCAAATATAGGTAAGACGTATAACATTGTGTTCATAAATTTTTTATAATTAAATATATAACCTAATACATAATTTGTAAAAAAAAATAAAAAATAAAACTAAAATTCAAATTATACCTTTTAAGTTGGATGAATTATTATTCTGGTCCCTTAAGTTTCACTCTGTCACTAATTCCTTAATTTTTATGTTTCTTGTCGAAGTTACTCTTCTTGTATATGAATTATGTTAACTGTTAAAAAATATTTTTTAATGACAATTCACCAAAGTTAAAAAATGTAAATTGTAATTTTTTTTTTTTTTTTTTTGAGAATGGTGTAAATTGTAATTTTGTTAAAATAAAATGAAAATATATTTATTTTTAGTATTGAAAAATAATTTTTAATCGCTAAGGGATATAGATGGAAGGACTAATGTTGATAACAAACATATACCTTAAAAAATAAAATAACAAAAATAAAATTTATAGAACAAGAATGACAATTCATTAAATTTAAACGGTCAATGGTGTAATTTGCATCTTAACAAAACAAAATAATCCCCACATTTTAATTTGATCTCACAAACATAAATTTTTGGTTCCACCAATATAAGTGAACAACACGTTCAAAATTATGGTTGGCCACACCTCATATTTTATTCCCCTTAATTCTAAATTTCTAATATATATATATATATATATTAATAGTGGTGGAACCGGAATTTTAGTTCAAATGGAGCAAAATTAAAAGAAAAAAATAAAAGTCTAAAGAAAATCAATAAATATTTATAATAAATAAATAATTGTAAACAACTATAATTGTTATAACATTCTATTGTGTCCTTAAGATTACTCATTATTATTATTATTATTATTATATTGTGCATAATATTAATACGGGCCCGCATTGATTGAGTTGTTGTGGCCGGTTTGAAAGGGGAAAATATTGGGAAATCACGTGTGACAGTGACTTTCAAGAAGTAAGAGTTGGTGCTTATTTCTTAGGTGCTAGGCTTATTTTTTATTTTTTATTTTTTGGCTTATTGATTAAAGTAGGATAGATTTTTGACTTTTTTTTTTATTTTTTATTTTTTATCTTTTTTCATATATCAGTGCTTCAGTTTGGTTGTTGTGAAAATGCTTTTTTGTTTTTTGTTTTTTTTTTCAAGTCAGGAGGGGCAAGACCTTTATATATATATATATATATATATATATATATATATATATATATATATATATATATCTGGCCACCAAAGCACACAGCAGCTCATATTGGTTGAAAGTGGATTGGACGAGGTGTAATATATAGATTTGCTACTCTGGAACTTTTTTCTCTTTGGTTTTCGGTCCATAAGGGCAAAGCCATTACAGTAGTTTTCACACTAGTGTCATATTGGTTGATACGTGGATTGCATGAGGTGTAATTTACGTGTGATCCTCTGAACTTTTTCCATTTTGTTTACAAGGGCTTATTAAACAGAAAAAATCTAGGAGCACTTAATTTTTCACAACTTCTTATTACAATTGTGACGTGGTAAAGTATGATTGGTAATTAAAAATTGTAGGTTCATGTACAAGTGATAGTTAACCACTCACAATCTGTCATATTAGAGTTGTGGTAAAAAAATTGTGAAATAATTTATGGTCTTAGAACTACTCTATTAAATAAGTGAGCTAGTTGGTTGGAAGAATAATTATAGTAGTAAACTCATATTTTGCTTCAACCATCTCACTTGGAAAACTGTGATTAGTTGCCTTTTATTTTCATTTTCACTTTCACGTGAATATATCATTTTTTCTTCATTATATACAGTCTGTCGTATGGATAGATATTTCGAAAGTTGTGACTTAATTTATGGTACTACAATTTTTGCATTCAAAATAGTTTGCATCATTTAGGGCTGGTTTGGTATGTGATTCCAAACAAAAATTTTCAGTGTTTAAATTTTGAAAACTATGGTTTAAAAAAAAAAAAAACACAACGCATTTGGTAATAATTTTTTTTAGGAGTATTTGAGTTATGCTGCTCATTTTAAGGTGTTTAGAAAACTCTTTTACTAGTTTTCAGATTTCAAACAATGTTACTTAATGATACTTTTGTAAATATTTTTAAAAATATGGGGCCTATTTGATTAGATAACACATAAAACTTCATTTTTCAGTTCCAATCAGGAGGGCCACTTGTCAACTTAAAAAAAAAAAAAACACATACATACCAAATATATAATTATGTTTTTTTTACACAGTGAAACATATTATTTAAAACATGGTACCAACAAACACATTTTTGTTTTAAGAATAATGTAAACACGTGTTTTCACAACACTTTTTAAACGACAGTTTTCACATCATTTTAAACTACAATACTAAAAATCTCCAACTAAATGCGCCCTAATATTCTAATCCCTTTCAACACCAAATTTTTTTTCCCCCTTTCCCCGTTTAGTTTCAGTTCGTTGGCTCGTACCACGATTCTTGTTATAAAAACAACCATCATGCTCCACACATTCATCATCTCATTGTTCTTAAGTTCTTAACCATCCTATTCTAAGTTCTAAATATGCTTCGTGTAATCTTTATAGTCCTGTTCCACATGATGAGCATGCATGCACATGAGGCTAGCAGAATCTCCCATGTAGAAGAACACAAAGCAATGAACAAAAACCATACTTTAGGGTCACTGCAAGGTGTAGTCCCTCCATCAACAATCAGACCAAAGGCCTTCACCTGTCAGAGCGTCTCTCCTTTGCCATGCCAACGGGCGCTGAGGGCTTATACCCCTCCATCTATGCCCAATCCAAAGACCTATATTCCTCATCCAAGAATCAAAAGAGGAAGGACCTTCGCAAGTCGGAGTGTAACTCCTTAGATTTTGTTGTGCAAGAGTAACTATTAGGTGCTCTTAGAGCACGGTGACATTATGTTCTTTCTTTTTATATTTATGGTAGATCTTATTGATTAAATTCATTATGAGATCTATCATGAATATAAAAGGATAAAACACCACGCTACTATATTCCAAGAGCAACTAATAATTTTCCAAGCAACAAAAGTTTGTGCCTCATAATAGTTTATCCCTCTATCCCAAAATAATTGGAGCTAGTTGAAAATGTCCTGGTACTATTGCTGGTTGGGCTTCTATTTGTAATTTTGCGTGGGATGCACCCTTCTCTCCTCTGTTCTTCCCTTGGTTCACTCTGAGGACTGGCCGAGATGTAATTCGGTGCAAGTAGCCTCTTTATAATATATATATGGGATTACGCAAATATTTTTTTTTTTTTGTTAAGAATTTCATCATAATTTATAGACTTGGAGGATTAGATTAGTTGTTTCTTCTTATTCATAATAATATGTTGATTTTATATAAACCTTTCAAAATTGGTATGGATAGAGAAATTTCAAACTTGTAACTTGTGAGAAAACATGCCAATCTATAGAGTATAGCCTGCCCGTAAAAATTAAAAATGATGACAAGTTGGGTCAAGTTGACCCTTTTTATTTTTTCCATTTCAAAAAAATTAAAAAACAAAAACCATTATCTTTGATTTTGGATTTGAAGGTTGTGGGAGAATATTTTTTTTAAGGAGATTTTTTTAATACATTAATCTTTTTTTTTTTTTGGTTGTTGAAATACATTAATCTTGTTGAGTTTTCCCTTTTATTGAATTGTTAATTTGTATCTTGGCTTGACTCTCATTGAGTTTGTTTAGCTTTTGTCGTGATGGACATGCTACAGTATAGAGTATACTAGTCCTTGGCTGGTAACTTTCAATTGGTACTTGAATTGTATTCCAAATAAATGATGATATACTTGTGACTTATCAATGTTACCGTTTGCATAAGTTCTTTTCTACTTATTATAATCAACAAATACTGTATTAATTTGTAATTTCATTTACAATTCACATTGTCCATACTCCATACATATCACTCTCCACGTGAAGATGTTTCGGTTGGAATTATTTTTTTGATCAAAGTACCAAAAGTAAGGATATGATTCCGTAGGCTAATTAATGCCAGGCCTTGAATGAGCTTAACATTTTATTTATTTATTTTATTCTTTTGAAAACCCAAAAAAAGTGGGTTAGAGATGTGGTCACTGTTCCACACTCTAAAACTTTCGCATTGCATTATAGCATGAAATTACCTAGTCATTAATGGAGTTTGTCACTGTTTAAATTTATAACTGTCAAAATCACAAAAGTGATGGGTCACAATAGATTTTTACCACTAAGCCACTGTAATATGTAGTTAAAAATGAAGGACACTGAGTTTCAAACACTCTTTCTCTACATATGAGGACACTAATTTTATGGTGGAAGACGATTGGACAAAGTGAATTGGGTAATGATTTACAAAATTTAGGCTCATATCCTATATTGGTAGAGTGTGGAAGAACGCAATTTTAATCATCACCTCAGAATAACTTTTCTACTCAACATTCCACATTTCTTTTGTCCAGCCTTAGATTCTTTCTTTGTTCTATCTATTAGGGATTCTCCACTGAGTCTCTCTTCCAGTACAATATAATCTAAAGAACAAAACTTAAATACAATACTTTAGGTGTTGTTCTTTAGATTCCTCCCTTAAGATTCAGCTATGTGGCTACTTAACTAAAAAATACATTTCTATCCCATGAGAAAAAATTCACGTGGCAGAAACGTAAAAAATGAATCTAAGAAACAATACCTAAGTACTGTATCTAAGTCTTACTATAACCTAAATTGCAAAAGGCCGAAGAGGATCATAACTTGGCATTCAATTATATTGGTGAAATATTTTTTCATTTTGATGGCAAGGCATCTCTTTCCTTGTGATGCAAGTAAATTTAAGGGGTCTCTTTTCCCTAAACAAAATACAAATATAAATATAGCTGAGGGTTTGGCCATATATCCTTCATAATGAGGCACAACTTTTTCCTTCTAGATTTATTCTCAATTGAACAGTCCAAATTCCTAGATGCTATGTTAGTGATTATTATGTCGTTTAACATTTCCGTGCATGGAAAAGTACAAATGGTGGGCATATTTCAAAGGGGTCTTTGTGTTCCACTTATTGTAGCTTACCATGTCTTCTTAAAAAAAAAATAATAATAACAAAAATTTAGTATATGGAAAAAAAAAATTAACATGTGGCAAACATATAATAACCAAAATTTAATATGTGAAAACAAAAAAATTAACATGTGCCATACTTGTCTCTTTTTCTTTCTTTATAAAATAACCAAAGTTTTAAAAAAATATATAGCAAATATGTGACAAACTGCAGTTGGTAAGGTATAATCTAGAAGGTATATGGTGTTCTGCTCCATGCATCATCACACTCAGTGTGTGGGTCTCATAACTGAGTGTGGCCCACACACTGCACGTGAGTGTGATGTTGTATGAAGCCGAAACATATACTATGATAATACTTTTATGGATATAAACTATAAAGCGAAATAACAATTGTATGATATAGGATTTTATTCCTTTCATTGTGTGGTATTCCCATGTTTCCCAAATAGTGGACATTTTTCCATTAACACTTATAAATACTTCTTCTTTTTTTCCCCTCTCTTATTACTATTATTATTTTTGGGTTAAAAGAATCTTAATAGAGTAGTTGATATTCTATTTTATAGTTCAATTTTTTGTCTTTTGATACCATTTAAACACTTTGAGAAAAAAGAAAAGAAAAGAGAAAGATACCATTTAACCATAAGTATACCATTTCTTTGTTTTTAATGTTTACATTAGTGAGAAAGACATTTTTCTATTCTACTTTTATGTTCTACGAATCATAGTTTATTATGACCATTAATTTTTTCTTATAAAATAACCAAAGTATAAACTTTACAGTAATAATAATAATAAAATAAAAAAAGATATGTGACATATCGCGGCCGGTAGAATTTAAACTATAGAGTGGAACACTACCCACAACACAAAGGACTTTTATTCCTTTCTTTGTATGCATGCCCATGTTAGTCAAATATTGGACACTTTCAACAGTCTCATAAATATAATATAGTTGCTATTCCATTTGTTAGGTCGTCTTTTTGCCTTTTGATACCATTTAATAACCAGAGTTTACAAACTTTAATGTGGACATGGATAAGAAAGGTGTCTTCCTTTGTATGGTATGGGTATGTTTCTACCTCATAGAATAGTCGATATTCCAATTTTCAGTTCTTTTAGAGCATAAAACTTATTCGTAAGAAAGGTGTCTTTCATTGTTTGGCCATTTTTCTACTTTTACCCGTCTATTTTGCTTTTAGAAAAAGAATGGGGTCTAACCAATATATTATTTTCATGCAGTAATAAGTTTCTCTCCACTTTTTAAAATAGTTCTAACGCATTGAATATTTGAATTACTTTGTTATAAGTAACATTGAATTATTAGCCAACTCGTTTAAATATTTTGATGATGTTTGTTCGTTTGCTACTGTTGTCTGTTTCCACTAATTAGCATTTCATAAAGATAATTGATATGTCCATAACATTTTTACAACAAATCATAAGCAGCAGGTTGTTACTAGTTGTTAATGTTAGGGCAAAAAAATTAATCTTAGTGTTAGATTCAAATTTAAACTAATAACAACTAACCACCTTTGATTGTTATGAAAATGTTATAAAAATATTATAGACGTAGCGCCTCTCTTTCATAAATGCTTGGTTGCTCTTGTTAGAAAATGCTCAGGACTCAGGAGATTGTGCTTTACTGCACAAAATATTATTAGACAAAACATGGAATGGCATAAGCAGAACCTCCAGTCCCAGCTTGGGATTTGTATGGACCTTTATTGCTATAGCTTTCTGGATATTAAAAAAAAAAAAAAAACATAATGCGATTCAAATGGACAAATTTTTAGTTGCAAGGATAGAAATGGATACCTTTGTTGTAAAACTTTAGTTTCTTAATTACCAGATTCTTTCAATGCCTGTGGTAAAATTTCCTCTTTATAATGCTAAGAGCCTAAGATATTCTCTATCAAATTGCTCTAAACTCATTTCAGTCAACTTCAATCCATTAGGACTATTCAGTCCAATTCGTTCTCATTCAGTCCATTTCAATCTTATTCAGTTCACTTCGGTCCACTCCAGTCAGTTCGGTCTAATTTAGTCAACTTTTGTGCAGTTACTCAAAAATGAGAAACAATGAGTTTGTTCGAGAGTACCTATTTTAAATCTAAATTTATTAAAATATATATATATATATATATATATATATATAACTCAAACTCGCTCCAAATTCTATTAAATGTTAGCAATTTAATCTTAAAGTTTTTTCAAACCCATCTTTTTCTTTTTCTTTTTTTTTTTTTTTTTTTTTTTTTGCTTAAAAATTATTCAACTTAACATTAATTTTTGTTAATAATTGTTGCGCTATAAAACACTATTAGATCACATTCAAACCTAGAGCCACTATATTTAGATTCGAGGCCTAACATATATTAAGTAATATTAATTTGGACAAAATTTAGTTATAAAATTAGTTATAACCTAAGGCTACAACCTTCAATATCATTCACATTACTACATATTTTGAAAATCTAATTGTTGATTGCATATTCTTTATGTTCTTAATGTACATATCAAATTTTGCGTTAATTGAATATTATCTACTATATGATTTATAAGCTTCCATTTTATGCATAATTTTAAAGTACAAAAACTTGCAATTTAAACAATTTAATGATGACATAGTTATTAATCTTTAATTTTATAGAAATTTTGCAAGCATGGAGGATTTAAAAAGAAAATGTAATCCAAATGTGCATTTTTCAAAATTCTCCTCCAATAAAAAAATATTAAGTAAGGTTGTAGTTTTAGGCTATAACTAATTTTGTAGCTAAACTTTGTCCTATTAATTTATAAATATTTTCTAAACATTTTTTGTGTTGTAACAACTGTTGTGATCATATTTTCATATAGTGATGTGATTTTAATATTCAAATATGGATACAAATAATTCCAAGAACTTTACTACAATCTATAAAGACTATGCTTTGTTTTAAGCAATTAACCAAATAGTTGGTATGCACATTGAAAAACATATTCAAATATTCTCTCTCTCTCTCTCTATATATATATATATATATATATATTATAACAACTAAATGTTAAACTCTAAACAAACCAAAATGATAAAAAGAGAGAACATGATCATGAATGTATTTTAACGTGGTCGAAATTGTATTTTGGTAATCTGTAATTGAGGAAAATAACCATTAGTGAAACACAAAAGTAGAAACAATAAAAAATAACAAAATAGAAGAAAAATTGAGAGTATTGTAAGCATATTGAAATACATAGCAAACTTCGATAAGAGTGGTGTGTTGGATCTTGGAAAGCACATCTCAATCTGATGAAAGCAAATACACATTTTCATTATGGTTGTCTTTTCTACTAAGGCAATTGGGTAATGATTTGCCAAACTCAAAAGAACTCTACGCAATTTTAATCACCAACTCAAAAGAACTTTTCTACACAACATTCCTCTCTTCTTTTGGTCAACCTTCTATTATATCTTTGTTCTATACTTCTATCTATCTTTTTATTAGCGATTTCCGTTTAATTTCTCTTCAGTACTATATAACCTAAAATAATGCAGAAATCCGAGGATCATGACTTGGCATTCAATTATATTGGTGGGATCTTTTTCATTTTGATGGCAATTGGCAAAGCATCTCTTTCCTTGTGATGCAAGTAAATTTAACGAGTCTCTTTTCACTAACAAAATACAAAAATAGATATAGCTGAGGGTTTGGCCTTATCCTTCAAAACAAGGCAGAACTTTTCGACCCCTAGATTTATTCTCTATCGACCAGTACAAGATGCTATGTTGGTGATTATTAGGTCGTTTGTCATTTCCGTGCATACTGCATAGAAAAGTACAAATAGTGGGCATATTTTAAGAGACTCGATATTTTATTTTATAGTTCCTTTTTTTTCCCTTTTGTTTCTGTCTAATACCACTTAACCACAAGTATAGAAAACTCAATAATGTTGACATAGGTAAGAAATGCATTTTGTGTTCCATTAATTGCAACTTAACACATGTCAAGTATATATATATATATATATCAAATATGTGACAAATTAAAATTGGTAGGGTAGTATAGATGGGAATATATATGGTGTTTCCATTCCATACAACATCACACTCCTGTATGAAGTGGAAATATGGCGTCTTTATATTCTAATGATTTTTTTTTCTCCCCACAGCGTTTCCTCAAAACTTTCAACCAGAAACTAATCATTGTTCGTGATGGGTAGGCCCATAGCGGGGTAAATCGCTAGCCCAGGGAGTTTTTTCAAAGTGCTGATGCCTAGATTTGAACTAGGGAGCTCCTAGTCAAACCCAAGATAGCCACTTTGAGATCGAGTATCCAACCACTCGGCCAACTCCACTAGGTTTATATTCTAATGATTGCAGCTTAACACATGTTAAATATATATATCAAATATGTGACAAAATAAAGTTTGTAGGGTATAAGTGAGAAGATATATGGTGTTTCCGCTCCACACAGCATCACACTCTTGTATGAAGTGGAAACATAATATTCTTACACGGGTATAACTTATAAAGTGAAAAAACAATTGTATGACATAAGATTTTTATTCCATTCTTTGAGTGGTACGTCCATGTATTTCCAAATAGTAGACATTTTTCCATTCAATCTTATAAAATACTTCCTCTTTTTATTTTCTTTCTCTCTTTTCTTTTCTTCTCTTTGGTTAAAGGACGCTTCTAGAATAGTTGCTATTCATTTAATAGTTCAATTTTTTGGCTTTTGATACCATTTAACCACTTTGAATAATAAAAAAAACTATACTACTATTTAACCACTTGTATACTAAAACTTCGATGTTTATATTGATAAAAAAGATAATTTTATGTTCTATTTTATGTTCTACCAATCACAACATACTTTATTCATTAATTTTTTCTCATAATATAACTATAGTTTAAAATGGATAATAAAAATAAATATAAGATATATGGCATATAGCAGTCTGTATGATATAAACTATATAAAGTGGAACACTACCAACAAGACAAAGGAATTTTATTCCTTTCTTCTATGGTATGCTCGTGTTAGCCAAATAGTGGACATTTTTCAACTGAGTCTTAAATAGAATATTTGATATTCTCAAAAAATAAAAAAAAAATAAAAATAATTAAAAAAAAAAAAAAAAGGAGAATTTAACTTTTTTTTTTTTTTTTTTGAGAAAATGATACCATTTAACTAGAGTACACAAAACTTCAATGTTAACATTTGTTAAAAAAAAAGGTGTTTTTTTATGGTATGGCCATGTTTCCCAAGTAGTGACATTTTCAACCGTCTTTTATAGAATAGTCGATAGTCCACTTTTTAGTTCATAAAGTATAAAGAATTTAAAACTTTCACATTGAAGAAAGGTGTGTTTCCCCCCTCAAAAACGAAGAAGAAGAAGAAAGGTGTCTTTCTTTGTTTGTTATGGCTATGTTTCCACTTTAATCCGCCCTTTCTGCTTTCTGAAAAAAAAAATGAAAACTAACCAGTATATTATTTTCATTAACCAGTAGATAATTTTCATAAAGTTATAAGTTTCTCTCCATTTTTTAAAGTAGTCATAAGGAGATCATTTTAATTCTAACACATTGAATTGCTTTACAACGTAAAATTGAAAAATTGGCCAACTCGTTTAAATATTTTGATGATGTTGGTTCGTTTGCTACTGTTGTCTGTTTCCACCAATAAGAATTTCATAAATACTTGGTTGCTCTTGTTAGAAATGGTCAGGACTCAGGAGATTGTGCTTCACTGCACAAAATATTTGAGCAAAACATGGCAAGGCATAAGCAGAACCTCCACTCATCAGCAAAAAAAAGCAGAACCTCCACTCCCAGCTTGGGATTTGTATGGACCGTTATTGGTGTCACTTTCTGGATATTAAAAAAAAAAAAAAAACCTTAATGCGGTTCAAATGGACAAATTTTTAGTTGCAAGGATGAAAATGGATTCCTTTGTGTCTACCATGGTTTCCTTTGTAGTAAAACATTGGCTTCTTACCAGATTCTTCTAATCCCTGTGCGGTAAAAATTACTCCTTATAAAGCCAAAAGCCTAAGACATTCTCCATCAAATTGCTCTCAACTCTATATATACTTACAGAACAAAATGAGGCTTCAAAATATGCTTCTCATAATCAGAGCAGTGTTTCTTCTCACGAGCATACATGCATATGCACATGAGGCTAGCAGAATCTTCCATAGAGAAGAACAAAATATAGTAAATAAACACCATTTGTTTGAGTCACTGCAAGGTCAAGTCACTCCATCATCTATCCGTCAAAAGACCTTAGCCAGCCACAGTGTCTCTCCTTTGAGACACCAAGTCCCTCCCTTTGCGCCCAATCCGGGCACTTATATCCCTTCTCCAAGATTCAGTCAAAGGGCCTTTGTGAGCCACAACACCGCTCCATTGCTAGGCTCACATCAGAAGAGACCTCCACCTCCCCCAATGCTCAATGGGGGCCCTTCCAGCCCCTAGCTTGCTAGGAACCCTGCTTCAACAATCAGCTAAAGGGGTTTCAAGAATCACAAAAATAAGCAACAGCAAATGAATTTGTCCTGGTAATGAATAAGCAGTAGCAATGACATATGACTATAAACCAGGTACAAAAGGAAAGGAAGCACAATTGGAAACTTATGTCAAAGTAAATGCCATTGTAGTTGCTGTTTTTATATCACTATCAGTATAACAAATTCTCTTCTTTCTGACCTTTTGGAGTAAATCTTAATCTGTTTAAATTTCTACAGAATATTGATCAAAGTAGATTCAATGGTCAATCTCTCTCTCTTAAACAATCACCCTCAAGAAATTCCACTTTCACATACTTGTCAAAAGAAGCATTAAACATCTTGACAGCCTTTGACATCAAGCTGAAAATCATCAAATGATTGTTTTCTTTGGTGACATTTAGTCCATATTGATGCATTCAACATAATTCATATGGTCCACTTAAAATAACAGCCGTGTTGTATGATTCACCCTCTGCATCAGGCCTTTGTCATTGCAAATTGTCACCTTTGCTATGCCAACTGCTGAGGGCTTATAATCCCTCACCTAGCCCACTTCAACAATCAGCTAAACGGGCTTCACGGACTAAAACTTAAAAGAATAAGCAATAGCAAATGAAACTATCCAAGCAATGAATAAGCACTAGTAGATGACATATGACTATAGAACAGGTAACCCCAAAAATATGTAGGCCGCTCAATCTTGTTAGACAATATAGTGCCTCAAGAGCTCAATTAGAAGATTTTAATTGGAAACATAGGTCAAAGAAAATGGCATTGTAGTTGCTGGCTTGCTGCTTTTATACTAGTATTAGTAGATTAAATGTTCTTTCTTTGAACTTTTAGAGAATATCTTAATCTGTTTAAATTTTTCTACAGCATAATAATAGATTCAGGAAAACAGCTCAGTGGTTGCTGGAGCCAACAAAGCTCAAGTGTAATCATATGCTCAGAAAAGCAGCTCAAAAACCAAGCTAAATGAAAGCTTCAAACCATCCTTTTATGCATCCAACCTGCATCAATATATCATTCTTTCTTTCTTTTTTTTTATCTGAGGAAAAATTATAAAGCATAAAAGAAGTAGAAAGTTGAAAATGGAGAGAGGGATTGCAGTTTTGGATTGATGAAGGCTGAGAAGTTTTGTAGCTTCTGAGCTTGTCACAACTCTGGAAATTGTATAAGGTAATTTATTTATTAATTCCAGTGAATTTCAATGTTTTAGCCCATTGGAGGATACCCAAAAAGACTAAATAAATAAAAGAGTACAATCTGCAATAATAAAAACTAGAAGCAGAGAGCTAAAACAAAAAGGATCTCAACTTTAGAGTAAGTAGAAATGTCAGCTAATAATGACCATTTAATAGATCAACAGCTGATAGCAAAGTTCAGCACTACGGCCAAGCTTAGGAGTAAATTAATCAGTGCAATCTAACACAAATGCATATGGCCAAGGACCATCGCTGTGCTTACAATTCTTTTTTAGGTCATTGAAAAGGCATGGAAGAAACATGAAATGACTAGGAATAGATACAAAGTACATTCTTAGAATTAATGGGTGGGATCATTTTCCTTCAGATTGCAAAACATCTCTTCCCTTTTGATGTGACTAAAAGATTAAGGAGTTCAAGTTCAACACATACTCAAGTTAGACTGGTGAGATCACTATTGATACAATCATAAATAGATAACGTACAGGACTGATTTTTGGAAAGCATGGATCACTTTTGATAATAATTGACTACTATATATTATGAGTTCTGTTAATGGATGGATGCCCGTAGGAAAATTGTTAACAAACCATTTTAAGAAAAAAATTTCATCACTTTTATAAGAAATATTAAAAGTCGCCAAAACAATTAATTGCTTTTTTTTTCCATAAAAATTTTTCTTAAAATAGTTCCTAAACTAACGCTGGAAATCTGTCAACATTTCCCTATATTATATTATCCATCTATAATCACCGTTCCTTTCCCAAATGTCTTTTTTTTTTGGAATACTTAATAAAGAACAGAGGGAGCTAACTACATCTATCTGCTTATGCAAAACGCAAAACAGGGGAAGAGACTTGAGCTATCATTTTGAACACTTAAAAATCCTATCTTTGAAACATGGGTTCTATATAAAATCAAAATAAACAAGACCCATCAAAATAAATTTGTATAAAAAAGAGCAGATTACATGCAATCAAGACTTCGGTCAACTCCATCAAAAAAAACAAAAAGACTCTGATCAACTTCCACAACAAGACCCAAATAATGCGTATACGGGGAGGATTTCGAATCAAAGCAGAGAGGGCAGAGTGTTATTAGTATTACCTTGGCTCATTGGAAGCGCTCTGCGAGAGAAAGAGAAACGGATTTCAAGATATGCGGGTTCCAAAGCTAACATGAAAGCCATGGAATGAAAGAGAAAGAGATAAATGGGTTTTCTTTGAAAATTTAGGAAGTTTGAGATTGGTCCTGAAGCTATTTAAAATTATGAATTAGCCCCAATTGGAATCCCCAAATTGGGGTTGTGAATGAACAAAGTTAGGGTTTGGCTTTAAGGGAAAAGAACGCGTTAATATTTTTTTGTGGTCCCGTTAACGAGTGCGGTATTTGGTAATGACCATTTTTTAAAAAAAATTGATAAAATTTTTATGAAAAAAAAAAATACCAATGTTTTTTCTTTTTTCATAAAAATATTCTAAAAATGTTTACAAAATTAATGTCTTTAGCACATCCATTAACTTTTCCCTTTTGTTTATTTAGCAAACTCAATAACCTTGATTATTAAGCAAAGTAGATACTAATAATTGAGAGAGAGAGATATATATAATATTTATTGTTATTACACACTTATTGAGTAACATCTGCGTAGTATTTCAGTGCACTTTGGTCTGTTCGGTCCCATTTGGTCCACTTCAATCCAATATGGTCCATTTAGCTCATTTGGTTCATTCAATCCACTTTGGTTCATTCAGTTAATTTTGGTCCATTTCGATCTACTTGGTCTATTCAGCCCACCTTAATAATGCATTGGGAAACGAGATTTGTGTATGAAGAGGAGTTGCAGTTCATTGACAATTATGTCACATTCTCAGTGTAATATTGATAAATTCTTGAGAATTACATTTTTCTTATGTTATTGAAGTCTTTTATTTTATTTTATTTTAATACGGATTTACTTATATCTACTTCACCTTTAGGTGAGTTAAGACGTATTGAGGACAAATTGTTTATAAACAAATTTCAGCCATACATTATATTATTTACAAAATATCTTGCCTTATATAATAATTAAATGTAAAACACATTATGTTTCATTTTTTTTTCTTTAAAAAAATTACGTAATTTTAAAAACTTTCAAATAAAAAAGATAGATAACTTAATTAATTAGAAAATCCAATATATTGTATTAACTATATTTTGTTAAAAAATAATCACGTCATTTTAAAAAGAGTTTAGGACTAATAGTTGTTGGAATATTTTTATAATATGTATTATAATTTATTTTAAATCTTGATTAAATTTTCATTTAAGTGAATATATGAATTCAGCTTTACTATCACTGATGGCATATCCGTTTCAAACTTAGAATTCAAAGAAAAATTATAACAGTATTAAATATGTGTAAGGGGGTGGGCCTGGCTTGGGCTATTGGGCAAGCTCCTGCCGCACTAGGCCCAGGTTGTTTCTGGGTGAGGAGTCAGGACCAGCCCAATTGGAGCACACCTTGGCCCGGCTTGTGCGCAATCTACACCGCGTCTGCCAAAGTCTATTTAAGAGCTCACAGTAGGCAGAGTCATTGTCAACAGGTTATGGCAGGCAGACATAATATAGAAAACGTAAAGAAAAATACATTTACTGTTTCTTCCGCAATGAACAAAGTAAATAACTTAAAGGTCTTGCTTTTAAAGAAAAACGCTTAAACAAAATATTAGAGCGAAATTAGTAGAGTAAAATAACGAGTCTGCCATGTTTAAGTATTGCCGCAGGACTCTACCAGGGAAGGGAAAATTGTTCCCTCAACGCAAATAACTTCAAAGACGAAATTAGTTGCTTTGAGAGGCCAGCCTCAAATGGTATGTGCCCGAGTACAAGTCGTATTTCCCTTCAATGGAGGACAAGGCTATTGAGAGAGAGAGGGGGGGATTAACCCATTTAGGTGCATGCCTGCCATAAACACTCTGTTTTTTCTTTCTTAGAATTCCCTTCTCTCTGTTTTCTTTCTTCTAATTCTTTTCTCTCTGTTTTTTCTCTTCCAATTCTTTTCTCTTTGTTTTTTGACCACCTTCCGTTGCCCCTTTGCACACAGCCACGGGTCCCTTATATAGGGTCTGTCGTGGCTGATTTTACTGTTCTAACCTCTCTATGGCCCTATTCTGTTATGGTAGCCTTTTTGCGACCACTTACCGAGCCAATGGTTCTGATAACCACCATTGACCTGTGACTCTCAGACAACGAATGTTCCTTCTCCACTTCGTCCAGTGTGTCCCCTCTCTCTCTCGGTCTCTCATGGTATGCACCTAGTGGTTCTTACCCACCCTTGCCTCTTTTGGGTAGCATGTCATCCCAGCAGGACTGTGCCCACCGAAAGAGTCTGGGCAAGAAGCACGAAATGGATTTCCACTCCTCTCCCCACTGCCAGACCGTGCCCTCACCCATGACGTCACCCTTTCCCATAGTGGCTGGGTATAGGCTGGTGACGCCTGGGTCATACGCATGCGTTACCTTATTGATGTTTCATTCGTTTGCCGAGATTTGAGAATGGGTGCGCATATCCTGCCGTGCGCTTTTGGCCTTTTCTGGTGTGGAACATATCTCCGGCAGGCCAACTTTCATGACTTGTCCCTTTCCTTGGAAGGTGGAGCTCTGTAGGATCAGTTGGACTTCCCTTGAGTTTAGGTGTTTTGCTTTGTGACTTGGCCTCCCCTGCCATGCCAGATTTGCTATTCCTGCTGCTCATCTCAATCCTGCTGGGCTCTTTTGAGCCTGCCGTGTGCTTTCCTTCTCAGTAGCCCAGTATGCTTGCTGGGCTTCTTTTTCATTTCTTGCGGGCTCCAATGTCCCTTGTTTTTCTTGTGGGCATCCCTGGCCCATTTTAGTTCTGTTTCACCCATGAATTTCTTTGCCAACTCATTTTGGGCTTTCTCGGCCCAATTACACCATATACTTCATCCTTTGGGCTCATGGGTTCTCCATTAGCCTGTTACTCTCTTAATTTTCATTGCATTGGGCCTGCTGTGGCCCATTCTTTCTTTTCTTTATATTTCTCATGGGTTTGTTTCCTTTTCTTTCTTTCCGGGCTTATTCAAGCCCGTTTGCTTCTTCTAGGCCCATATCTTGGACCCGTGAATCATTCGTTCCTGCCATGATTTCTCTGTCTGCCGTTTCTTTTGGTCTGCCCATGGTTCTGGGCCTTTTGTCCTGCTGGGCTTTGTCGAAAATGAGCCTCAACAATATGCATCGGTTTTCATTCTATTAATTTCATAGGTTAATTGTCTTTGACCAAAAACTGATATGGTTTAGTGCATAATCTTTTCAAAACTGATTGCTATGTGTTAATGCTTATTAAAATACGTTTTGATTTCACAATTGCTACCTGTAAAGCTATGTTGATGAGAATGCTCCTCTTAACTAATAATATAAATGTATCTTGGTGGTGATCTGCTGAGTGGTAACATAGAGATTTAATATATTCTCTCCAGCTTTCTCACTTTGTAGCCAACACGTCCGGATTTCTTCTGGGCACCATTTTCATGTAAAAAATAAATCTCCATACGTATTTGCTGAGTCAAAATTCTAGTTTTATGAAAATAATATATCCTTACTACAATATTTCTGGGTAATAAGAAAGTACTATTTGAGAGCTTTATATCTTACAAGCGGTGTAGGCTTGTAAGGATAATTAGCAAAAGTGGATGGGTTGTTGTATCTTGGAGGCAGCATGCACAATGTTTTAGTCTAATACACCGAAAACCCTATAGACATGTGTATCATCTCGAGACAGTGACATGGTTTACGCCTCAACTCCGCTATCTAAAATCTTATGAATTGACGGTAATTTATTCTCATATTATGAGATCAATTTGTAGCATCATTGAGGTAATATCTCTCCACTATTCTCTAATTTTATGGTAAATCCAATTTATGTGATATGTTATTATTTAAATGTTAATTTGAATATTATTGTTCTTAGCTCTTTCTCACAATATATATATATATATATATATATATATATATATATATATTATTGTTCTTAGGACTAACAATAGTTATAAGTCTCATCTAGTATTTCTAACTATTATGGGGGGGGGGGGGGGAAATATATATATATATATTCTAAGAGAGTATTTTTTTTTTTTTTAAGAAAAAAACTCTTCAAAAAATATTTTAATAGAATAAACAAGGCAATAAAAAAAATTTAGGCTCTCAAAAGGGATGATTGTTCTACGGCCTAGAGGTTATTTTTTAGAGGAATTTTTAATTTTTGGATTTGAATTCCCATAAACTCCCTTGAAAACCATAGCCCCCCACAAGTTTGAATTGCTAGTTTTGACTTTGAAAAGAGTGATTTTAGGGTTTTCAGTCGCTTGGTGAAGCATGCCCTAACAATGCATAAGCACCAACAAACTTGCATATGCATCAACAAGCATACCTCACATACTTCTCATCATATAGATACATGGGTCTTGTAAGTAGTTGTTACATCATTAGGTTTGGGATCTAGTGGTCGGTAGAAAATAGAGTGTCTATAGTACCAATTTCTAATGTCACTTTTGTTAGGTTCTAAGAATTAGGAACTAATATATTAGAACTTGATTTTGTAATGTTGGCAAACCATGATCAAAACGTTTTAGTCTTGTTTAGACTTGCTAAAAGTATTTGCTTTTTATGTAAAGTTGGAATCGAGTTGCTACAGTATTTACTGTGTAAATCTGCCTGGCTTGATCGATCGAGAATTAGATTCGACCGATCGAAAGTCGTGCAGATTGTTTTTTCTGCAAAATTTCCAACTCAGCCCAAGCCCGTTTAATGTGTAGGGTTTTATGTTTTACTCTAAGTATAAAAGGGAAAACCCTAGCCACATTTTGAGGTTGCTCTTTATGCTGTGTGTGTGAATCTTCTGTGAGATCTAAAGGTGGTTGCCTTCACACATACTTAGGGTTTCCAAGATTCAAGATTATGTCAAGAACTTGATGATCATTCAATTACAGATTCAAGAGCTTAAAGATACACAAGTGGGAGTGCTTGTACTTACTGGGAATACAAGAAAGAAGTAGTCCGCGGTCTCGGAGCTATCATGGGGTCGTGGTAGTAAGTTTCCTACTTGAGGTAGCAATAGGATGTTAGTGGTCTAAGTTGCTATTGTGTAAACTTCAATTCTTTCATAGTGGATTCAGTTTTACCTTGAGGATAACTAGGTTAAATCCTCTCTAGGTTTTTTATCGGTTTGGTTTTCCTGAGTCATCATATCTTTGTGTTCTTTATTTTCCGCACTTTACATTGATATGATTTATCTGTGTTAACCTAGATCTGCACAATTTGACTAAGTAATCACTTGGCTAATTAACTAGGTTAATCTGATTGTGTTTTAAGGAGTCTAAAAACAAAGAACTTTTAAGTTGGCATTAGTATAGGAGAGTGCATAGTGCATACTTGATCTGTTTCGGAGTTTGTTATCTCTTTTATGTGCACAAAAATGACTTCATGCTTTAGTGCTATTTTCACTTTTAAAAAAAAAATGATTGAGGTTGGATATGAATATATGATTTAGGTAGTATTTTCAAAATTTTTGAACTTTCAAAATATATTTGTCCATTGTGTATTAAAGGAAAAATTAACTTATTGTTCTCTCTCTCTCTTTATCTTTTTTGGATTTGGAAGCAAGTTTTAGTTCAAGCACAATATCAGTTACTGATCTTCTTGACTCTTCACTCTACATTACTTGGTAAGTTGAAACAAATGCTCAAGAATCACGCATATGCTCTAAGTCTTTGTTCAATATTATTGACTAATATTTTTGTACGTTTTTAGACTTCCTTAAAACACAAGTTGTTTAACCTAGTTATTTAACCAAGTGATTACTTAGATAAATTATTTAGATCTAGGTTAACACAATCAAATCATATCATGTAAGTAATGCGGAAATATAAAGAACACACGATATGATAACCCAGGAAAACCAAACCGGTAAAAAACCTGGGGAGGATTTAACCTAACTATGCTCAAGGTAAAATAGATCCACTATGAAAGAATTGAAGTTTGTATAATAAGACTTAGACTACTAACATCCTATTGCTACCTCGAGTAGAAAACTTACTACCACGACCACGTGACAGCTCCGAGTCCACGGACTACTTCTTTCCTTGATCCACTGCAACCACAAGTACTCCCACTTGTGACTTTGAGACTCCACTCAAAGGTTTCAGATCTTCTTTAAATTCTTTATGCAGCAACTGAAGCGATCACCAAGTTCTTGACATAAATCTTGATCTTGATAACCCTAAGTGTGTATGAAGGTAAACACCTCTAGATCTCACAAGAGATTCAACACACAGCACATCAAAGACTTCTAAAACGTAGCTAGAGTTTTTCCTTTTATACTTGGAGTAAAACATAAAACCCTACATGTCAAACCGGGCTTAGGCTGAGTCGGAAAATTCTGCAGAAAATTAATCTGCACGAGGTTCGATCGATCAAGCTTAATTTTCGATCGATCGAGCCTTGCAAATTTAGACTAATAAATCCTGCAATCACTCGATTCCAACTTTTACAAATAAACACACTTTGAGCAAGCCTAAACCTAGACTATATGTTTTGATCGTGGTTTGCCAACATAATACATAATGAAGTTCTAATATATTTAGTTCCTAAAGTTTTAGAACCTAACAATTTTCCATTGTGATGCAGGGGTTGCAAAGGTATGGAAGATAGCCAGTGGATATCCAATGTTTTGGAGCTTGAAAGCTTCTTTATTTATTTTTCCATGACTATAAATCATGAGTTTTTAAAAGAAACTTAATTCTTTGGATAAGTTGGCTTTGTATTTCTTTTTTTGATAAAACCTGATTTCATTAACAAACAAGAGTAACAACATCATTCCTCAATTAATTGTTCAAAAATAGCATAGAAAGAGAATGCTTATTACAAAATCCAAAATACCTATATAGGTTAGGAGAGGGTAGATGTATGTATCAGATACATAATAGATTTTCTCCAACATCTCACTCTTCTTTTCATCATCCTTTTGATTCTATCTCTGTCCAATGCTGAGGATTGAAGGCCTATATACTTAAATGGATTCTTATAGAATATTGGTAGGATGTTCCATTTTTTATTTCATATTTTGACTCTTTGCAATAATCCAACAAAATACAGTAGTCATTGTAAATGTATGGTCATGGTTTTCGTATGCCCTGGTTTTTCAGAAGATGGGGTGATCCGGTGGGGAGGATGTTTGTTCTTTTAGTCGCCTAACCCTTATTGCTCTTCAAAAAGAATGCGATCTATACGATTTTATTTCCGCATCGTAACAAATTTCTATATACTTTTAATATATATATATATATATATATATTAAAATGCTCATTGTAAATTGTAATTGTAATTCTAGTACATTGAATTATTTTTTTTTATAAGTAACATTGAATTATTAGTCAACTCGTTTACTATTTTAATATTTATTGTTAATTTCATTTTAACAAATTGAATTTGTGGGGGCATTTTTTGCTTCAAGGCCAAGGGCTAGACCAATTGGAGCCTAGGCAATTTTTGCTTATCCCACATTGGAAAGAATACCTCCCTCTTTGCACCTTATAAGGGATGAGCCAATGGTTGAAGAGTACCACTAGTTTGGATCCTTTTATTGTGAGGGCATTTGCCTAGGCAATTTTTGCTTTCCAATGTGGGACAAGCAAAAATTGCCTAGGCTCTAATTGGTCTAGCCCTTGGCCTTGAAGCAAAAAATGCCCCCACAGAATTAATATCTTATGATTTTTTTTTCCCCCTTTACAACAAAGGGAGAAATGATATTTGAAGTTTTACCTAATAATAAAATCAAATAATACCGCTGAGTTACAAAGCTATTGACAATTATTATGATGAAGTTGGTTTGTTTGCTATAGTTATATATCCATTTCATAGTTGGTAAAAACGTGTAACATATGCATACCTACAAAACAATAATAAAAATAAATAAATAAATAAAAGCTCTTGTTTGTCATTTGGCTCTCAATTTTATAGTAAAATATGCAGTATTTTGGAATGGAGAGTTTCATTGCGTTAGTTACAAATAAGAATTAAAATTGGCAGATAAATACGACACCTACAAACTAGAAAGTGATAAAACTCTAAAGAGATTATTAGTCTGTTTTGATACTGTTTATTTGCTGAAAACTGAAAACTTATTGCTGAAAACACCGTAACAAAATATTTTTTAAAAGACAAAACACTGTTCACTTGTTATTGTTCACGCGTTTTTGTGCTTTGGCTGGTCCATGAACAGTGCCATAGGACCAGCCAAAAAACGCAGATGCCAACTTCAACGTAGATGCATTGCTAAACAAATGCACACTATATTACTATTAGTAAATGATTAAACAAAAGGTCCGGTTAAAAAGTGTCATTAGGATATCTATTAATCAACTATTTTAGGAAAAAATTTATAGAAAATTGAAAAAAATGTAAAAAAATATATATATAGTTACTTTTTTATTTTCTCATATAAAATTTCTTAAAATAGTTTATTAATGTATAACATGAGAACAACTATGCTAAAATCCTTAAACAATTCTTAAAAGATAAACTTTCAAACAAAGAAACACTTATCACTTAAACATTGTGAAACCCAAAATACTACCGACACCCCAAATGTGAAAAGTCAAAATACATCTTCACCCTACTAAATTAATACTTTACTCCTTTTTTTTCTTTTTCTTTTTTTTTTTTATAATAAAAATCAAATTTCAATTGTTCCTGAAGGCTAAGGTTGTGCTCACGGTTTACAACCTCAAATTATTCCTTGTAAGTGTTGAATCTGTTTTTACGGTTCACTCTTTATTACTTTTTTTCCCCTTAAATCTCATTTATCCATTCTAGTATTATATAATATTATTTGTTTAGGACAAAGTTTAGCTACAAAACTGATTATCCCCTAAAACTACAATCTTATTTAATATTTTTTTATTAGATGTAAATTTTAACAAATTTACCATTAGATTACACATTCTTCTTATATCTTCTATCCTTGCAAAATTTCTAGAAAATTAAAGATCAGTAGCTATCTCGTCAATAAATTGTTTAAATGACAAGTATTGGTAGTTTAAAATTATGCTTAAAATATAAGCTTATAAATCATATAGTAAATAATATCCGATTGACACAAAATTTGACATGTGTATTAAGAATGTAAAGAACATGCAATTCAATGATTAGATTTTCAAAATATGTTGCAATACTTATTTTATTGGGTAAGGTTATAGCTTGCTACAATCAATTTTGTAGCTAAACTTTGCCCATTTGCTTATACAATATCTATTGATTCTATTCTAGTAGTAGTATTTACTATTAGTTACTTATTCTTAAGGGATAATTACAGTAAACCCGCCTGGGGTTTAGCCCGTTTTCACTTTGCCTACCCGTGGTTTAAAACTTTACACTTTGCCCACCTAAACTTTAATCTCTTACCCATCCGTTACCCACCTTTGGCTTTTTCGTTAGAAAACAACTTTTACAGCCAAAACATAACATAACACGAATCAAAAAGTTAGGGTTTGAATTTTTTTTGAAAGAGCTTGGAAGGTTTTGTGTCTCTATACAAGGACAAAGATAGTAACACGTTTCCAGAGTTGAGTTCAAAAGTATGGTTCTGTGTAATGATCTATGTAATGATCTTTGTGTAATGGTTTTGGGTAATGATCTCTGTTGTGAAATAAATTTTAAATTTCTATTTTTTTCTCCAAACACCTCAATGGCCAAACCAAAAAAAAAAAAAAAGAGGTATGAACACTCTTCACTATTCAAACAAGCAGTGGGAGCAGTAGAGAAGGTACAGCCAAAGCCATGGCAGCCGATCAGATCTTTCAGGCCGTTCAGTCCTTGTTTTGTTTTGTGCACCGCGTGTTAGCAACAGCGAGTAGCAAGCAACGGCTCAAACAGAGAAGGCTCAAATAGTTGCAGCGACCCAACACCAACGGCCAAATAGCAACGACCAAACACCAACGGCCAATTGGACCACTGCGTAATGGCAGCAGCGAGCAACGGTGAGAAGGCTCGAGATATATGGGTCTGGGGTTTAGGTGAAGAAATTCATGGCTAATCCACCTTTCTCTAGCCTTTGTTGGAACTCATTAGAAACTCTTTGATTCTCTCCTGCTACTTTCAATCTGTGAATGAGATTGGGTTTTATGTTGGGTTTGGTTTTTGGGGTTTGTTAATGGTGGGTTTGGGTGAATTTTCCAGAGGGTTTTCTTGTGTTGGATTGTGAATTAAGTTTTGGTTTGATAAAGGGATTTGATTGAAAGGTTGGGATATAAAATTTGAAATGGGTACAAAACCCCCTCTTTTATCTTGTTTGTTTGAGTTTTTTATGTTATTTTTTGTTTTTAGAGGAGAGAGACATAACAGTGAAGATAAAATACATTTTTTTTACCCCTGATTTTAACATAGGTGGGTAACGGATGGGTAACGGATTGAAGTTCAAGTGGGCAAAGTGTACAGTTTTAAACCACGGGTAGACATAGTAAAAACGGGCCAAACCCCAGGTGGGTTTACTGTAATTATTCCTATTCTTGATTAATGAAATATTTTTCTTTATTAAGTGTGCGTTTGGGAAGCGCAAAACGCGCTTCCCAGACGCACATTTGCGTTTCAGAATTTTTTTTTTTTGAGCTGAATTATTTGACTTTTCCTGTGAACAGTACACGGTGTGCACTGTTCACGGACTCACAAATTTTACTTTTCAGCAACTTTTTCATTAAAAATGGGTCTCACAGTACTATTCACACATTTAAAAATTATTTTGCTACAGTGTTTTTCAGTTTTCAGTTTTCAATTTTCAGTTTTCAGCTGTATCCAAACGGATCCTAAGTGGATTATTTCAAGTTAAATTGTTGAGAAATTTCTATATGATTGTATTTTGTTGAATCATTGTATTTATCTCTAAAAAGCATATGAAAAATATTTTCAAATTTTGGGGCTGGCAAAATTTTAAATTGTAAACATATTATACACATACTATGTATCCATTTGGATACGGATGAAAACCCAGCATTTTGCGTTTCACTTTTATTTTTTTATTTTAGAAAAGCGCCACAAGTGGGATTATGCACTATTCAGTAAGTCTCGTGCACTGTTCACGAGACCCACAAACATCTTTTTTTAACAAAACTTTTATTAAAAATGAGTCCTACGGTATTATTCACACATCTAAAAATTATTTTGCTATAGTATTTTCAGTTTTCAGTGAAATAAACAGTACCCAAACACACCCTATATATGTGTCATTATTTCTCTGTTTATGTATTTTTTTGCCTATTTTTAAAATGTACTTTTGATAAAGATGCTAAATTATATACATTCATATACATATCGTATTGTATACATACTGTAGTTTACTAACTATTATCCATTTCCACAAATTACCATTCATAAATGCCTGGTCGCTCTTGTTAGAAAATGTGTTAGGAGGCTGTTCTTCACTACACACAAAAATCAACCTCGACTAAGCTTGGAAATTGTAAGGACCTTTATTAGTATCACTTTCTGGATTTCAAAAAGCATTAAATGTTCATATTTAATATTACAAATCTAAAATTATATTTAGAGTAATGCTATAGACACAAACTATTCTACAAACATTTTACAAACGGTTGATATGGCAATCTCCAACATAGCTTTTTTAAAAACTAAAACGCCACATCAAATATTAACAAAGAAAATTAAAATAACAAAAAAGAAACCCAATGTTGAATTAATCCTAAACAAACGTATCAGACAAAACAAAAAACAAACCCAAAACAGAATTAATCCTAAACAAACGTATCAGACACCATCTAAAAGAAAACCAAGAGTTCTAAAACCCTGGCCACAAACCTCTCTGCCTCACGACGAAACTTCGTTGCAACTCACCTCAAACTTCTCTGCCTTACAACGGAACTTCGCTACAACTCTCCTCAAACTTCTTGGCTTCTCTGCCTCACGACCCCAAATCAGAATTTTGGAATAACTCACGGCGCTGCTTCTCCTTTGCCTCGTGACTGAACGACGGCTCTTTGGTCTCTAACCCCAAATCGTTTCACAACTCGCTGCTAGTAGACTCGCCGTAATTTCTCCACACTAACGTCGCCGCCACAGAACTCGCCAAAATGGTTGCAGAAGTCGTCGAAACCATGGCTGAGAACGGTGTTGCAATCTCATCAATGCCAATGCCACCATGAGCATTGTGTCTCCATGTCGTTTGCCGTACATTTGAGGCAGAGAAGGAGGCGTAGAGAGAGGGTTTAGAAGTTAGCTCTAATTTGGGTTTTTCTTTTAATTTTCTTTGTTAATATCTGACGTGGCATTTTAGTTTTTAATACGCTGAGATGAAGCATGTTGCATCAATAGTTTGTAAAATAATTTGTGTCTGTAGCATTATTCTTATATGTAATGAGTCCAAATCTTATATTCCAATTTTTTTTTTGCTCCACTTTATGTTCCACTAATAAAAATTGACATATGTCAACCATTTTAATTAATTTATAATTTTATGGGGTTACCTGAAATAAATAAATAAGTAAAAATCTAAAATCCAACACATCCACGACAACTGGTCCACCACCACCCACCTTGTTGGAGACACTAGGACGAGGTCACCGGCACCATCAACCCAGCCAGAGAAGGCCATCCACCGCCTCTATTTTCAACAAACCCAAATATAATATACATTTTGTTTTGACAGAAGAGCTGCCTCTTATGTTCAGCAAACCCAAGCATAAGAAGTTTGATTTTTGTTTGTAATTATTCCCTACCTTCACTGTTTCGTTAGCCTCCCTTTTCAATCTTCAAGACACAGAAAATTTATACAGTTTCCTTCTTATATTTTTGAATGACAATAGATTGCAAGCCTAGAAAGTATATGACTTTTGGCTTTCAATCCAAAACACAAAGCATATTGGCTTGGTCTGTTAGACAAGGATGCAGATTTGGATGAAATAGTGAGGTGGACATCGTCCAAGGACTGAAAAAGAGATGTCTGTCAGTTGAAGGCAGGCCAACGACGGTGGTTGTGACTAGCAGCATTGATGGCGTCAGAGATATCTGCCTAGTGTCACCAGCAAAGGTTGGTGGTAGTGGGGATGTGTTGGTGGTGGGTTTTATTTATTTTAGGTAACCCCTTAAAATTAGAAATTAATTAAAATGGTTAACATGTGTCAATATTTTATTAGTTGAACATAGGATGGAGCAAGAAAAGTGAAACAGAAGATTTAGACTTATATCTAATGCTACATCATTTCAAATTATAAATGACTTGGCATTCTATATAATGTCAAATTCAAGAAATAAAATTCATTTCACTTGAAATGTCCTATCAAATTGGTGTTGCAAGGTTACCTTTGTGGTAAAATTTCACTTCTTGCCAAGTTCTTCTAATGCCTCCATGGTAAAATTTCCTCTATAAATCTGAGACGTTTTCCACGAACTTTTCTCAACTCCCTATACTTGCAAAACAAGATCAAGCTTCTAATATGGTTCTCATAGCCACAGTAGTCCTTTTTCTTGTGATCATGCTTACACATGAGGGTAGTAGTAGCAGATTCTTCCACTGAGAAGAGAAAAATATGATGAACAAAAACCATTTGTTACAGTCTCTGCAAGATCAAGTCCTCTCCTTCCATCACCAATCAGCCAAAAGACCTTTGCCAGCCACAATGTCTCTCCTTTGCTGCACCGAGTCCCTCCATCAGCACCAAATCCAGCCACCTATATCCCTGCTCCAAGTATTAGTCAAAAGGATCTTCGTGAGCCACAATGCTGCTCCTTTGCTAGGCTCACAGTAGAAGAGTCCTCTACCTCCCCCTGTGCCCAATTGGGGGGGTGGGGGGTGAACTTCTATCCCCTAGACAGGAGCCCCACTTCAACAATCAGCTAAAGAGATTTCACGGATCACAAGAATATGCAATAGCAAATGAATTTGTCCAAGGAATGAATCAACAGTAGTAGATGACATATAATTATACACCAGGTACCAAAGGAAAATGGAGTCAACATAATCTTGTCAGACAATACAGTATCTCAAGAGCTCATTTAGAGTATTTTAACTGGAATTTAGGTCAAAGCGAATGTCATTGTAGTTGCTGTTTCTCATGCCACTATTAGTATATTAACTATTAACCGAGCTTCTTTCTCTGACCTTTTGGAGTAAATTGTAAACTGTTTAAAATTTCTACTGAATATTGATTGAAGTAGATTCAATGGTCAATCCCTCTATCTTATACAATCACCCTTAAGACGTTCCACTTTCACATACTTGTCAAAAGAAGCAAAAACATCCTAACAGCCTTTGGCATCAAGCTGAAGATCATAAGATGATTCGTTTCTTGTTGACATATATTCCATGTTGATGCATTCAACATAATTCATATTATTCCTTCAAATGTGCTGTATTGTATAGTGCACCTCCACAATAGGCCTTTGTCGGTCAGAATTTCTCCCCTTTACTACGCTGACTACTGAGGGCTTATAGTCCCTCCCCAAGCCCTGCTTCAACAATCACCAAAGGGAGTTTCTTGGATTATAAGAATAAGCACTGGCAAATGAATTTGTCCAAGAGCTGAATTAACACTAGCAGATGACATATGACTATAAAGCAGGTACCAAAGGAAAATGAAGGCCAGTCCACACAAACTTTTTAGACAATATAGTGTCTCAAGAGCTCATTTAGAATATATTAATCAGAAGCAAATGCAATTGTAGTTGCAGTTTTTATATCACTGTAAGTACATTAAATGTTCTTTCTTTGAACAATTTTCTACAGAATTTTGATCAAAGTAGAATAGGAAATAACTCAGTAAATGCTGGAGCCCTCAAGTGTAATTATATACTCAGAAAAACAGCTCAAAACAAAGCTGAATCAAAGCTTGAAACCATCCTTTATGCATGACAAATTTCTTAATTTTCATCAGAAGAAAAATTACAAGAAGCATGAAAGAATTATAAATTATAGTGTAATTAATTTTATGAGTCAGACTATGAAACTTTTGGAGAGAGTGATTGAACATCTGTTAAGACATGAAACAACATCAGAGAATCAATTTTGTTTCACGTCAGGATGATTTACCATGGAACCTATGTTCTTAATTAAATGTAACGGAAAAACATACAGAGGCTTGCAATATGGTTTTTAATGACCTAGAGAAATCATATGATAGGGTCACTAGAGAGGTTATGTGGTTGGTTTTGGAAAAGATAGGAGTTCCTCTAGAGCATATTAAGTTGATGGAGTTGTAACTAGTGTGAAAACAAGTGGAAGCATTACAAGTGAGCTCCCTATCACAATTAAGTTTACATCAAGAATTAGCATATAAGAGAAAGGTAGATGAAGTAGAGAAGCTCAGAAGTGTCTTGTGTGATCGTAGAATATTCTTCCTATTAAGTGAAGATAAAATTTTATAAGACCACTATAAGACCAGCTATGCTCTATAATATTGAATAAGAAGCATTATATTCATAAAATGAGTATAGTTGAAATGAGAATGTTTAGATGAAAAAATGAAAATACACACAAAAATATGATTTGAAATGAGGAAATTTGATTAAAGATAGGGGTGACCCCTATTGATGAAAAGATGAGAGAGAGTTGCTTGAGATTGTTTGTTCATGTTCAAAGGAGAAATTAATGCATTTGTGAGAAAGAGTGAGTTTATTTAATTTGAGGGAAAGAAAAAAGATAGAGGAAGACCAAAAATAACATTAGTAAAGAAAGACATGTCAATTAAATAAGTAATAGAGTATGACTTCAAATAGAATGGAATGGCGTAAAAAATACGTGTAGCCGACCTTGACTAATTTGTTGAGGATCCATAACTGACCCAACAACTTGGAACTAAGGCTTGGTGGTTGTTATTGTTGTATAAAAGAACTAGAAAGTTGAAATGGACATCGAGAGGGACTGTGGTGTTGGATTGACAAATACTTCACAGGTTCCGAGTTTCTCATGGCTCTGAAAATTGTTTAGGGTAGTTTATTTACTAATTTTAGTAAATTTCAAAGTATTTCCCTTTGGAAGATTCCTGGAAAGGACGAGAAAAATAGAAAAGAGTAATTAAAATCTGCTATATTAAAAACACACACACACACACTAGAAGTGAAGAGCTAAAACGAAAAGGATTTCAACTTGGGAAGAACTAGAAATGTCAGCTAATGTCGACCCTTTAATATATGGCTCAACGGCTCATAAGCAAAGTTTGAAGGAAAACTTCATTGCCAAGCCAAGTTTTGGTGTAATTATTCAGTACTATCTAGTCTAAATGCATAAGGTCAATGATGATGGCTGGGAATACAGACAAACAGTTCTTTTTTAGGCCATTGAAAACACATGCAAAAGAAATGAAATGACCAAGGAAAGATACAAAGTATATTCTTAAATTTTGAAGGTGGAGTCTTTTTCCTTTAGATTGCAAGGAAACTCTTACATTTTGATGTAAGTGTAAGCCTTAACAGTTCAAGTTCAACACAAACTCTACTTCATAATGAACTGGTGAGATCACTCTTGACACTATTATAAATGGATCATGTATAGTATAATGATTTATGGAAAGCATGGATTACTTTTCATTCTAATTGACTACCATATATTATATCATCCATCTGCTTCTCAAAAAAAATATCATCCATCTACAATGCTATCTATATATCATTATAATCAATTTTCCTTTCCCAAATGCTTCCTCAAAACCTCAAACACCAACAGGGGGAAAGGAATTGAGATATCATGTAGAACACTTAAATATTCAATTTTGAACATGGGTTATACATAAAATCAAAAATAAACAAGACCCATCAAAATCAATTTGAATAAAAAAGAACAGATTGACATGCAATCAAAACTTTGATCAAATTCCTCCACAACACCCAAATATGCATATCGCAAAATGAAACAACATTCCAATGAAATAAATGTGTACCCAGAAAATTGAAGAAGATCTCGAATAAAAGCAGAGAGGGGAGAGTGTTATAAACTTGGCTCATTCGAATTTGAAAGTTCTTTCTCAGCGAGAGAAGGAGAAAAACCGTAAACGGAAGTTTTATTTATATATTTATGGGTTCCAATTTCCAAAGCAGGATGAATCTTAAATTAGTCCCTATTGAAGTTTGAGACTGCTCCTGAAGTTCTTTAAAATTATAAATTAGCTCCTATTGAAATCCCCAAAAATAAATTACTCTACTCTTTTTTTTTTCTTTTTCTTTTTTCATTTTTTTTTTCATTTTTTCTTTTTTTGGTAGGGAATTACCCTACTCTAAAGTCTATTCAAAAACTGCTTCAAGAAACACAAAGGCGCAAAGCCCACCTTTTTTTTTTTTTTTGTGAACGGAAAAAAGGGTAGGGGGTCGACCAACGTGGTAATTCTACCTAAACATGATTATAGTAACATCTTATTTGCTGGATCCGAGATCTTGCTGGACTAAAGGGGGATCACGGCGAGTCATAACTTTTTATCTCCACAAGGGACACTAATAAACTTTGAGCTACTAAGGGAGGCAACTCGAGAAAGTCCATATTCAAACTCGAACCTTGAACCTCACATTCAGCGCATCTTTGCATCACTTAAGACCACTAGACCACGTCCCTCGATGGTAAAACCCATATACAAGCATACATCGTTACAGGATCTTACAATTTTTCCTATAAATGTGTAGGCTATTTTAGAAAGAGTAAAGTTGAATAAATTTTATTAAGAAAAAAAGAGGTAATTACACTTCCTTCTTTAATATTTTTGAATAATTGAACTCACTATCCAACCTCAAAAACCTCAACGTTGAAAAATTGTACCTAAGACCTATCATCGCAAACCCATTGTTTTCTAATAATCTTGACACACAAATTTTCTAGTCTTTGAATTAATAACAATTTTTGGGAAAGGTATTGTTGTTTGACACTGTTTTTTATATTGGCCATGCTAGATATTTCTGTTAGTAATTGACATTTTATTAGGAGTGAGTTTGGGTCGGGTCGGGTCGGGTCGGGTTTACTATGACCCGAGACCCGACCCGATATAAATTGGATTTGGCTGCCTGAAATTCGACCCGACTCGACCCAGGAAAATGGGTCTGTAATCGGGTCGGTTTTCTGGGTCTCGAGTTGGACTTTTTTTTTTTTTTCAACGAGGCGAAATATCTGTATGCCTCAGACCTTCCCAGCCTCCACAGATCAAATAAAATAAATAAAAAAAGTGAGAGAACATTCTTGATAAGATGGTGAACCAAAAAATATATATATAATATATAGCTATATCTGATACAGGAAAAAGTACCCTTCACCCAAAATTCCTTTATCACCGATCTATTTCAGCACAGAAAACAAAAACCCAAAAACCAAAACAACCATAAAAATAAAATCCAAATCCCAGATTTGCTCCACAAATTGCTTCAAATTTTACACCCAAAACAAAAAAACAAAAACCAAAAAAAAAAAAAAAAAACTCTACCTTTGGATAACATTTTATTTCAAGTCCAATTTATCTAAAAATAAAAACCCACCATTATTTTTAGAAAAAACTTCCAATGAAATCTCAAACAAACTCAGAAAACATGAAAAACAAAACAAAACAAAAAGAAAACCCCAGCAAGCCAAACCCACATACCTTTCTTCCAAGCCATCCAAAGCACCCATTTCACTTCACAACTCAATATTGCACAAGCACAAACACAAGCACAAAGCAAAGAGTAGTATAACCAAAGAAACACTCGACTCCTCTCTTTTCACACAAACAAATTCAATTCCATTCCAAACCCACAACTCAAATAAACCCCAGAAAACATCACAAAACAAAGAAATGCCAAAAACAGATAATATTAGCTCCTCAAAACCCCCCACAAATCTCTGAAATGTTCACAAAATTTGCTCCTTGACCTTCGAATTCTTCACAGAAATCGAACCCATCGACGATTCTGATGGGTACTCACTCCTTGACTCAGCTGAAGAAGCCATCACAGACCAGAAAGTTGTGGTAATCAAGCCTGACCCAATTCATCAAGCTCGCTTTTTTGTGATAGAGCCAACACCGCCACCATCAGCGATAACAAGGCCATGGAGGCAGACCCAGATGAAAATTGTGGATACCCAGGTGAGCCAGACATTGATTTCGTTTATATGACCCGCCACCATCAACCATTCTCTGAGGGAAGCGTAGAGCTGAGGGAGGCGGAGAGAGAACAACGAAGAGGTAGGGTTTTTTTCAGATAAAAAAAAGGGTTGAACTAGTATATATATATGACTCGACGCTAACCTGACATCGACCCAAACCTGAAAATAACCCGAAATTGAGACCCGAAACCTGACCCAAATATTTTCAAACCCGCCCAAAACCTGTTGGATCGGGTCGGGTCGGTCGGGTTTTCGGGTGGGCCGGGTTCCTTGCTCAGTCCTACATTTTATAATATTTAATATGTTTTTCAGCCTACAATAATGAATTTTTTATAATTTAGAGCTAGTATTTTATGAACTAGTATTTGTTATTGCAATTTTTTCTAAAAGCAACGAGGCTTTAGTGTTTAGTAGGGAAATGTTTTCCACACTTAATAATGAACGAAAACAGAAATGAAGCAAAAAAATAAAATAAAATGTTGGACTAGGACTAAATTGATCTATAAAAGAAGGTTGTTAACTTGTTATTTTAAATTGATGGCCCAAATTTGGTAACACAATTTGAACTCATTCACTTGTTCAAAGGAAAAGGTATCTAACGTATCAGGTTTATGTGACATCTCTCTCACATAGGGATGGGTTCTACATTCGTGAGATCCAATCTCATGTGAGACGGACATTACATATGTCTAATACATATGATAAATTTTCCACTTGAAGGGCACTTAAAGTTGGTTTCGAGTTTTGGCTATATACTTAATCAATATCGGATCCTTCACTCAACTGAATTGGATCGTGGCGGGTATATATCAAAATGATGCATCTGACATGTTGATCATGCTATTGACCATAAAGAAAACCCCATAGGCTAGGCCTAACCGCCTGCCTTTGTCATAGAATAATATTCGTTATTAGTATTAAATTTTTAGTCGTAAAAGTCAAAACAAAGAATGATGGAGATCGCCATTTCAATCCCCTTCCATATAGACTGAAAATAGAAAATCTTGCAGAAAGCTTCTAGATTTAAATACAGTGATGATAAGTAATGTTTTATAAGACAATAGAGAACAAAGGGAAATTGATTCTCTACTGTGCTAGGCTAGCGCTGTAGTGCACGAGATAGAACATTAACATTACAAGGTAGTTTAATAACATGCAAGAAGAATGTGCTACGGTTGCTGTGTAATCCAAATCTTATGTTTCACTCTCTCTGCTCCACCCTATCAGTATCCATATTTATTTTTTAGGTTTGGGCGAGTTAACATGACAACACAGGGTTGGATTTTACCAGGCCTAGTTGTAAATGAACAAGTTCGGGCTCAGCACTAGGAAAATATATAAATTCATTTATATAGTAATTAAACTCAAGTTCAAAGTTTAAGTTCGGTAATTAGACAAAAAAGTTCAAATAATAATGTCGTTGCTGATTTTGTAAACACTGATGGTAAGCCTACTTCAATTCATAAAAGTACACAAGAAGGAGACTAAAAAATAGTGTAAGATGGTAGTACAAAGGGAATTGTACAAGGCCGGTTCCATATAATTGGGAGCCTAATTAAGGAGAAAATACATGGTGTTTTCGATGCATGTATCTTCCCTCTCATATGAGGGTGAACCCCACACCTGTGGGATCCACCCTCATGTGAGAGGCAATGCCAGCTGAACCTATAGGCCATTTAGGCCACCGCCTAAGGCCCCCACTTGTAAGAGGGCCTTCCTAGTAATAATATATTATATAATATTACTTTCTCATCTAGAAAAAAAAAATGGTAAGGCCCGCCCAAAAGATGTAAGACCCCGCCCAAATTATTGAAAATTGAGAACAACAAATTATTTCTATCCGTTTCGTCCAATCACATCACCAAATCTTTAGCTTTCTTAGAAAAAAAATCACCACATTCAAATATCCTCTGGATCAAACCTTTGTACCACATTTCATTAAGAAAACCAATGTTTATTACTTGAAATGTAGAGAGGGAGAGAAAGAGAGACACTGATTTTCCTCAATGCAGAAGAAAAGATTACAAAAGTCAGAAAAAAGAAAGAAGAGACAAATAAGAAAAGGCAGAAAAAAGAAAGAAGAAAAAAAACACTCACTCTCTCCATCTTGATTCTAAAAAAAACACTCTTTTTAGTTGGCTTACTCATCAATTGGTGTTGGCAATAGACTTGGTGTGTTCACAGATCTTCATTTCAGGTTCGTTTTTTGTTTTCTCTTCCTTTGCCTCTTTCGTCTTCTTCATGGTTTGCTGCTGGAGTGCTGGGTTTTCATTCTTCTTTTTTGCTTAACTTTAGTTTAGTTGTACTTGTACTCTTTACACTTTACTCTTTCTTGTTTGTTCTCTTCAATTTTGATTTCTTTAGAAGGCTATGGAATGGTCCAAATGGACCCACTTAATTTTGTTTTTTGTTTTTTTTAAGAAACCAGATTTAGTGGATGGAAGTTAAAGTATTGATTCAGTGATCCTAGTCCTACATGTTTTTTAAAGTATTGATCCAGTGATACTAGTGCTACACTTTTTATTATTATTTATATATATATATATATATATATATATATATATATATATATATATATATATATATATAAAGAAATCAGATTTAGTGGGATGGAGCCATGGAGGGATAGTGGGCGGGTCTAAGGGTCTTAGTCTTAGTGGATCAAGTTGAGTCCTACACATTTTGCTAGTGGGTTGGTCTTACTTCTTAGTGGATCCAATCATCCAAGCAAGTTGAGTCCTACACATTTTGCTTAAAAAAAAAATGGTTTACTGCTACATTAAAAAAAAAAAAAAAAAAGAGTATTGATAACAAAATTATAAATTTAGAATAATTTACTTTGTATTAATATTAATTTTATTTTATTTGTGTAGGTTTAAAGTGTAAAGTGATCATATTAAGTAGAGCTGCAATTGTACTTTTGATAAGCTAGGTTCTATTGTTTTATACATTAAATTTATATTATTCTAGTAAAATTATAATTTTTTTTTAATAGATTGTATTTCATTTATTCATAAATATTTTTTAATTACAAATGTCTACTAGAAAATATCCATGTGGATATGAAAAACTAAAATAAAAAAAATAAAAAGACAAAAGACAAAAGAAGAACTAATTGAATCTCAAAAATGAACTATGGACAGATTTATTACTAGTAAAAAACAAAATCTTGCAGAAAATTTGAGTGAAGGTTTCATAAATGAACAAGAAATTCATCAAAAAGAGTTAGAAGATAATGAAAATATACAACAAAATGATAATAACGAAGGTGGTCATGATAATTTTCAAACATGTAATGTAACCATTCTTGATAATGAAGCTCAAAATAATTTAGAAGAAAGTGAAAATATAATGATCAACCTAATTATATTCCTACAAATATTTTTGATCCAGGTCAATGGAAAACTATTGATATAAAATTAAGAGATTTGTTAGTAGAAAATGGTCCAATAAGAGTTGATGATCTAAACTTTCCTATAGATAAGAACTCTAGATATTTTTCTATTACGCATTATATTCGAAAATTACCAAATGGGGAGAAACATGATAGAAAATGGTTAGTGTATTCGAAAGACCTAAATAAAGTATTTTGTTTTTGTTGCAAGTTGTTTAATTCAAAATCTAATACAAATTAACTAGCTAATGGAGGAACTAAGGATTGGAAAAATATTAGTTCTATTCTTAAAAATCATGAAACAACCAATGAACATATAATTAATATGAATACTTGAATTGATTTAGAACTAAGATTATTGAAGAATAAAACAATTGATAAAAATGTCCAAGAACAAATTAAGAAAGAGAAAGATCATTGCAAACAAGTGTTATTAAGAATAATAGCGGCGGTAAAAATTCTTGGTAAAAATAATTTGGCATTCCAAGAAAAAAAACGAAAAGATCTATCAAGAAAATAATGGACATTTTTTAAGTATAATTGAAATGATTGCAGAATTTGATCCAGTAATGCAAGAACATGTTCGACATATTCAACATGGTGCAATCCATAATCTTTATCTTGGACATAATATACAAAATGAAGTGATACAATTATTAGCAAATGAAATTAAAAGTAAAATTATAAAAAGATTAAAGAAGCAAAATACTTTTCAATTATAATTGATTGTACCCCCGATGTAAGTCATCAAGAACAAATGACACTCATACTAAGATGTGTGGATATTTCAATAAGTTCGATAAAAATAGATGAACATTTTGTGGAATTTTTAAATGTAGATAATACTTCTAGAAAAGGATTTTTCAATGAAATTATAAATGCAATAAAAAAATCTTGAACTTGATATTAATGATGTACGTGGACAAGGATATGATAATGGGTCTAATATGAAAGGGAAAAAACAAGGGGTACAAAAAAGAATTCTTGATATAAATCCTAAAGCATTTTACACACCATGTGATTGTCATAATCTCAACCTTGTCCTATGTGATATGGCTAATTCTTGTCCTAAAGCTATATCTTTTTTTGGAGTAGTACAACATATATGCACACTATTTTCTTCTTCCACAAAGCGATGAAAAATTTTACAAGATAATGTGATAGGTTTAACTTTTAAGCCATTGTCACAAACACGTTGGGAAAGTCGAATTAAAAGTGTGAAAGCAATAAAATTTCAAGTTCTAGAAATAAGAGATGTTTTGTTATAATTGGCAAAAACAAGTGAAGATCCCAAAACAAAAAGTGCTGATTGTTTAGCAACATATGAGATTGAAAGTTTTGAGTTTTTGCTAGGTATGACTATTTGGTATGACATATTATTTGCTGATAGCTCTGTTAGTAAAAATTTACAATCGAAAGACATGCATATTGATGTTGCTATAGATCAATTAAAAGGTCTCATGTCTTTTTTTAAAAAATATAGAGAAGATGGATTTACATCTGCTATGAATTCATCTAAAGAAATTGCAACCAAAATGGAAATAGAGCCTATATTTCACGAAAAACGTATAATTCGTAAGAAGAAATAGTTTGATGAGAATGTCAATGATGAGACAACGTTAATCCACTGAAGAATATTTTAGAATTAATTATTTTTTATATATAGTAGATCAAGCTATTTCTTCAATTGAAAGTAGGTTTGAACAATTTCAAATATATGAAAATATTTTTTCTTTTTTATTTAATTTTGAAAAACTAAAATCACTAGATGATGATAGTTTGAAAAAAAATTGTCTTAATCTTGAATGTTTTCTCACACATGAAACTTATTTCGATATTGATGGCTGGAAAATTATTAGGTACTTTCAAAGTACCATAAATGCGTACTCCCTTCTCTCATATAAATGTTAGGTCCCACCATGAATTTAATTAGTGGGACCCACTATTCATGTGAGAGGAGGGAGTACGCATTTATGGTACTCCAAGAGTACACATTAATAATTTCCCTTGATGGCTTAGATTTATTTTCAGAACTAAAAGTTTTAAAAGAAGTTTTGCAAATAAATGAAAACTCTCCAATCAATGTACTAAATTATATAAAGAGGCTAGCATCTTTTCCAAATGCATGTATTGCTTTCAAATATTACAAACTATACCCATTACAGTTGCTTCTGCAGAAAGAAGATTTTCAAAATTAAAATTAATAAAATCCTATTTAAGATCAACTATGTCACAAGAAAGATTAAGTGGATTAGTCATATTATCAATTGAAAAGGAAATGTTAGCGGAACTTAAATGCAAAAATTTAATTAGTAATTTTGTCTCTCAAAAAGCAAGAAAAATAAATTTTAATTGAAAAAAATATAAATTTATAATTAAATATAATAAAAAGCTCCGTTTAAAGCTTTCCCTTAGGGCCCCCAAATTCATTGAGCTAGCCTTGGTGAGAGGGAGGATGCATGCACCGAAAACACCATATACAACCTCCTAATTAAGAAAATAATTTTAATTTAGTGGGGCCTTTGTATAATATTTTGGGTTGATTTTTTGAAGGGAGAAAAATAGTACACAACCAAATTTTAGAATTTTTTTTAAATCACTTATTATCCTACAATCTTGGAAAATTCTAAAGGTAATACAAACTTTACTACATAATAAAGCATACAAATTGATGTGTCCATAAATGTAATTGGTGGGCTTCAACTATCTAATAAATGAATTTTTGAAATTTTATTTTGTGATTATGGACATAAAAATTTGTAATATTTCTCAATTTTATTGATTCTGTGTCGTTCCGGTAAGAATGGCTGGAATATCTTGTACCAGTATGCAAACCAGTACGATCGAGAATACCTCATGTTCCATCTCAGGTAAGATTTCGGCCTATTTTGGGTCATTTCAGCCAATTCCGGCCAATTTTGGCCAAGATGAGGATTTCGGCCAGTACTAAAGTTTGCCTATTAAAAAAAAAAAAAATCTAAAACCTAATCTTGCCGTTTTGGGCTTCACTGTTTGTCCTTCAGTTTCATCCTTGTCCCTTTGAGCCACCACACTTCTCTAGTGTTGACATTTCCTTTGCTAGAGAACACTTACATGTTGGGCATGTTGGGGTCCAGCCTTGCTTGTGTCAGGAAGCGTTAAGACCAAAGAAAGCATTAAAAAAAGAATAAGAAAAAAGCGGATCGAGAAGTTTGTGGAGAAAATGGAAAGGATTTGATAAGTGAAAATGGAAAAATACGTGTGGAGTAATGGAGATAGTAAAAACTTCTAGGAAATTTCCTAGTTCAAAAGCTAATCCTAGATTCTTATTTACTTACAATAATGCCACAAGTAAAAAATTATAAAATATTCACATAATTTTTTTATCAACTTTAACGCATTTGTTTTTAAGTTGAAAGAGTATACACTATACATTTATTAAATTGTTTACAATTATTCAAAAATGTGAATTTTATTTGTAGAAAATTATAAATAAATATTTTTTAATCCCACTTTATTTAAGATTTTTTTTAAAAAATAATTCATTATTTTATATAACGATAATATATATATATATATATATTAGGAACCCGAAACACCTTGAAATGGTACGTCGAAATAGGCCAGTACCGAAATATTTCATTCTACTGAATAAAACAAAACGGGCTCCGAAACAGAATTAATAACGTTGATATTTCTAACATCATTTTACAATTTTGAGAACTTTTATAATGAGATGGGATTTTTATAAAAGGTGAAATTAAAAAAAAAAAATGGGAGTATTAAATAGATCTAGGAACCACCATTGGAATTGGGTAATTATTTACGTAGCGTAAAGCTGCTCATGTCCTATATGTAGAACTCTAATCAATTTCACCAAGAATAAACTAAAGGTCAAAGAATTTTCAAGTCATGAAATATATAGATTTATAGTGATTTACATAGCTCAGGCGCTTATTAAGGGCAAAATTTAAAAAAATAAAAATAAAAATTGGGGTATTAATTATAAGGGTGGCAATTCGTGTTCAAGTGTCAGGTTCATGTTGTGTTAACTCATGAGTATCTGACTATATGAGTCAATACTAACCTGACATATTTATTAAACGGTTCAAGATTCCTCAACCCTAACACAACTCATTTATTAAAGGGGTAAGTCATGTCGACATATTTATCAGATTTTATTAAAATAAAAAAATTATGAAAAAACAAACAAATATATATATTTTTAATATAAAATTCAGAACTAATGAGCAACTGCATCACAAATAATCATTCAAAATTAAAACATATCTCAATATTACAAATAATCAATCACAATATATCAAAGAAAATAAATCACAACAACTAATAAGTTTATATCAAGGTAGTCAATATCATACCGGTACCGACCGTACCATCCGGTATGTATACCATTATCAAAACATTAACATTTCGTACCGGTTTAAATGCCGGCCATGTACCGGCCATACCGGCCAATTTCGGGCAATACTGGTCGATAAAGAAAAGTTTTTTTTTTTTTTTAAGTTTTGTAATTTTTTGAATTTTTGTTAGGGAAAAATGGTAACTTATTAGTATTATTTGTTTTCTTAGTATGCAATGGTAACTTTTAAACTTTTTATTTTTTTTCTTTAATTGATACTAAAATCTAAAACTATGAATAATTTGTTCTGAATTGAGGAAATGTTTTATGGTAAACTTTTATATTGATTATAACACACACACACACACACACACACACACACACATATATATATATATATATATATATATATATATATTTATAAATATAAAAAATAACAGTAAATCCAAAATGGTACATCGGTATTGACCGGTACCGAAATATATCATTTCACTAGTCAAACCGGTACAGCCTCCGGTACGAGATTGACTCCCTTGGTTTATATACCTAACGTTTGAAGGGTATATTGGTAAAATTTCATTTAATTAAACAAGTCAGACAGGTCAAATAGGTTCCATAGGTTAAACACTAACCCAATCCATTTATTAAACGAGTCAATTATGTCAACTCGAATATGACATGAACCCATTAAGTCTCAACCCATAACCTACTAATTTCGTGTTAAGTTCGCAGATTGTGTTCAATTTTGCCACCCCTAATTAATTAAACCTAAGAACCATCACTATAGTGGGGGTAATTATTACATAGCCTATCGGCTCATGTGCTATATGTAGAACTCTAATCAATTTCACCAAGAATATAAACTAAAGGTTAAAAAATTTTCAAGCCATGAAATATATAAATTTATCTAAAAAAGTGTATAAAACGTCACTTTCACCCAAGGCGTTAGTGCAATAAATATTAAATTATACAATTAAATGCCACTTTATTACAACATAATGATAGTTGAAAAGGATTTGCATGATTCATGTTCATGTGTTGATTTAAGTGTCTATTTAAATTAGAGTAAGGGTCATTAGTTAACTATCCATTATAGGAAAGTTTTGACACTACTTTTATGGAAAAAAAAAAAAAAAAAACTGTCAAAATATTGATTGTTTTTTTTTTCCCTATACAAATTTTCTTTAAATGAATTGTTAAGAATTGTCCTAATACTAGATATACATATTTTTTTTTTACAGATATGGTGAGTGATTATTGATAAATGAAAAAAATGATATTAATAGTGGGTTTAGATGAAAATTAATAAAAAGCTAGTCACATCAACTATTTGTAAAAATATTATAAAATAGTTTGTGGTGGTAGTATTACTCTTAAAATTATTACTTTGATCCTTTTTATGACCTTGTTTGTTGTTAGTATATTAAACATCATATCAAATTATTTTAGCAAAAATATTTAGATTAGATTATAATAGAATTTTTATCTGGTAAGTTCAATGTTATTAATTTTGGGCCGTTCTAGCCGGAATATTTTGTACTAGTATGCAAACTAGTATGAGAATACCTCAAGTTCCACCTCGGGTAAGATTTCAGCCTATTTCAAGACATTTCGGCCAATTTCAGCCGAGATGATAACTTCGGCCGGTACTAGAGTTTTGCCTATTAAAATAAAATTTTTTTAAAAAAAATCTAAAACCTAAACTCGCCATTTTCATCCTTGTCTCTTTAAGCCACCACATTTCTCTATTGTTGACATTTCCTTTGCTAGAGAACACTTACCTGTTGGGCATGTTGGGGTCCAACCTTGCTTGTGTGAGGAAGCATTAAGACCAAAGAAAGCATTAAAAAAAGAAGAAGAAAAATCCAGAGGAAACTTCTAGGAAATTTCCTAGTTCAAAAACAAATCCAAGGTTCTTATTTATTTACAATAATGCCACAAGTAAAAAGTTAAAAAAATATTCAAAATTTTTTTTTATCAACTTTACTGCATTTGTTTTTAAGATGAAAGAGTATACACTATACATTTATTAAATTGTTAACAATTAATCAAAATGTGAATTTCATTTGTAGATTATTATAAATAAATATTTTTTAATCCCACTTTATTTAATATTTTTTTATAAAAATAATTCATTATTTTATATAACAGTAATATATATATATATATTTTAAGAACTCAAAATACCTTGAAACTGTATGCCGAAATAGATCGGTACTGAAATATTTCGTTCCATTGAACAAAACGAAATAGGTTCCGAAACGGAATTAATAACATTGGGTGAGTCCTACTGGTTGTGAGAGAGGGAAAACATATACCCAATGTAGGGTATATTTTCTCCTTCTCTTAAAGCTTTGGTAAGGCCTACTGAACATAAATGAACTCTCTCTTTTCTTCTATTGATATGTTTGCTCTTGTTAATTTGTTATTTTTTGAAGAATTTTTAATGTTGTTTTTTCGTGCCAAATTTATGTGTAATTATCATATTTTGATAAATGTTCCGTGCGCCGCGGGGGGGTGGGTAGGGGGGATTGCATGTAGTTCTTTATCTAAGTTGGTAAAATCTGTTGAGAGTGGGATCATGACTTATTGCTTACAACCAAGCTTGCCTACAAGGTTGCCATGCATTAAGAAAGGGGGAGCCTTTTGTCCTATGTGTGTTGTAACCTGCTTGCGACCTAGTCAAATGGCGACTTGGCTCAAGAATAGATTCCAACTCTTTGATCTTATTTGCAGCCAGCTCATTTGGTGCTAACATACACCCATTCAATCTATTCCAATTATCTCCAGAAACTAGAGAAAACCCTAAGGAGAGAAGATTAATAGGAATTAAGAAAGCTTATTGTGCTCATCCTTTTAGAGAGATAAAACCAATTCCAATTGAGTGAATCCATAGCTTTTTTTTCTTCTCTTCCCTCTCACCATGCTATATATATCCTTAAGGAAGAGATTTTTACCTTTACTATCTAAACCATTTCTGAGTGTTAGAGAGAAGTTGGTTGCTAGGAATTTTTGGAGGTTCAAGCCACAAATCCAAGTCTCACTTAGTGATTAGTGGTTGGTCGCTCAACTAGCATGACTCCGTAGAGGAATAGACTCGGTGAAGTCAGATGCTAGTATAAACTCACAGGGCTCAAGTACTTAGGGAGATTTAGGCTTACGGAGTTATTATATATCAATCTTATACCGTATCTACTTCATAATGGAGTTTTGACTTGGAGAGTCAGCATAGTGGATTTTCACCGAGGGCTCTAATTTGTTCTTCAAAAACATGTAGTTGTGTTTTCATTTAGTTTTATCTTTTTATTTCTACACTTTATATTACTTTGTTGCTTTATATTGCTTATTTCCATCCATAGATTTTTTCAATTAGATAATCACCTACACATGGATTAAATTGTTAGTTCAAACTAAAAGTGATTTAATTAGCTGTAAAATTGGATATTGGGGGTCTTAATATTTGCCTAGGTTGTTAGATATTGTTATTTCAATTTGATTTCACTTCTCTTAGTGGTTCAGTAGGGCTATACAGGTCCTACTTAATTAGTGGCGGCTCTAGGAATTTTTCTTAGAGTAGTCACTAAGAAACTTAAATTTTACAAATCTAATAAAGAGGTAACTTAAATTTATTAAAGTTTTTTTTAAAAAAAAATACTCACTAATACATGAAGTACTATAATTTCTTTCTACTAACAAAGAGAAAAAGAATAAAAAAAAAATGACTGATAAATGATAAAGTTGGAATTGAGAATGCTCAAATGAGAGTAATAAAGTGAAAAAGTAGTCTGAAATGATAATAGAAAAGATAAAAATTGAGGGAGAGAGAGAGAGAGATTGATGATATTTGCTACAACTACAAGCTGAGTCACTAAGAAAAGCAAAATTGTTGCAATTGTAAAGTCTAAGAGAGCAAAACTGCTGACGAACAAGTTACAAATTTAAATGATTATGATTTTTATTTTTTGATTTTGAATAGGCTTTTTGTTGAATAATATGTTCACTTCGTTGGTCCAATCTTACTCTTGTTTGAGTTATTTTTGTTGTTATTTGGGCTAATTTTTATATTTTTCTATTTAAGCTTCCCCCCCCCCCCCCCTCACCCCCTTTGTTTAAGGGGTTAAGGATTATGTTTGGGGGGCAATTATTTTTAGAGTAATGCTATGTTAACAACATTTTCACAACAAATCTTATACAAAAAGTTGTTACTAATGGGTAAAAAAATTATATCAATATTGGGCCTAAATTAGAATCGGTAACAACTCATCGCATAAAATTTGTTGTGAAAATATTGCAGATTTAGCATTACTTTTATTTTTGTTGAATCCAAATTTTTGTAATTCTCTTATCAGAGTATTCAACACTGATCAGAGTATTCAACACTTTTATTGGAGGGTCAATTTAGTATATAATATTTGTTATAACCATAATCTAAAACAGATGCATGAGGCTGAGATTCATGATTCCATTGATTTGGCATTTAACGCCGCATCTCTTTGCCCTAACAAAATAAAAATATAAATATGGCTGAGGATTTGATGACCTCACATTCCTCTAAAGTTATTCTCATTTGATTAATCCAAAATGCCATTTTCGCAATGGGAAAATCCTTATATGCACAGTATGTTTTACACACAAAGTGTTGCCATACAATACAATGTGTATAAAATACAAAATACATTGCGTAAAACAAACAAAACTCTTTCGTGATTACATTCATGTTAAAAAGTCCAAATAATGGTCATTTTACCCAATATTACAAAATTAAAAATACCATATTACAGAATTCAACATACTATTTTGGTGATGAGAAAATAATATCACATATATTAGTATATACAATACACAGAGTTGCAAAATATAAGGAAAAATATGACTTAAAATCACAATTTCGAAATAAACAATGCTCTTTGGACCTTGGTGATTACATGCACGTTTGAAAAGTCCAAATAGTGGGCATTTTCAATCGACTATATATTATAGAAATGTTGATATACATTCCATTTGAGTTCATATATTGCCTCTTAACACCATTTAATTTACTAGCTCAATGGAGAACCAATATTACATCCGTGTTAATAACCTGCAGCAAAATAAAATATGGTTTTTCCTCGTTTCAAATAATAAGATTGTGTGTAAGCCTAGCATATACCGTACGTGCTAAGAGATTAGATGAGCTGCACGATTTCATTCTCTTCTGAGTTCGCATACTATTTAACCATGAGTACTGTACCGAAATTTGATGCTGATATTGGTCTGGAAGGCGCCTTTCTATTTTTGGTATGGCGATGTTTCCGCTTTTAGATGCCTATTTGCTTTCGGAAAAGAGAATCAGATCCATCCCACGAGTCGATTAGTTTAAAAAACAAATCATGTTTCTTACGAAAATGTCATTGACAAAAAGTTGAAAATAATCAATCTTACACTTCGGTTAGTTAAATGCCCATAAGACAAATCTGTGCTATGACTTGGAAACAACACTTGGGAAGTACTAAATAATCACTCTTACATGTTGAACGCCGCTAATTTTTGGAGCTCTTATTGGTTTGACATTGATGGGTTTTGGCACAGAAATGGTGCCGTAATATGAGTATTGGTGTCATGCTTTTCTCTCTCTCTCCAAAATTAAAGAAGAAGAAGCTCTTGATGTCCAGTTTAGGGTCTTGTCAGAAAATGGGCTAGGATACGTTTTTCGCTACACAAATGAGAACAAGTTGCATATTGGGTGCAAGAAGTAATTAATGAGAGGATTACCTACGCGATCATTACAATTACTTTCACTCACACACAAACATTTGGTGGTATTTTTACTTTCGCCAATGCAAGCTAAACCTTTGGAATCTTATCAACAAAAATTGCAGTCCACCGCGCACTTAAGTGTTTAATTTGAATTCTTCTTCAACTGTACCCGTCTATGAGCTGGATTTCCTCATTGGTGAAGTATCCATCCACAAGAGAATAAATTACATTATTTTCTTTGACATTAGCTATTAAAAAACTTCATGACGGTCAAAGTGGACAAATTATAGTTGAAAGAATACCATTATCTCCCATGGTTTTACTAATGCCTATGCGGTAAAATTCACCCTTTATAAAGCTGAGAAGTTCTCTATCAAATTGCACTTAGCTCTCTATACTTACAGAATAAGATGAAGTCTCTAAATATGATGATTATCATACTCACAGCGGTGTTTTTTTTTCTCACCGTCTCACCTTTGCCAAGGGTTCAGGTTGCTCCACCTGCGCCCAATCTGGGGACCTATGTCCCCGTTCCTGTGCGAGGCTCACAGCTGAAGATTACGCCACCCACTGCGCCCAATGCAGTGACCTATGTCCCCGTTCCATCACAAAATAAGTAACGATCAGAATAATAGGCTAGTAATTTGTTATGTATGCATTTTGCATGTAGCTCTTTTAATATTACGTTGCTTTTTTTCTTTTTCTTTTCTTTTTAAATGTGTGTGCATGTCTTTATTAGGGTGGCTGCAAATAAGAAAGAGACATAGCTTACTTTAATAGGTGAGATTTTGTCTTTGATCTGATGTTTCCATCCGTACGTGAGGAAATAAACATGGCAACGCGGACATGGACTCATGGAGTTCTATTCAGATGAAGAAGTGTTGCTTTTGTCGACTCAACTTTTATATTTATTCAACTTTGCTATTTTTAAGTGAGTGAATTTAGTAAGTTGCCTCCTTTGTATTCTATATATGGTTATTCCCACCTATTGCTGCAAGTGTGTGAGTGAAATAAGAAGCAATAGCATGAGTGTTGTGTGATGTGTAGTAAAGTGTGTGTAATATTGGAAGTATCAATAAAATTTCATCTTTTTTGTACTTTTCTTGAGTATGATTAGACTTATTACAGAGTATTTGATAAAATACTTTTTTCCTAAGAGTTAATTAAATTTATTTTTCTGATAAAAATTTCATAGCAAGAGATCTGAATATGTAGTTTCGTGTGACGTGTGTAAGCTACTAGCTAGTTTATTTTGAAAATTTTAATAAGATACTTATTTTATGATTCGAGTAAAATATTTATTATGTGTTATAATGTTTGTAAAATTAATTTTGATTATATTACACGTTAATAAAAAGTAAAATTTTTGTCAGATATTACATTGTCTATTTATATTCTCCATACTAGTAAAATATTAAAATGATTAGAAATCAATAACTATTTTATTTATAATATATATTTTCAAATCATATATAATATTCAATTAACATGAAGTTGAACGTGTTTTAGAACAACATAAAATATATAATCCAACAGTACAATTTTGAATATATGTATGGGCCTGGTTAATGTGTGCTTTTAGGGCATACATAAATCATTTATTTTAATTAAGAAACGTTTTATGAAAAATATAAAAACAAAATTGTTAAAAAAGTTAATCATTTTTTTTTCCATTAAAAGTTTCCTAGTAAATCTAGCTAACTCTGTTTAAATTTTTCTACAGAATAATGATCAAAGTAGATTTAATGGTGTGAGGATTGTGGGAGCCAGCAAAGCTCAAGTGTTATTATATGCTCTAAAAAATAGCTCAAAAACAAAAACAAAAAAACCACATCAAATCAAAGCTTTGAACCACTCTTCATGCATTTAACCTATATCATAATAACCTTTCTTTCTTAATTTTCCATCAGAAGAAAAAAAAAAGCAGAATACAGGTAAGTCGAAAGTTAAAATGTAGATCTATATAAGCCAAATTAAGATCTGCTATTTAAAAAAATAAAAATTGAAAAAAGAACAAGAACAAGAAGATCTGCTATAATAATTATGGGGGCATTTTTTGCTTCAAGGAAACTCATGTGTACTCTTAGGCAATTTTTGCTTTGTCCCACATTGGAAGGAAATCCTTCCTCTTTGCACCTTATAAGGCATGAACCAATAGTTGAAGAGTACTACTAGTTCGTAGGCAATTTTTGCTTTGTCCCACATTGGAAGGAAATCCTTCCTCTTTGCACCTTATAAGGCATGAACCAATGGTTGAAGAGTACCAAGGATTTCCTTCCAATGTGGGACAAAGCAAAAATTGCCTAGGAATACACATGAGTTTCCTTAAAACAAAAAATGCTCTCACAATAATTATAAAAAACAAAAACGAAAATGAAAACCTAAAAGCAGAGTGCTATAAGCCTATAACTTATAAAGAAAAATGTTAAAGCTACCGTAATTGTTTACATGACTAATATGACAATGATATAATTGATTGACTACAACAACCAAATTAATGAATTTTTTTTTCCCATCAAAAAAAAAAAAAAAAAAAAATTAATGAATTTTTTAATTAGTTTATTGTGATTAATATCGATACATCAATTTGTAAACCTTATACCATAGAATTTATAATAACTGATACATTGTTCAAAATTAAAAGGATTTCAACTTTGGAATAAGTAAAAAGACTATCTTATAGCAATCATTTAGAGCATTCACATATGGTCTCTTAAAAAAATGATACTACACCTAAAATACTATTTTTGCTATTTTAACACACCATTTCACAATTTACCTTAATTTCCTTTTTTTTTTTTTTTTTTAATTCATTAAACCCATTAAAAATTAGTATAAGTTATCCAAGAAAGATATACGATTAAAAAAAAAAAAATGCACTTGCTACATTGAGCTGCTATTCCAAAAAATCCTTAAAAAGTTGGCAAAATTTTTGTAAAACAAAAGAACGATGAAGGCTTCTTTTTTCCTTCTTTTTTTTTTTTTTTTTTTTGGTAATTTTAAATATTTGGGGTGCTGAAATAGCATTTGGTATGCTTTAGCACACTAGAAGCTAAAATCATTGGCATCAAATGTGCCAAATACTAAAATTTTAGCATTTGACATACCAAACACCAAAAACTATACCTCATCAGATGTGCCAAAAATCTAATTGTTTATAACATAATACAGTACCCTTCTACTAGTAGAAGGGAACTGTAGCATATTATAAACAAAATTTATTGGTTTTCAATACAAACTTTCTCTCTCCTCTCTCAAACTCTCATTTCTCTCTTCACCATCTCCTTCTCTTCTCTCTCCTCCCTCTCCTCTTCACCCACTCCACCTCGCCCTCTCTTCTTCGCCCACTCTTCTTTGCTATCTCCCTCTCATAGACTCTCTTTGCTCTCTCCCTTTCACTCTCTTTCTCTCTCACTCATCACTCTCATTCTCCCTCCTCTCTCTAGTTCACTCCTCGATTGCCACCACTGCTAATTTTGGGGTTTTGGTGGTTTTGGCTGGTGGTGGTTGGGTTGATATTGGGAGGTCATTGGTGGTGGTGGGTTTGTGGATTCAGTGGGTTCTAATCTAGTAATGGGTTCCGATCTCTTTTCTCTCTCACTTTTTCAATGACTAGTGGTTTTGGGCTAGGCTTGGCTAATGGATTGTGTTGCAACTTATGGTTTGCTAGGTTTATATTTGTAGCCTGTGGTTGGTTGATTTTGGTGGTGTTTTACATTTGGATTTTTTTTTTTTTTTTTGGTATTTCTGCATCGATCACGGTGACCGGTGGTTAATAGTGGTGGTCATAATGGATTTGGATTAAGGTCATGAAGTTTGTGGTGAATGAGTTCTAGTTAAAAGTATAGAGAAGAGAGAGATGTTTTATTAGTTATATATATATATATATATATATATATATATTATTTTAATGTGTTATAAAGTTAAAATAAAACATTTGGTACAAGTTTATTGTAAAATGATATAGTAAAATAGATAAAATGATTTTTAATGTGTTAAAATGACATTTGACATGTCACAACTAATACTAATGGTCTGATGCTCTAGCTCATCAGCTCATAAGAAAAGTTCATTGCCAGGCCAAGGTTTAGAGTAATTATTCATCTAACTTCAATGCATAAGGACAAGGATGAAAGCTGGGAAAACAATTCATTGCTATATACTGTTTACAATAATAAACATATATAGCAAATGAATTTTCAAACAATCAATAAGCACTAGCGGAGATGACATATGAATAAATCAGGTACCAAAGGAAAATAGATGCCATACAATCTTTTAGACAACATTATGGTGCTCAACAGCTGGTAAGTGTTGACGTTGTAGTAGTAGTTTTTTATTTTTATTTATTAAAATTTTTTTTTTATGAAGTTGTAGTAATTGTTTTTGACTTTTTATACCACTATGAGTATATAATGTTACTCTTTTTCTAATCTTGGAAAAGGCCACACAATCTGGTTAGGCAATGATAGGGAATATTTTGACTTTGTGCATCATCAGACAATATTATAGTGTAAATCTCTCAGGAACTCCAATCTCTCAGTAAATCTCTCTCTCTCTCTCTCGCTCTCTCTCTCTCAATTTGTCTACGCAATGAATAAGCACCAGCATATGTTTGCTGGAAAATGTGGAGGCCGCGAAATCTTTTAGATTTTTTTTTTTTTTTTTTTTTTTGAGGAAAGATCTGGTTAAATAAATAGTACGCATCAATATCTCATTTAGAATATTTTAATCAGAAACTTGGGACAAAGCAAATGTCATATAAATACTGTTTTTATATATCACTATTGGCATACTGGGGCACAACTTCTCTAATAATAATAATAAAAACGAAGAAGTATTTTGGGGCATAAAATATATATATATATATATATATTTTTTTTTTTTGAATAGGAAACTTTCATTCAATTATAATAATGAAGCATCATGAAACAAGGCTGCCAAGGCAGGTGGAGGAGAATCCTCTAACCAAAATAAATCATCATCTAAACTTCTAGCATATTGGGCAAGAACATGTGCCACTATATTCCCTCCCCTCCTAATTTGATTAGTCCTAGCCCAATGTAACCCATATATCAAATGGCGAATATCATTCACCACACAGCCAAGAATGGAATGGTTGGGCAGAGATGAAGAAATGGCTTGTATGACATTAGCATTATCACCCTCAATTATCAAGCTTGTAAATCTAGCATCCACGGCAAACTCCAAGGATCTTTTGCAGGCCATCAACTTGGCTTCTTCACTGTTTTCTACACTTGGTCCGACAGCAGACATTGCAGCCATAACCTCCCCCTTATCATTGCGAATAATAGCGCTTATACCTGTTTTGTCCAGCCCCGAAAACACTGCAGCATCAAAGTTTAGTTTGTATGCGTCCGGCAGTGGAGGTTGCCACTGTGCAGAATTGATTTGCTCGGTCCAAGCTACTGTCAATTGCGCCTGGGCTTGCTGAATTCCAAAGCGAAGTCCTCTGCTCGCATATTAAGGCATTTAGGATCCTTTAATTGACCCCCATGCACCACACAATTTCCCTGGTTCCATATAATCTACGCCTACACCCAAAACAGTTCCAACTCCTCAACCGTTATCCTGTCCACTAGAAACTCCATTAGTTGAAGTGTATCTTGAAAAACAGAGGGTCCTTTCTGCAATTTCGAAATGCTACCAGCCCATACATCTTGTACCGCAGCACATTCTCATAATGCGTGAGTTGTTGTCTCCACCTCTCCGGTACACAGTTGACATTTATCATCAGTCATTATCCTCCGGCGTGATAGATTGTAGGATGTTGGTAGAACATCATGGCAAGCTCTCCATCCAAATATTTTGACTTTATTTGGAATTTTAAGCTTCCACAATACCGGCCAAATTATTTTCCCAGCATAGCCACTTGAAGTCTCGGCCCTATCTCCATGAAGTCGAATCTGTCTAGCAAGTGTATATGCGGAATTAACATAAAATTTACCACTCCTGTTGTGCAGTCAAAAAGTTGAATCTGGAACAGATCTTCGACTGAGGGGGATTCTACAAATAGCTTTGGAATCTTCTCTTGAAACATTCCCATAATCATGTCTCTTCTCCATATATGTAACTTCGGATCAATCAAATCTGATATTGCTAAATCTTCAAACATCTCATGTCTCGGGTACATAATTTTATTTGTAGGATGGTTAGGAAGCCACCTATCCCCTACAACACTTATGGAAGACCCATTACCAACCCTCCAACAAGAACCCAATCTAAGAATAGGCAAGGCAACCATTATACTTCTCCACACATAGGAACAACCAGGCAATTCTTTGGCCTCTAGAAAAGAAGACCGGGGGAAATATCTTGCTTTGAAACACCTGTATAGCAAAGAGTCATTCCCTTGGATCAATCGCCAACCTTGTTTAGCCAACATGGCTAAATTAAAATCTCTCAAATCCCGGAAACCCATACCACTCTCCTTCTTTGGAATTGACAGCTTATCCCACCTCTTCCAATGGATTTTCCTTTCATCACCTACTTGATCCCACCAGAATCTAGCACACATGCTATTTAGTTCATCACATAGTTTCATAGGAAGATGGAATACACTCATTGTGTAAGTGGGGATAGATTGGGCCACCGCCTTTATCAAAATTTCATTTCCGGCTCTTGATAACAACTTACCTTTCCAACGTTGCAGCTTCTTCCAGATTCGGTCTTTTAAATAAGAAAAAGTATGATACTTAGCTCTTCCAATCAATGTTGGCAGCCCTAGATAAGATTCAAATCTCTCCACCTCCTTCACCCCCAGAATCTGCAGCATCTGTTGCCTTTGAATGCCTGTGGTATTACTGTTGAAATAAACTGAAGATTTCTCCAAATTCACACATTGCCCTAAAGCCTGTGCATATGTTTGAAGAATTTCCATTACAGCTTGCCCTTCATTCTGTATAACTTGACAAAACAACAAAGAATCATCAGCAAATAGTAAGTTGGTAATTCTAGGTGCCCCTCTACATATGGAAACCCCTTTAATCCTCCCTTCAATTTCTGCTTTTGCCAACAGAGCCGTAAAACCTTCTGCCCATAAGAGAAATAGATATGGTGATAATAGATCACCTTGTCGTATTCCTTTTGATGGATATATCATACCATAAGGTTTACCATTCACCAGGATAGAAAAAGTTGGAGTAGTGACACAACTCATCACCCTCTCTATCCACAATGTCGGGAAACCCGTCTTTTCCATAATCCCCTTAAGAAACTGCCACTCCACATGATCACAGGCTTTGCTAACATCCAATTTCAATGCCAAAGACCCTTTCTTCCCCTTCTTCCTAGCATGCATTGTATGTAGTGTTTCATATGCCACCAAGACTTTATCTGTAATCAATCTCCCCGGTACAAAGGCACTCTGGGTGGGTGAGACCATATATGGAAGCACCTGTTTCAATCTGTTTGCCAAAACTTTTGACATAATCTTATAAATCACATTACATAAACTTATAGGTCTAAAATCAGACACTTTTTCAGGATTTTTCACTTTCGGAATAAGAACTATGTTTGTGTGATTTATCTCAGGTAGCATGTGACCATTATTTAAAAAATCCAAAACATCCATAACAATATCATCACCCACTATGTGCCAGAATTTTTGAAAGAAAAAGGCATTCATACCATCAGGTCAGGAGCTTTTGTAGGTCCTATCTAAAATAAGGCCACTTTCACTTCTTCTGCAGTAAACTCCCTAGACAAAGCCTCCTGCATTTCTTTAGTCACCATATGTGGAACAGCATCCAGACACTCCTCCATTTGGTTACATGCTCCTACCTAAAATAGGTTTTCAAAATAATCAGAGGCAACTGCCACCACCTCATCTAATTCTTCCACCCATTGCCCTTGGCTGGTTTTGATACCCCGGATATGATTTTTTCTCCTCCTTTGTGAAGCCTTGGAGTGAAAGAACTTAGTATTTTTATCACCATGTTGCAACCATGAAATTCTGGACCTTTGGGCCCAATAAATTTCCTGTTTTTGGAGAAGCTCATCCATCTTTTTGTTCAACTCTAAATATTCGGCCTTGCTATCAGAAGTCATCTCCTCTTCATTTAATCTGTCCAGCCTCTTCTGAATCTGTTTGATTGCCTCTTCATCTGGAGTTGTTCTTGCTGAGCCCCACTTCATTAATTCTGAACCACAGACTTTTATCTTCTTCAATGTTGAAGTCAATCCCTGCTCAACAACCAGCTCACTATCCCAGGCCTCCTTTATCGTAGCCTCACAGTCCTCCATGAGTAGCCAAGACTCCTCAAATTTAAATCCTCTCTCCCTTCTTTATGGAACAAAAGATTGATCCTGCAAAAGAATTGGTAAATGATCCGAAGCATGAGTTGAAAGGTGCAGAACTTTGCTCATTTGAAATTTCCCAATCCAGTCTTTATTGGCCACGGCTCTATCCAATCTAATTTTAGTATTTGCCTCACCCAGTCTCCTATTATTCCATGTAAAAGAATATCCTTTATAACCCAGATCCTGAAGCTGACAAGACTCCAAATTAAACAGCCCTAAATGCATCAACCTGTGAATATTGTGGTGGTCTTTTACTTTTTTTTTTCTCAAAGGCGTGTAAAAAAGTGTTAAAATCCCCTACAACCAGCCAAGGTCCTTCCACAAATGTCTTCAAATATTCCAACAATCTCTAAGACTTTTCCTTTTGTTGAGCCTCCGGCCATCCATAAAAACAAGTCAAAAACCCTTTAAAGCCATCTTCCTCTGTAACTACAGCCAAAACATGGTTCATAGTGTAGTTGATGACCTCTAATGTGATAGAATTTTTCCACAAAAGTTTCAATCCTCCACCCGAATCAGGTTGCTTCACAATAACTTTATTCTGATACGGAAAATTACCATATAAACTTTCAAAACCATCTCTATCCAATCTAGTCTCCATCAGAAAACTGACTATGAGAGCTTTTTCCCTCACAATCTTGCAAAGGCTACGACCTGTCCAAGGGTTCCCAAGCCCTTGGCAGTTCTAGCTTAATAGTCTCATTGCTTCCGACAAGGGTGGCTGTCCACCCCCGCCGATAAATCTTCTAAAACTCCATCCTCATTGACTACCTTCCCTCTCTTGTGTTCATTCTCATCAACCTGGCTACCAACATCATCTCTTCCCAAGTGTTGGGAGTGTGATTGCACGGGCTAATCCACCAAGCCCAAACTCCATTCTATTAAACCAGGTCCATGTAGATTTTGGCTTAAAATTAGACAGCCCAGCTCCATCCATAGATAGTTGATTGTTGTGTGGTACGTGCTCAAGAAACTCCTCTGATCTAGACACTACTTGCACCTCATTCCTATTAGCACTTTTAACTTCCTTCACAATCCACGTATTCAAATTAGGCATGCCATTTAATAATAGCTGAACATCTGGTTTTGAAATTACTGCCCTAGAATTATGCTCCTCCACGTCAGCTCGGTTTGCACCCAACAGGCCATTAGCTTGCATGGAATCTGTAACTGGGCTTGAATTCTCGACTTCAACTTCATTAACTACCCTAGGGTTTTCGTTACCTGCTTCAGCCGCCGTCTGCATGGAAACAGCCACTGGAACTTGTACCTAACCACTACCTCCGTAAAGGATTTAGGATTGGAATAATGATGAACTGTGTCTCTGCCGTCTCCAGTAACTGCATCATGACTGACCTGCCCAGACCTTTCCTTTTGCTGGTCCAACTCCACTCCGGCCTCTTCCCTTTCATACTTCCTGCGAAGAGGTGATCGAGTCCGACCCCCCATGGCTTTAAGCTAGTCCCCATATTGACAAATAACCTCCCCGTCGTTCTTGGTTGCTGCAAAATAAGGAGCACAATGCTTTAAGTCATGGTCGAGTAAACCACAAAAATGACAAAACAGAGAGAGGCGCTCATATTTGAACGTGACCCAGTGACTCTTGCCATCAGAACCAGCCAAAAAAGCCCCTCGCCAGATCGGCTTTGCTATTGGAATAGCAACCCTGACTCTCATCAAGGAATTCTGTCCCTCAAACTTCTGTTTTTTCTCAACCTCAACCACTGAACCTAATCTGCCTCCCACTGTTTCTGCAGTTTTAGGCGACACCAAGTCAAACGGGGTGCCCCAAATTTGCACCCAAAGGGAAACTGAATCAAACCTAACATTATCCGCTGTCATCCCTGCTTTCCAACGAGTCAACAACAAAATTTGATTATCAAAGGACCACGGCCCTCCCTTAAGCACCCGATCCATCTCAAACTCAGTTTGAAACTCGAGTTGAAAAAGATTAGTTCCCACTTCTATCATCTGAACACCTTCCTCCAAACCCCATGCCTTTTTCAGCATAGTTATGGCTGCCTTCCTATTGAACGACCGACAAGTAAGAAACTTCCCAATCAGAGTAAGTGCACAACTCTCCATCCCTTCTTTATGCCCTTCCTCCGGAATCTTGATGACCTCTTCCTCCTCCGAAGTCAACTTCATCTTCTCCAGTATACTCGTAACATCGTCTGCCATGGTAGCCGAATTAAAAAATAAAAAGCAAACCCGTAAGAAACCCTAAGGGAGAAATATCTCGTAGTAACAAGAGAGAGAGCTCGTACGAACGAGGAGAGTTTTTTCCACTTAGGATTTTCATATATTTCAATATTTTAGTATACCATTTATATGTACATTTGTAATTCTTTTTATAAATTTTATATGGTAAACTATACTCACATCTCTGTGTAATCACTCAAAACATTACAGGTCACCTTTTATTCCAATGCAATAATAATATGAGAAACCCCTTGCTCTTATTTGAGATAATCATTGAATCAAAACAATCTCTAAGACCCCAATACAGCAAACCGATCATACAAACCCAATACATAAAATATTTTAAAAATAATTATATAACTTGTTATGATGAGAACAATACCATTTTTGCCCCTACATATTTCCAATATTATTTTTATTATATACTAATTGTAAGAGACCATGTCCCATGTTGTAAAGAAATAGTAAACAATATGGTGTCTTAACATATTATAGTATATTGAATGTCTTATCTTACAAAACGAAAAAACACAAAAATTTGTTAGACCATACAGTGTCCCAAGATCTCATTTAGAGAATTTTAATCGAAAACTTAGGTCAAAGGAAATGTCATTGTAGTTGCTGTTTTTATACAGATGCACGTAAAACAATTTCAACCGTTCATGTTCAACACTTCAAGTCCTCAACAGACTCTATTTCATAATGACTGATGAGATTAGTCTTGATAATATAATAAATGGATAATGCATATTATTATAACTTCTGGAAAACATGGATGACGTTTGATACTAATTGACTACTATTATTATATTTTTCAGTGGCGGAGCCAGGATTTCAAGTCAGGAGGGGCAAGATTAAAAGACAAAATTGAAGATAAAATTAATCTAAAAAAAATTAATCGATACTAATAACAAAATAAATAAACGACTATATGCCAAAGTCATTGTCATACATAATCTAATATAAAATTTTAATTTAATTTATTTTTTTTTTCATTTCAAATTAAATTTACTCAATTGAAAAATCTACTTCAATACAAGCTTGTTTAGAATTTGACCTGGACATATTACTATGAAGTTGTACATATTCCCCAATGCTATGAATGTTTTTAAAATGTTACGTAGACATTTGAGTTTATAGCAAAAACTCCGGTATTTTTCTTTCTTTTAGATCAGCAAAAACTCAAGTTCAGACTGAAAATGGTTGATTACAAGAGAAAAAAAATTGTAAATAAGAGGCGGACTGGTGAGGTGCTACAGTTTGGTATCACTATATTTTTTTCCCCAATCCTATTCAATTTCAGCAAAGTTGTGTGCAAAACCAATGTACTAGTAGGTGGGATCCATTATTTAATAAAAGTGCTGTTTCAGTGCTTTGTGAATGTAAAATTGTCTTCTTGTTGATAAGTTAACTATACATATATAGTAAAAACTAAAAAGTAATTTTTTGTTTTGGGCTGAATAACTAAAAAGTTGTTTCAGACTTTCAGTCAAAAGGGGCAAATACCTTTTACTACGTTTATCAATAATTCACTAGTAATACATAGAGAATTTTTTAGAAGGTCAGGGGGGGCAGCTGCCCCCCCTCGACCCCCCCTCCCTCCGCCCCTGATATTTTTACACCATGAGACAAATAGATAGTGCATTCTATTAGCCAATAGAAGAGATTTTCGTTTTTTTTTTTTTTGCTAGGGAAGGGCTTAATTAGAAAGTCTATTCTATAATTGAGACAAATTAATAGATAACATATTTTATTCTCATAAGAAAGAAGGTAACATATTTTATTGGTTATTACAGGGAACATTCATTAATTCGGAGAACTTAAGCTATTGACTAAGTAACCTAAATGCCTAATGGTTAAGCCGCCCCTGGAAAAGGCCTGAGCTATTTATTTAGAACTCTTTATTAACAATAAATATTCAATCTTTGAAACATGGGTTCTACGAGGGGAGCTGTCCTTAAAATTCTACTGTTTCTGTTTAATCCATGAAAGTCGTGATTTACCTCTAAAAGAATAAATAAATAAACCATGGGTTCTATATAATTTTTTTTTTTTAAAAGAAAAAACAATTATTGATTTGCATTGCACTATTCATATAAGATTTACATTGTAGATTAAACAAATGTATACAATAATATTGTATATGTTTACAATTTTGTACAAATTATTTAATATTGTACGCATTTATATAAAAGTGTACAATATTATAAAATTATAAAAATTAATACTTGTTCAATAATTTTAAAATTATACAAATATCAACATTATTAATCAAAACAAAATAGCACAAAGGATAATTAAAACAAACATACAAGTTTTATTTCTATACAATATCAACATCCCAAAACATAAAAAAAAATTACAAATATCTTATTGGATAACTAATATGACAAAGTATATATAAAAACATATAAAAAATTTACAATCCTGAAAACTAATTTTATAATTTAATATCAACTGCGGTTGGCACTCTATTTCAATTTGATAATATACATTAAAGTTTGATTGTTTACTTATTTATACATAATCTCTTTTATGAATATCATATCATTACTAAGCAACACACATTTTAGGAAATATCATATTTTATTTTTAAATGCTGTTTATTTTAGACATGATTGTTAAAAAATAGGTCTAAGCATTCATAATTTATGCTAATTTCATTGATATACTTTGACTTCACTCTTTTCACACTTATGAATGTTTCTTTTATATATATATATATATATATATATATATATATATATAATTTTAAATATATGGTTTTAACTCTACTATAACCAGATTTTCTTGACATATACTTTGTTATTTGATATTTAAAAATATTTACTTATTATAGAATGCCTCATTCATTCATCTTTCAATTAATTTGCACGCAATTATGTAAATGTCTCAATTGTTTCCTTAAGAGCATTATATCTAAATGACTATATATATATATATATATATAAACAAAATTGATGTTTTTCTTAAATAATAATAATAATGCCTATTATATATTGCCAATTGAGTTAGACTTATGTATTGTAAAACTTACAACAAACAATTAAATCAATAATTTCTTAGTTTAATTTAATTTTTTACCTAAAAAAAAGTTTTAAAAAACGGGTTAAATTATGGGTTAGCCTAGTCAAGTTAGGTTGACTTGCAAAAATGGATCAGGTCATGGGTCAATCTATTTTGTGTTAGGTCAAAAAATTCAGGTGCTGATTGATCCGGCCGCACACAAGATATACCAATCTTGAGTAAAATACAGGTTTTAGGGCTTGCCAATCTTGTAAATTTTAAAAATTTAAGATATTGTAAACGTATTTGTCACCCCACACTTTTTATTAAATGCTTGATCAAAATTATGTTACTAGTAGTCTAGGATAGCTGCGAAAAATATATAGTTACAATTTATATCATGATGCCCGAATTTAATTTTAAATCCAAAGTCGCATGTGTCGTGTACATGGCCATACTTTTTTTTTTTGGTTGGTTTAAAATTCCCAGCACTTGCAAAATTGATGTGGAAATACTTTTATATGATATATGGTTCATGGTTCCTTCAATATAAATTTATTGTTTGAATTAGATAGAAGAACAGCCCCGTAAATAATAGGGAATGAAACATAGGAATTTACATATTTGTTCCACACTTTTTTGGTTCTACTTATTAAAAAAAAAAAAAAAACATTTTGTTGCGCTTGGTCATGGTGGTCAGGCTAGTTTGGGCTTTCTCATACATGATAGCAAAAAAAAAAAAAAAGGCCATAAATTATTTTCTTCCAAAATGTAGGGCGAATTCATGGCCACCAGATCTTCTTTGCAGCTATTAATATTTAACTTACAGCAATTGCAAGGTCAAGGTTAGACTTAGAGTTGAGATTAGCTAGATACTGTTCAATAATGAGAAATGGAATTAAATTGGCGGGTATCAATTTAATATAGAGTGTATGTGATCTTATACCATGCTTTCCCTCTTCACTCTTCAGTCTTTTAGGTATGTGAATTTGTGTCATAATGTTTTTTTCTTAAGAATAAATAAAAGAAATTAAGAAGTTGTTCATAGTCTTGCCAAGTATGATGTGCATATCTAAAATTTTATTGTGTGAATGAAGGATGTTTCCCCACAATTTATTTTTGTCATCCAAGCTGATTTAGCTAGATTTTCTTAATAAAAGTTCATTATTTCCTCTATTAAAAAAAAAAAAAGCAGTTTGGCAAAAGAAATTAATAGTTTTTTTTTTTAAAATGAAATTAATAGTTAATTTGATATTAGTATCTTTTATTTCTTATATTATTCTACACAGCAAATGGGGCACAAGTCCACAGAGCCGACTGTGTTATGTACATCATGATGATGAAGATTTACTAATTCTTATCATCTTCGTTGTAGCTGACCGTGTACATTCCCTTATGGATGTGAAAAAGTAAGGAATCCTAAGAGCTTTAGCTAACCATCAAATTCAAATAGTTGCATTTTTGGATAATTCATGATTCATTCCTGTTATTCATGGCCAAATTAAATGTTCTCATTTTTTCAGATAGAATGAATGGATATATGCTCCATAATTATGAGATAACTTGTTGAGTTGTCGTTAACCCCTGTGATGCATAGGATAATTAAATAAATATTAAACCTTTTTAGTTTATTTGAAGGTACTATAACTTGAATATGATTATAACAAAAAATATATAATTTTTCTTAATATAGTGACTTCTTAAAATTAAGTCTATGACTTCTACCCAACCAATTGTGATTCAAAAAGTTCTTATATGTAGGCACTTTGAACAATCCTTTTTATATGAGATTCGTGAAAAAGACTCAAATCATCATCATTAATTATGTGCAAGGATACATTGATACAGTGGTAATGATATAGAAAATGGACAAAAAACTTCTTCAACTTGTTTATTGAATATAGGCCCGGAAAAGTATATCTAAAAAACATTATGTCCTCATACCGCAATAAGAAAAGTAAGATTATGTTAATTGGTGAATATCAACTGAATGTGGTGGCACTCAAGAACTAATTTATAGGTTGCAAGTTTCAACTCTCATATCTTCAAATAAGAGGCAATATTTAATTTGAAAATTGCATAAAAATTTTTAGAGCAAACCTTTTATATAGATATAGGAATTTTACAGCAACCTTATTTTGGGTTCTTGAATCTATTGGACCTAATTTTCAAAATTTTATTTCTTACCCAACATTGCAAGTTTGATTTCAGAAAAGAAAACATGTGAATATGAGATAAATGAAAGAGGAACATGCTATTATATCTAGACTATCATATAAATCACCACCTCAAGTTGAAGGGTTAAAGCTTAATCCTATTTATAGAGAAGATGATATAATAACTACTATTTGCTAGGCCTAAAAAAAAACCCATTGCTTAAAGCTTTTTAAGTTTCAAAAGTGGTGTTTCCCCATTAGCTCAACACTATCATTACATCCCATAACTCGTTAATTATCTATTGTTACAATAGTCCTTCCTAGGAAAACTTCATTCTCATCTACTAAATGGGCTTTTAAGAGGTGAAATACCTCATATTCTCATCATTCAAATGGTTATCCGTAAACAGAAGCTGAATCCAATACAAGATTTTTATCCAACCTAGCTATTTAAACTATTCATAAAATTCAACTTAGACATTTCATCAAATTGTGGAGTTCACTTTAAAAAACAAATAAATAATACCGAGAAAATAAATAATTTTCCCGGCTAATGACATTAATCTAAGCTCAACATAACACTGATACATAATAGCTCCACAGATCATACATTGATACATATATAACATTAATCTAAGCTCAACATAACACAAATAACCTGAATTTTGGAGTCTGGACTCTGGACCATATATTAAAAAGGAATATGAAAGTAGCCAAAGCTTTGAAATTTGAATCCTTCGATACAAAACAAATTGTAGCTTCCATTAAATAAAATAAAAATTTGTAGCCACAAATTTCCAAGTGCCGCACAAGGTATTAATGAATTCCATTACTAGCTAGGAAACAAATCTTCGCAAAAATGATACTCCGTCCATTTCGCCGGTCCTTGATCATGTTACGTGCATCTTTGAACTTTCAATTTTTCCTGTTTTTTGGAGGCCTTTGAACATTCAAATTAAAACTTGCCTCAATACCAAAGGAACTTGCTCATCAAGTCCTCGGGCTCGGTGCCATTCACAAAAATCAAAAGTGATATTCTTAATTATTTCCAGAAGATTTTCGTTACCTTTAGCTAGGGTGGCAAAATTGAACATGACTTGCGAATCTGATACGGTACGACACGAAATTAGTAGGTTATGAGATAAGGTTTAATGAGTTTATATCATATTCGGGTTGACACGAATGACCTGTTTAATAAATGGGTTGAGTAAGTGTCCATCACATAGAACCCGTTTGACTTGTCTGACCAATTTAATTAAATGATATTTTACCATTATACCCTTCAAATCCTAGGTATATAAACTTATTAGTTATTGTGATTCATTTTTTTTAACATATTATGCAGTGGCAGAGCCAAGATTTTGTGTGTGGGGGGGCTTACTAGAAAATGAAATCATTAATTTTTTTTTTCTCAGAAGTCTTTGTCGGAGTTTAAGTACTTTATAAGTCTATATAAATCAATATTATTTGTGTATTTATACTTATGGTTATATACTTATATGATATATTAGGTGATTTATATATTATATTATAGAACATATACAATTAAACAAAACAAATATATACCATTAAAGAAAACATAAAAGGATCTTCTTAAATAAAATAAAAAAAAAACCAAAAAAATAAAAAAATAAAGAGGAGTCACATCACCCACGTCAAAGTAGATAAAATAGTGTTCACTATGTACCTTTTGAAGTGTCTAATTTTTTACCACACACGTGGAGGTCATCCTCTTAGAGTTGGAGAGTAAAAAGCCCAAGGCTTTGGCAATCAGTACTGAAAAACTTGTAGAATAAAACAACAAAAAGCTAATGAGAGAGAGTGAGAAAAAGCCAAAAAGGAGAGAAACTGAAAAGATTTTAAAGGCCCACCTATCAGCCCAAATGCAAATAAACTGGTGTTGTTTTTTGAAGTCGATGGAGACAAGCGCAAGCAACAAAGCCTCCTTTGACCTTAATTTCAAAGTAAGCCAAGTAAAATTTTTGTTAACGAGGAAGAGCAAAAAATTGAAACCCCTTTTTGTCCCCTTTATTTTATGAGATAATTATAAAAATAAATACGTGCTTTTATTGTATAGATATCCTGATAATTACTATATTTGTGTTTTTGAAAGTGTTATGTTTACAATATTTTCACAATAAATTTGTCATTTTGGATTTAAGTAGTAGGTAAAAAAAGTAATATAAATAGTGGTTTCAAATTTGAAACAATAATAACTCATCACTTAGATCTATTGTAAAAAAGTTTGTAGGCATATCATTTTATTTTTATTTTTAAAGAAAATTTAGAAAGGAAAATGATTTTAATAGCAAGATTGTGGGGGGAGGGGTGGGAGCTTATATTGGGAGATTGGTTTCATAGATTTCAGGATCTATATAAATGATTTTTTTTTTTTTTTTTTTTAAATTTGAGGGGCCCATGGCCCCCTTCAGCCCCACCGTGGCTCCGCCACTGATATTATGATTGATTATTTGTGATATTGAGATATGTTTTAGTTTTGAATGATTATTTGTGATATTGTTACTCGTTAGTTCGGAATTTTATATTAAAAATATTTATTTTTTTGGTTTTTGATGATTCATATCAATTTGGTTGATACTAAAATTACTTTTTTTTTTTTTATAAAATTTGATAAACAAGTCGACACGACTGACCCGTTTAATAAATGGGTTGTGTTAGGGTTAAGGAATCTTAACCCGTTTAATAAACATGTTGAGTTAGAGTTGACCTATATAATCGAATACTCATGAATCGACATGACACGAACACGAATTACTATCCCTAGCTATGGTGTCTTGCAACTTTTTCTACCTACCTTACATTCGTGGAAAATTGCAAAGGCCAAGCTTTTCCATCCACTCCCCTATTGATGTCAAATTGCTTAAGGCACCTAAAGAGTTTTGTTTTTTTTTTGTTTTTGTTTTTTTGTTTTTTTTTTATGGGAAGACTGTGAGAAACTTTTATTAAGAATGGAAAGTAACAAATACATCATGGAGTTGGCTTTATTGGATCCACAGTAAAGCGTTTTTGTAAAAATAATCTCCATAGAGATCATTCACACTTTTTTATTTAACAACAAATGATGGGTTAGGATTGGTGGATAATAAAAATAATAATAGTGATTCTCCTAATACAAATCATATGCTCTGTTCAATTATCAGGAGCGGACGCCATAGGTTGAAACTCTTTAAAAAAAAAAAAAAAATCATATGCTCTGTTTTTTTTTTGGTATACCACTTAATGTTTCTTCAATTAGAATATGCCATGAGGTTTATTATTATCCATTTTAAGACTTTGGTTATTTTATGATGAAGCCAAAAATAAATATATAAAGAGAATTCATCTCTTTCAACTGGACTTTTAAGTGGTTCAAAAAATACCCTTATTAGTGAAGGGTAATTTCATTTAGAAACAGAGTTACAAATGTCAAATAACAAATTTCATTTTTAATTCAAAAAGAGAATATCTAAAATTTAAGATTTTTTTTACCTTCTTGGTCAAAAAAGAAATTACAATTACTGTTTATCTCTAAAGTTTATCATTTTTATTTGTTTGAAAAAAAAATATTTTTAAATTATAATAGATATAAATTATTAAATTTTTTCTCAATATATATATATATATATATATATATATATATATATATATATATATATAAGAGCCTCTGAGTACGTGCATGAGCACGTGCTTAGAGGCTACTATTTATATAAATGAGAATTCTCCTCTTTGAACTTGACTTTTATATGGTTCAAAAATAGCCTCATCAATTAATGGTAATTTTTCTTAGAAATAGAGTTATAAATATCAAATAACAAATTTTATTTTGAATATAAAAAGAGAACATCTAAAATTTAGGATTTTTTTTCCTTCATGTCTATCTTTTTATTCTCTAAAATTTAGCATTTTTTTTATTCCTTTTTCATCCAAATAAAAGTAAAACACCCCCAATTTAAAAAATAAAAAAATAAAAAACTAAGAGAATTCCCAAAATTTACCCTTCTTTTCCCCTCGCATTCATCTTATTTTTCCTACCCAAAATTTTCTTTATATCAATACACATGTTCAAAAAAGAAATTACAATTATTTTTCAACTTAAAGTTTTTCATTTTTATTTGTTTGAAAAATAAAAACATATATTTCTAAATTATAATAAATACAAATTATTAGTGTTTACTCAAAAAAAATAGAAGAGCTTTTGATCATGCGTAACACGCGTGCTTAGAGGCTAGTGCGTGTGTATATTTGTATGTATGGATATGTGTATAAAAGTAATGATTGATAAAGTATAAATTAAAACACAAAAAGTGAAACAAGATTTGTATTAATGATTATCTAATGTAAAAATAATGTCACAAATATCACAATCTACCACCAATATATGAAAAAAAAAATGGTCATACTATTAAGTATTAAGTATCTATGTTGCACCACCGTGCATCCTTAGTGTGGTGGTCACTCCACAAGTATAAGTGTTTGTGGGGTATAGGGGGTAAGGGTTAGAGTTTAAGTCTCCAGGAGAGAGCTTCATACACATATACACTTAGATGTGGCTAGAATAGAAATTTTATCTTGTATAAAAATAAATAAATAAATAAAGTTATATATGTTGCATTGTCATTGTGTCCAAAATGGTGTCAATGGATTATTCATTCAATTTAGTGCTGGTCATATACTCACATCCGCTATGAGTTTAGCAAGTCAAAAGATACTGTTCCATTTCCAAACCCTAATTGAACCAGACTTTAATTCCCCTTTATAAATAACAACCATATGCACCATTCATTCTTCATCAGATAGCGCCCCTTAACTCTCTCTACTTCATCAGTATGCTCTTAGTTACAGAAAAAAAGAAAAGAAAGAAAAGCACACTTGGGGCTTCTAAATATGCGCCTTCTCATAGTCACAGCAGCGCTTTTTCTTATGAGCTCCATGCCTGCACATGAGGCTACCAGAATCCTTCACATAGAGGAACAAAATCTGATGAGCCAAGACCAGTTTTTAGAGTCAAAGCAAGGTCAAGTCTCTCCATCTGTGCCAAACAAGATCACCGGCGCTGATATTCCCTCTTCAGCATTCAGCCAAAAGGCCTTTGAAAATGGTCACAATCTCTCACCGTTGCTACGCCGACTGCTGAGGGCTGATTATATCATTCCGGCTTTGACAACAAGCCACAGTGCTTCTCCTTTGCTAGGCTCACTGTAGAAGGCCCCCCTGAGCCTCCCTTTATGCCCAAGAGGGGTAATTCCATCCCCCTAGCCTGGCCTTTTTGGACTACAAAAGTAAGCACTGAATGTTTTTAGTGCAAGAAATGAAGGACTAGGTTAAAGCAGATAATTACTGTACACTCTTTTTGAACAATAATATTGGTTCTCAAGAGCTTGTTTAGTGTATTTTAATTGGAATTTGGAACCTTAGGTTAAAGCAGATGTCATTGTGGTTGCTGTTTAATGCCATTATTAGCATATCAATTGCTCCTCTTTCTATCATGTTTAGGAGTAAATCGTAGTCTGTTTGGTGAGAAATTCAGCTGCTTCGGAGTTTTTCATAGCTATGAAAATTGTAATTGATAGTTTAATTATTTATTTAAAGTGAATTTCAATGTATATGTAATGGCTTTTTTCCATTGATAGTTTATGATTTATCTGACTTTATTGAGTATTGATGAATAATATTCTTCAAACTTCTTGGAATATTAATCACCCTGTTTAATAATACTATTACTTGATTCATGAAACCTTAGGTTAATGAATCAGTTTCATTGAAATCTTAGGTTATAGCACTCTTTTTTTTTTTTTCTTTTTTTTCTTTTTATAACAAAATTGCTTTTCTGAACCGCAATCACAAATGCATTTCAGAAAAATAAATAAATAAATAATCTACTGCAGTATCATAAAGATCTTTTAAAAGAAAAAAAAAGAAAAAAAAAAGAAGATTGGTTGAAAATTTGATATTTGAAGGTTTTGTTCACACTAGATATATATAGACTTCTCTAGAAAGCTTGGTTTTAAAACCAAAGTGGATGGCTTTAAATTATACTCATGACAATTAAAAAGAAAAACAAAACAAAATTTACCAAACCTGCTGTGATTTTAAAACATGATTAGGAAAGTAGATTTTAGAGGGACTAAAAGGAAAAAAAAGAAAGCATTTTTTTTTTAAGAAATAAGAAAGCATATATATTTTTTTTTTTGTGGAGAAATAAGAAAGCATTTTTTAAACTAGAATCAAGTCATGGCTATATGTATGAAGAAGATATATTGAAACCAAAAAATAAATAATGACAAACAAAGGAGGAATTAAGAGAAAGCAACTCACATCTTCACTTGTTGCGCATGTTCACCAAAATTCCTTGCTGGGTTAGAACTATAAAGAACAGCACCTATATATAGCAAATTGTCTCTCCCTTGTGCAAGCAAATACGCTAGGTTACATACCTTTTTCCAGTTCAATTTTGCACGTACTGCTCTTGTTTTGGAATAGTAATTCTGACTTTGGTTATGCTTGTGTATGTCTCGAGAATCTACTACTAGGGAAAACATCTTCTTATACCCATTTACATCCACTATTTTAAAAAATATTTCTAACTGATGCAAAAATGTCCACATTCTAACACATAAAATCAATGTAAAAAAAACAAGAGTAAAAACCCTTACTACTCTTCTATCGTTTCAGTAAAACAAAAAAAAACAAAAAAAAACCCTTACTACTCTTTAAGGGCCCCAAATAAAAATGGGAAAAAAGAAATAAACTTAGAGAGACATTTGAATCTGATACCATTTTTATAGGAAACATAAAAAAAACTATTAAAAAATCGGTTTAATTTGTTCTTGGGTAAATTGGAATTACACGCTTAAAGTTCTGAAGTTTTTGGATTTTACACTCTGAAATTTCAGAATTTGAATTTTATCTCCTGAAGTTTGGGGGTGTTTGAATTTTATACCTTGAAGTTTCATAATTTATATTTTACTCCCTAAATTTTAGGAGTGTTTGAATTTACTCCCTAAATTTTGGAGATGTTTTGATTTTACACCTTGAAATTTCAGAATTTATGGTATAAAATCCAAATATTAGGGAGTAAAAATCCTAATTGTGAAACATTAGGGTTTAAAATTCAAATATTCCCAAACTTCAGGATGTAAAATTTAAATTCTGAAACTTCATGGTGTAAAATCCAAACATACCCAAGTTTTAGAGGTTTAATTTGTAATTTACCAATTTTTTTCTTTTTCATATATACAAAAGTTTCTAGAAGTATTTTCTAAACAAATGTCCTTAAGAGTTAAGACATTTGTTAACAAAATTCATTATTAAATATGTTGTCCCAACAGCTTGAACTTATGCCCCTCTAAAACCCCAAACAATTGGTCCTAGCTTGGGAGTTACCAATCCGCCTAAAGTGAGGCTGGAGGTTTTCTGATTTCTCCCTGTGTGCGTGATGCAAGTGGGGGAAATTGCAAGCCTCATATATGAGGAAATAGGACAAAAGCTGTGCTAGTTGTCTACGCTCAACATGCAGACGCTTAAATGAATATTAAAACTATAATTCGGCTTTATAGTATCACTAGCAACTACAATAGAAATAACCTGAATTTGGGAAGATTCCCGTATCAAGAATCCACCAATGAGGCAATGGGCCAATGGCCAATAGGGCATTAGCCGCAATTAATACAGAGTTTCCTAATTAATCATTTGATCCAATAACTATAAAATAGTTTAGCCTATATTAACTAGAGAAGTGTTACGGCTATAATATTTTCACAACAAATTATAGGTGGTAAGTTATTATTGGTTCTAATTTAAACATATCACTGAAATCACTTTTTTACTCATTAATAACAACTCAAAACAACCTTTACATATAATTTGTTGTGAAAATATTATAAAAATGTTGTGGGCATTTTTACTATGAAGTTATTTTGGATCCACGCGCGGCAGGTTTTGAATGCTTGAATCTTTTTTTAGAAGAAAAACATCCCGAAAATATTATTTTAAATCGGCCATAACAAAGTTATTATTTAGTGAGATGGGAAGCTATTGCTCACAACTAGGGGTGGCAATTTTTATCCATATCCATTAACCCGCCCATTACCCGCCTTATTTGGATAAGTCTTAACCCAACCCATTTAAATATTTGGGTTAAATAGGTAAAGACCCATTTAGTTATTTAATTAGATGGGTCTAAATAGATAAACCCACTAATACCCACTAAACTCATCTAAAATTTAAAATTAAATAAACCCTTAACTATCTAACATTAAACCATCTAAAATCAGAAAAAATCTTCTCATTTCCTCATCTACCCACACAAGCATTTTCATTGATAAATACAAAAATCTCAGGTTTTTAACAAAACTAACAAACCCTCAAATCAAATACTCAAATTTCCCATCAACCAAACAAAATGTAAATTATCAAAAGAAAAAAGAAAACATACCATCCAAGCACAGGACCAGAAATCAATCGGCCCATAGAGATCAAATTGGGCACATTGACAAAGCTCTCCAAAAACCCATCATCAACTGACTCTCTCTTCTCGACCCTATAGTCCAACAAAGCCTGGCCAAACTTAGTGGGAAAAGCAGTGGTAGTTCTGAGCAGGTTAAGATTAAAAGCTTGCACCTTACGGCGGAAAACGACGGCGTTGCCGCAGAGGTAAAGAGGAGTGGCGGATTGAGAGAGTTTCCATGGAGGAAAAGAAAGAAAAAGCGGACCACGAAATGGGGTTGTGACCCATTTGGAAAGTGGGGTTGAAGGCAAACGAAAGAGAGGCTGAGAGAGAGGGAAGTACTGGAGTGTGATCGTGGGGTGGCTTGTGGCTGTGGCGGTGAGAGAGGTGAGGAAAGACCTTGATCATTGTGGATTTTTTATAAGGGTTTTGAGAGACCTGAACAACACCATTATTGTTGTTGTAATAACAACAATAATTATAATTATAATTTCAAAAAACTTTTTTTTTTTTTTGAGAAGCTAATTTCAAAAAACTTGTATACCAGTGAATATATAATTATAATTTCAGGTGTCTTACGGGCATGGCAATTTCATCAATCCAATAGTTTTTCTAAAACCTCAGGTTTTTCTAAAAACTCAAATGTATCATTCTAGGGGTATTTTGGTAATTTTGGATGTCCAAAGGTATATTGGTAATTTTGAAAGTGTAGGGGGTATTTTGGTCATTTTGGGTATTTAAGGGTATTTTGGTAATTTTGGAAGTCAATAGGGTATTCAACTAGTTTTAGAGGTATTTAGGTCATATTGAATTAAATGGGCGGGTTACTAATTAAATGGATTGGGCGGATAATGAATAATTAATTTATATATAAACGGGTCATAAATGAATAAATGGGTAATTACACACCCAACCCATTTATGACCCAACCCGCCCATTTGCCACTCCTACTCACAACACATGTGAATAAGTTAAAGCAGTTTAAAATTTATATACCAATGATGCCCTGTGCAATTCATCCCACAGAATGCACATAAGGATATAGGGACTAAGGAGGATTAAAATTGATGCAGGGAATGCCAAATATACTACAAGTTTTATTACATAAAGTTTTTTTTTTTTTTTTTGGAGAATGAATATTACATAAAGTTTCTAATGTATATAATTGGTAGAATTCATCTACCTAATTAATGAATGTTTTAAATATATTTTGGTGATTGATGATATATTATCTCCCCACACCTTATGGTATATTGTCACGACCTCTTGGCACTTGGTTTAGTATCTGTCTGGATTGCACTGAAATACTATGCGTCTGCGTTTCCCAGCAATAAGCATTTTTTTGTGAGTCCCGTGCATTGTTTATAGGACTCGCAAGTACCTTTTTTAGCAAAAATAACTTTAAAACTAAATCCCATGATACTATTCATACATTTAAAAATTATTTTGCTACAGTATTTTCAATTTTTCAGTAATAAACGGTATCTAAACTGACCCTTAAAGTGAAGGATTTTCTCAAGACTTCATACCTCTGCACCATACTTGCTGATAGTTGTCCCAAGTTACGTTCTTCCGGAAGAACGATGCCAATGGTGATAAAAATTTTATTCTATTTAAGACTCGTTACTTTTTAAACGTAAAATAAAAATAATTAAATAAATTATTTATTATATTGGTGACCAGAGATGATAAAAATGCCTGCTATATTTTATCCATCTATACAATGATTGTTGTTTGTTTGTTTTAGAGGGATTTGGACCGGTGTGGCGCAATTACATCTTTTAGAGCATTCGCAGCAGTTAATCTATAATTTTAGCTATTTAGCATCAATAAAAGTTACTTTATCTATTTTACCTACATACATGCTGCAGCAGTGGTTCTATTTTAGCTTTCAATACAATAAAATAATATAAATATCACAATAAAATAATACACCCCTACAATAAAATAATATATCTCATTACAAAAAAAAAAATCAACAAACCAACCACAACCACAACCACCTCTGCCATCACCACAGCCACAGCCACAACCCCACCACCCACCACCACCACCACCACCGGCCACAACCACCACCACCGGCCACAACCACCACTCTACTTTGCCAATCACAACACAACACAACATAAAAAAAACAAAAAAAAAACAAAAAAAAAAAACAAAACCACAACCACAATCACAAATTCCACAAACACCATTTTTATTCTCAATTCATTGAATCAATCACTTCTAAACAACGATTCCAGGCACCGAGCTCCCGGCCGGAGCTGTGGGACCCAGATTCTCGATCTTAACCGTGGCGGAGGAGCTCAGATTCTCTGTCTTGATCTTCGTGTTTCGAGCGGAGCCGAACCGGAGCCTCCACCTGCGTTGGCGGCGTCGAGGCGAGCTTTGGTGAAGGTGCGAATGGAGGAGTCGTCTTCATCGGAGTTTCAGCGTTTGCGGCTTCGGGGGCTTCGTCGTCGGAATCAATGTGGGCGATGGGGCTTGGGGTGGGTCGGCGAGCTGGGTCGGCGGAACAGATCGGCGATGAGAGAGTTGGCCGGCGAGCTGAGGGGTGAGGGAGATGAGGGAGCTTCTGGCAAGCGAGAGAGAAAAAAAAAAATTGAGGGAGAAAGAAGCAGAAGAGAAGTCGGAGAGAGAGAGAGAGAGAATAAGAAATATATATTTAATGGGAGAGGAGAGAGAATTGTAATAAAAAACTATTTTTTTTTTTTTACCTGTGTGCTACAGTGCACATCTAAAGATAGATGTGCACTGTAGCTGTGGAGCTAAATCTTTTAGATTTAGCTCCACTGCTGCATGGTGTTTTTTGTGAATAAGAGCTAAAAAAATAGCATTATAGCATTATAGCACCACTGCTGCGAATGCTCTTACACAAGACTGGGCCGGTCCTAGGCCTAGGCCACTTAGGTCACCACCTAGGCCCCCCCACTAGAGGAAGGCCTCAAATTTTGAGAGAAAAATTGATATATTTAAAAAAAAAAAAATTGGAGATATAGAAAAAAAAAATTAGTTTTATATTTTTTCTCTACTTTTAAGAAGTCCCAAAAAATTGAGTAATGTTAAAGATAATACAACTTTAAATATATGAGTTTTACAAATAGAGTAATGCTATAGTTACAAATTATTTTACAACATTTTTACAACTTGTTGTTATAGCCAACTTCTTACTGACTCTCATCTAAGCCCACCGATAACATCGCTTTTTTATTATCTATAATCATTTACCACATTATCAATTTGTAAAAGTTTTTGTAAAAGAATTTGTATCTCTTTCATTTTCCCTTACAAATATATGTTTCACTAATCACAAGAAATAATTCATATAAGAAAATGTTAAAAATACTATTAATTTTATTTGAAAACTTTACAAATTGATGTGACAATTAATATGATTTGTGGACATCAATAACCTATTAAATGCATTTTTGAATTATTTTTTGTGATTAGTGATACATCTTTATAAGTCTCATGTTAGAAAATTTATAATATCCCTAACATCATTCATTCAAATGCTTGTTTATTATCATTTTGAGGTGTCATTAATCGCATTTATTTCTACATCATTTGAAATTTTTTTAGTAAAATTTGTTATAGCTTTAGCATTTTCCCCCCAAAAAAAAAAAAGCATATTACAAAATGAAAGGAATATATTTTTGTTATAAAAAAAAAATTATGATATTAAATACTAGTTAAATATTATTTAAGTGATAACAAAAGGGCCCCATTTAATTATATCATCTTAGGCCTCCAAATTTGTTGGGCCGCCTTGTGCGAGAGAGAAAAGTTATAAAGATAAATTTTTTTAAAAAAAACTAATAATAAAAAGGTTAAAAAAAAATCTTATTCAAAACCTAGAATTTAAAGTAAACTTACGAACTTTTTTAATTTTATCGTTGGTAGCAATTGCACTAATTTTGCACAGGATCTCAAGGGTGGCAGATACTTCAGCGTTCAAATTTCCTGGTTACATTCTAGAAAAATAATCTACTATTAGAGCACTCACAGCAGTGAAGCTAAATAGCTATATAGTTATTTTAGTTTCACTAAAATACAAAAATCTATACTACAGCAGTGGAGTTAAGGGTAAAATTTTTACCTTCATTGCTACAGTGCACGGCTATTTATGACTGTACACTGTAAAAAAAAAAAAAATTAAAATTCTCTCTCTCTTTTATCATTAAAAGCTCATTTTCTCTTTTCTTTCTTTTTGTCTCTCTCCGGCTTCTCTTCTTTCTTCTTCTTATTTTATTTTATTTATTTTATTTTTTTCTCTTTCACTATTTTCTCTTCTCATTAGATACCCCTTTACCACCAAATTCATCTATTAGTCTCAGTTTTTGTTATCTTTTTCAATTTTTCCCAACAAAGATGAAGAAACGTGGGCTAGCTGAGAATCATGAACAAGAAGAATGGCTTTGGGAGCTGATTTGCACAAAGCACTGGGCTAACATCGGTTGCCCAAACCAGCAGCTCCGATCCGTGGTCTTTGCTGCCTAGCTTTCTTTATTTTTTTTCTTTTGATAGAAACGTCTGCAACTTGATTTTGAAGAACAAGACATTATAGGCCCCGTTTGGTAGGGTTGTTAAACAACTCATTTTCAGTTTTTAAACAACATTACACACTTTTTCACACACTTTTTCACCCACACGTATTTCAAAAAACTACAAACAACATTACTCAAACTCCTCTATGAAACGGGCCCATAGTGCCAGGATTTATATTATATTATACTATAATATACTTTAATAATACTGTGTGGTTTTAAACTTTTATTTTGAAACCATTTAATGAACTTGTGCCTAGCTTTCTTTATTTTTTAAACTGTGGCATTTTAGATTTTTTTATTATTTTTTATATATACTCAACTCAATTATCATGCCTTTTGAGTGGAGGAGTTGTGGTGTGCCTTTGTGTCATAACACTTTTCCCTCTCCTTTGTGCGTATTTGTTTATCAAAAAAGAAAAAAAAGAAAAATTTGTATATTTATAATTTGGGGTTAAAACAAAATATTATAATTACACTGGATGATTATTTGCTATCATGATGATCGAGAAATTGTTTTAGTAAAAAAAAAATGTATAAGTATAATTTTGGGTTAAAAAAATCACTTGTTAACACTAGACGATTATTTGCTATCATGTGGCGGCGGCGGTGGCGGTAGTGGCAGTGGTAGCAGTTGCGGTGGTTGTCATTGTTGTTTATTGTAGTGGATATATTATTTTATTGTAGTGGATATATTATTTTATTGTGATATTTATATTATTTTATTGTATTGAAAGCTAAATTAGATCCACTGCTGCTGGATGTTTTGTAAAGTGAGTAGATAAAATAGATAAAGTAACTTTTTGTAGTGTCAAATAGCTAAATTTTTAGCTCCACTGCACTCTTACAAGCTATTATACAACTTTTTTTTTTTTTTTTTACTCAGAGAATTGTAATATACTAATAATATTGGGGTTACGTGATTTGAGTTTATATTTAGTTGACATTTAATGAAGGAAATCAAGGGTATTACTGATCAAGCTCTGCTGTAGAGATTTAAGAACATCTCAAATGTTATACATATAGGTTCAACTATAAAAGTTTCTTAAAAAAACAAGGAGCAACTAAAAAAGTACTCATTGGTTAGTCATGTACTAAGATTTATGCATTGAACGGAGAGATTGCCGCTACAATACAAGTCTAATTGGGTATTAGGGTAAGGGTTCAACTGTAGGTTGGTATTAGGTATTAGGATTCCTTTTACTTGTAACCGCTTGTGATTGATAATAGTGGATTCTTAAGAGTGGTGACCTTAAATCTACTCGGTAGGGTTTTGCCTCGGTGGTTTTCCCCATTCATAAACAAATCACCTATGTCAAATTTATTTTCTACTGCATTTAGTTATTTGATGATTTGTTTGTGCTACCACGCTATTGCATGTAATTTGACTAATTAATTAACTTGGGTAATTAATTAATTTGCAAAGGGGTCAATTCATTTTAACCCAACAAGTGGTATCAAAGCGAGCAAACTCTGATTAGGTTTAATCTTTGCTGTGTGATCCATTGGCCCCTGTTTATCATGGATAGAGGACAGTCTCTTATTATACCTCGTTTATTTGATGGCACAAACTATGCATACTGGAAAGTACGGATGAGAGCTTTCTTGCAGTCTTTAGATGAGAAGGTCTAGCAAGCTGTAAAAATTGGCTGGGTGAAGTAAAAGGAAGCGCCGGTTGATTGGGATAAGGCCAAGATCAAAGTGGCAAACTTCAACAACAGAGTATTGAATGCTTTATTCAGTGCGGTGACCAATGAGGAGTTCCAAAAGATATCCTCAACTGAAACTGCTAAGGAAGCGTGGACCATTCTCTAGACAACCTATGAAGGGACTAAGGCTATCAAAGACTCAAAACTCCAAACGCTCATTACTAGCTTTGAGGAGATAAAAATGGAGGAGGATGAGACATTTGATGAGTTCTATGCCAAGCTGAAGGACATAATTAACTCAGCATTTAATCTTGGAGAACAGATTCTCGAACCCAAGATTGTGAGAAAGGTGCTCAGATCTCTGCCTGAGAGATTCCATGCCAAGATCATTGTCATTGAAGAATCAAAGAACATTGGCGAAATTCCTTTGACAGAGCTGGTTGGTAACTTGCAAACCTATGAATTAGGTTTGACTAGAATTGGGAAAGGAACCAAAAGCAAAAGCATGGCACTAAAGGCCAAAAGTAATGAGACTGATGAGTCTTCAGTTGATGAAGATGCCAAGATGAAGTCCTACATCACTAGGTAGTTCAAGAAGTTCATGAAGAATGCCAATGTGAAAGGCTTTGATAAGGACCGTAAGCAATTCAGTTCTTCACAATTCAAAAGTGAAGATAGAGGGAAGAAAGATGCTATGGATGACAGTTAGTATACTATTCCTTTCGGACCAAAGTGCTTTGGATGTCAAGGTTTTGGACAAAAGAAACAAGAACATCCAACATATCTCAAGTCGATTGGGAAAAGCAAGGCTCTTGCTGCTACCTTGAGTGATACTGAGCCTGAGACTGAGTTAGAAGACAGTGATGACAAGGGAATCTTGGATGCTTTCACTGCCATAGTGGATCCTATTGAGGGGATCGTAGAAGCAGTGGATGAAAAAGAGGACTTGGTGGAATCTAACACTATGTTTGGTTGGGATGAAAATAGGGAGGATGGAAAACAAAGGGAGGAAAATGGGGTGAAAAACAGTGTTTTCTACTGTTTAGCAAAAGAAAGAAAATGAAAAAGAAGGAAAACCCGGGAGAAAGTTTTCTCTCCCGGGCCCACAATTTTCATCCTCCCAAATCGGGAGGAAAAGGCTGGAGAGAAAAGTGCTCTCATAGAACTTTTACACAAATACCCCGTTCTGGAATCAAGTAAAAAAAAAAAAAAAAAAAAAGAGAGAATGAGAGCTGCGCTTGCTAGTGCTGGAACGTTCTTGAATGAGGAAGAAAAAGAAAATAAAAGAAGGGGGATAGAGATAAGGACAACGTGTGTGGAGGAGAAAAAGAAGAAAAAAAAGAAAAAAAAAACGTATAGATGAAATGAAGGCTGAGAAAGGAGAAATAATATAATGAATAAAAAATTCTAATTGAGAAATGTTACCACAATATTTTCACAATAAATTTTAAGTAACAGATTGTTATTAGTTAATATTGGTGAGTAAAAAAATAATTTCAGTGGTGGGTTCAAATTAGAACTAGTAACAACTTTCCACATAAATTTTGTTGTGAAAGTATTGCGAAAAATATTGTGGACGTAACACTTCTCATTGAAAAATATAATTGTTGGTAAATTTTATATTATTTAATGAGTACAAATAAATCTATTTCTTACCTATTATGTAACAAGGGTATAATAGTCAATTTATATAAACTACATTTTCTATCCTTCCACTTTTCTTTTTAACCAAACAAAAGAGTTTTTCACCCTCCCATTTTTCCATCCCTCCAACTAAACACACACGAGGGAAAACTAAATATTTTCTATCCTTCCACTTTTCCATCCTCCCACTAATTTTCCATCTTCCCACTTTTCCACTCCTCCAACCAAACAGACCCTAAGTTTGAGAAAATGGATGAATAAGATGACATCCATACAGCCTATGCTAAGTTGTACAAGGTTTCCGAGAAGCATGAGAAACTTTTTAGGCTATCCACCAAGAAGCTGAGTGATGTGGAACTAGATTGAGAGGAGCTCTCTACCAAGGTTGATAAAGCCAATCAAACCATTGGAGCACTGTAGTTTGAGAACAATTTCTTGGCTGAAAGGACCAAGAAGCTTGAAGCGAAACTGTTTCAAGTCAGAGCTCAATGGGAGAGGACTTTCAGTGCAAAGCTCGATGAGATGTTTAGCTTTCAGAAAGCCGCTTCTGATAAAACTGGTTTGAGGTATGATTTCTCTTCTCCTAATGTTGCCTCCTCTAGTACAACTGTGTTTATCTCACTTGCTGATAATGTTAATTCTGAGAACAATAAATTTAAAACTAAAATAGCTAGTGAGAACATAGATAAAGACAAATCTATTCTAGGAGCACCCCTTAAGGTTGAAAAGAAAGAGACTAGAAACCCTAAGACTAAGAAAGTAAACAACAAACAGTCTTAGCTGATCGCATTTTTGTCATCATTGTGGAGTTTTAGGGCATACTCGTCCAAATTGCTATAAGTGATTAGTCACTCAAGAAAGCAATGGTATGGTATCATCTGGAAATCAGAATCAGTTTTCTTCCTCTCTTGCTCCTCATGTTTCTTTCCCCTCACTTCCAAATAAAAGGTTCACACAAAGGAAGGTTATTCCAAGGTGTGGAAGGAAAAAGGCTTAAAGTGATTCAATCACTTCTTCTCTCTCTCCTCTTATGGTTATGCATTACTTGTTTGTTTTGCATTCTTGTTTTGATTCAGTTTAGTTTTATGCTTTGTGTGTTTTTCTTTCATGTTCTTGTTTTAGTTGATTTCAGTTTTTCTTTATTTGTTTTTAATAAAAAAAATTGAAAAATTAGAAAAATACAAAAATAGTGTGTGTTTTGTGTACATTGGTACTTGTGTACCTTGGATGGCCATTGAAACAAAGTTTTCTAAACTTTGTATCTTTTGTAACTTAGATGAGCATCTTAATGCACAATTAAGCAAGTGAGCTTTGTGGCTTGTGTTTGTGATGAGTATGATTAAGTAATCTTTTATACTTAACACTTATATCACTCTTTTTGATGGGAAGGACTAAAAAATCCTAAGAGAAAGGTATAAATAACCATCTCACCACTAAAGCCCGCCAATCATGTATAACATCAGTGTGCTTCTGCATAGCAAAATTTTGATGTTTTTGGCTAAACATAATTGGGTATTTCTTTTCTCTCTCTTATATGCAAAGAAATATAAAAGCAAAAAGAATCAAAATGCTTTTAAATGTGATTGCAAGCGTGTTTCTAGGAGATGTGGGAGTTATAGGATGTACTTTGAAAGTGATAGTCCCCATCAAGCAGTTATGATTGTGTGTGAGTGTATTTGATCTTCTTATATCTCAAATCGTCATAATATGAGACACTTATGCACTCTTGTGATGTTTTCACACACAACACGTAAAATTCTTTGCTACTATTGATACATATGCAGGTACAATGTGATTTTGCCATCACAAGGGATACATGTGTTAATGTATGCTCACTAAACTATCTTAACTTGTTTTTGAAATATAAAATTGGTTAGACTTGTTTAGTGTGTGTGTGTGTTTTGGATCTATGAATGCTTTGCATATATGTTGAGAGATGTTTTGAGAGCTTAACATGTTGTTTAGATTTTTGGTTGAGTAGCTTACTTGTTGCATTCATCTCTTTGTGTTTTTCCCTTCTTGAAAAACCTTCTTTCTTCAAGCTTGACAGCTTCTCGACAGATCCTCGATAGATTCATTTCTATCGAACCCTCCATTCTCCTTTCTTGATAGATCTTGACAGATTCTCGATGCATCAAGATTTTTGGGTTTCTCCTCGATAGATTCTCGACAGCTTCTTCGATCCGTTGAGAAAAATTTCTGAGCTCTCTGTCTGCCCAATAGCTTTTCAACAGATTCTCGATCCATCGAGGTGAGTTTTGCCATTGACAGATTCTCAACAGCACCTCGACGGATTCATTTCTGTCGAGATTTAGTGCTCGACAGATCTCGATAGACACCTCGATCCATCAAGCTGCGATTTATATATAAAGGCTGAGTGCGATATTTGATCTCACTTTTCTTATTCTCATTTGACAGAAACTTTTCTCTCTCCCCCTAAACACTCTTCTCCCACTAAAATCTCTCTACCCATGTGATTTTCGGCCTAGATCAAGCCTCAATCACTTGGTAAGCTTCTCTAATCCCTTCTTTTTCATGCATTCATGCATTTTAGACCTAGGTTTTGGGTTTTTGAATTTTTTTTGGGATTTTTGTGAAATTTTGGGTTGGGTTGTGTTGTTTTAATATTATATGCTCATGCATTGCATTCTCATTGCATTATAACAATGTTTCATGCATTTTAGATGTGTGATTGCTTATTGTCGATTGTGTACTGGTAGGTTTGGATTAGGTTTTTACCCATGATATATTTTAAATTTTGCACGTCACATGTTCATGCATATGTCCTTTCTTTTCTTTCCTATTCTTTGTTTCTAGTTGTGATTGTGCTCTGTTCTTTTTTTTTTTTCTCTCTCTCTCTCTCTGATAGACCGCGCCATGGAACCCAAAGCACGTAAATCCACTTCGGCTCAGAATCCTTTTGGTTCCAAGTCTTCTTCCTCTAATCCCATCCCTCCCCTCCACGTTCGGTTCCGTGATGAGAAGACCCGAAAGGACTTCTTGGAGAACTTCCAAAAATGTGGTGTTCATCCGGAGCGCCAGGTTATCTTGTCGGAGTTTTTAGACACTCCTCCCCCATCTGTCATTCAGACTTGGGGTTAGGAATCTCTACTTAAGAGTCCCTTGAGGTGTCCCATTGTGTTTATACAGGAGTTTTACTCCAATATACACAGTATTGATACCTCTGTACCTTGGTTTGCCACTACATTTCAAGGTACATGTATCGTAGTTACCTCGGATCTTATATTCGAGGTACTACACGTTTCGAGGGTAGCGCATCCTGACTACCCCGATTGTTAGTGTCTTTAGACTGTGTCCAGAGACAAGCTTTTATCTCACTTTTGTAAGACATCTTCCACATGGGATGGTAAGCAAAACACCTCATGCTCGAGCTTTGCCAAAGGCCCGAGGTTCCTTAACATGGTGATGACATTTACTTTTACTCCATTGTCTCACTATAACTCTATCACTGAGCCTCGTGCTCGCTTTCTTTTGTCTCTTCTAGAGGACCTCTCTATAGACTTCCCTTCTCAGTTCATCACATTTTTTCTAGATGTGTATTTGGATACAGCTACACATGATAAGCTCATCTTTCTTTCGGCTATCACGCGTATCCTCCAACACTTCTCCATCCCCATTCCTGACTCTCCTTATTTCACCACCACGAGTGCCATTAGTGCTGTTCTGTTCGGCAGAGCGAGGCCCAGCTTTGACCAAAGCAGCCACATGTGGAGACGGATGATCCTGCGGCTTCTACTGTTCCTCCTTCTTCGGCTCCTTCCATCTTTGCTTCTTCTTCGGTAGCTAGTGTGACCTTGGAGGCCATCATGGTGTAGCTTCAGCGGATGGAGGCTAACTTTGGTGGTCGTCTTGACTCTCTCACTGATGAGATGTGTCAGATGAACACCTGAGTTGGTCGCATCGCCCGTCGACAGACTCGTCTTGGTGGTTTCGCTGCTTCTCCATCTCCTTCTCCAGAGGCTTCGACAAATGAGGATGATGATGTTGGTGATGATGATAAGGATGCTGCTAGCTCTTCTAGTGATGACGAGTTGACGACCTCTCAGTGATTTGCCCTTTGTCATTCGTGACAAAAAACGGGAGTAGTTTTGGGTTTGAGAGTAGTCTTGTACTTAGGGGGAGAGTTAGTATAGGACATTTTTGTTAGGGGGAGTGTTTATAGATCTTTTGAGGGATATAGTGAGGTTTACATGTATTTTTTTTTCTTTCTTTACATTAGCCTCTTGTATACCGGTCTTGTGACCATTTATGACATACATTGTACTTTATTTTCATATATATATGATGATGTATGTTTTTCTTCACCTATCTCTACATGTGTTGTTTCTTTTCTCTCTTTATACACATGTTTCTTTATGTATGCAATCTTTATTTCTGTTTCACGCATGATGCCTTGATGAGTTTTGTTTAAGTGTTTCAGAAAGACAGGTTGTGAAAGTCTACCATGCCATGAACTTTCTTCTTGCAAAGTTTTTCAAGAGTTTATGTTAAGGTTAGATTTTTTTTTTTTTTTGGTACTTCAACAAGTGGTTATGAGTTTAGTGATTTAAGACTTCTCTCATGATTCATTTGTTTGTTGTGGTTTTGTCATGGATTGCCAAAGGAGGATATTGTTAGGGACATATTTATGTAATTGGCTAATCCTTTGACAAAATGCACTTTACTTGTAATTGGGCAGATCTAGGATATGTTTAGTACTTCAAGAAACAAGTGTTCAAGTTAAGTATTGAAGCCATGCAAGTCTGACCAAGAAACAAGTAAAGGAAATGTTGTTCATTAAACCTTGACAGAATTCTTTCTATTGAGAATTACTGTTGAAGCTCGACACAAGCTCAACACAAGCTGCATTTGTCAAGAATTACGAAATCAGGTTTTTCAGATCTGATTACATGCATATCCTTGAGTAATTGTGCAGGGTTTCTTTTCTCACAACCCTAGACATATATAAGGATTATTTTAAGAACCGTCACAAGTGATGCAAGGTGTTGCAAATAGAATACATGCATATTGTGACTGGAGGCAGAAATTGCTCTAGTTCATCATTCTCTCTATAGAAGCTACTGCATCTTTACGTCAATGGTTTTGTGATCAAGGAGGTTCCTGATCTTTATTGTTGATGAACTGAAGAACTTTGCAGCCAACATCTTCCTTAAGTTGGTGTGTTAGTCACATATTAGGATCCATGCATCATTGGTTAGTCACGTACTGGGATTCGTGTATTAAACGGAGAGATTGTCACTATAATACAAGTCCAATTGAGTATTGGGGTTAGGGTTCAATTATAGGTTGGTATTGGGTATTGTGATTCCTTTTACTTGTAACTGCTTGTGATTAATAATAGTGGATTCTTAGTAGTGGTGACCTTAAATTCACCTGGTGGGGTTTTGCCTCGGTGGTTTTCCCCATTTGTAAACAAATCACCTGTGTCAAATTTATTTTCTGCTATATTTAGTTATTTGGTGATTTGTTTGTGCTACCACGCTATTACATGTAATTTGACTAATTAATTAACTTGGGTAACTAATTAATTTGCAAAGGGGTCAATTCATTTTAACCCAACAAATAGAATCATCCAAGTTTCAAATTTATCATATATATCTATTGCTGAATTATGTTGAAGGTAAGAAAGAGACTAAAATGTCACTAGTATAAAATCTTATTGATAGATTGATTAGTCTTATTTTGACACTTCCAGCGTCCATAACAACAATTAAATATGCATTTTCAGCTTCGAAAATAGTACTTGCAACAAAATGGAGAATAAGTTTCTCATAGATAATTTGTTGTCTATATCGAAAGGTAAGTTGCTGAGAACTTCACCTATGATTTAATACTTGATTATTTTACTTCTTTTAAATAACATAGATTACAGTTCTGAATAAAAATGCTTTAACTTTTCTTATTATTGCTTGTTTTCAAACATATCTAATGCCAAAATGATAATTGATTAAAAATAAATTAAAGATATCAAATATTTTTGTGAATGTTGTCTCATAATTGTTTAAGTTTTATAAATATACTTTTCGTAACACATTTAGTTACAAATTACTTAATTTGTACAAGGAATTGTTTTTATATTACTATTTAAAATATTGTGCAAAATATGAATATAGTATATACTATATACAAAGGAAAAAAAAAAAAAATCAAACTCTTGTCAATAATTGTTAAAAGAAGTTGTGTTCATAAATTTATTGAAATTTATTTGTTTCCAGTGGCTAATGTCAAAAGCTACTCTATTTTATTTTCCAAAGAAAGATGGCCCGTACCTCCACATAACCTAACTTATTCTACACCTTTTCAACTTCATTTGTCAGTCAGATTCGAGTCTTTTTTGTATTCATCTATCTATCTTTGTTCAACCTAATATGACCTGAAATGCATAAGGCCGATGACAATGATTTGGAATTCTGTTATATTGGTATTTGGTAAGATCTTTTTTTTTCTTTTCTTTTTTAAATTGATGAAGAGATGATGTAATTAGTTCATTTTCACTAAAAAAAAAATTACTAATTATATATTAGGATTTGATGACCTTATCCTTAGACCGAAGAATAGATTGATTTCATATTTTGGCACTTTCTAAATATGGAATGGTCCAACAAAATACAATATTAAATATAAAAGCCTCTTTATTTTTATGGTAATTGGGCCATTGCTTGAAGAAGCTCTCACCTGCCTAGACACTTTCCTCACAATTGGGTGGAGCAAAGCATGGCCTAAAAACTGTCAAATAATGTAGGTGCCACCAAGATGGCCCAATTTGTCTACTTTATTGAATCCAAAGAACTTGGCTAGGGGAAAATACCACCCATGCTACATGATGTGATGTAATCAAAGTTATACCTTTCGATGGAATACAAATCTATCTTTTTCCCAAAAAATAAAATATCGAAAGGGGTCATGTTTACTCTTTTAGCAGTCTTTTTGCTCTCAGAAAAAGTATGAGATGTCACTTATACTTTGTTTGGTTGTAGTTAGGGAGAGGTAAGAGAAGGGAAAAGGGAAAAAGAAAGGAAATGAAAAGAAAGCTACTTTAGGTACATTTGGAAATTCACCTTGTATTATTTTGTAATTGGCTAGTCAATATTTTGTCCTTTTCTGCTTTCGTTCCACTCCCGCCCAATTTGGGCAAACAAGGCTTGTTAGCTTTTTTCTCAAAATAAAAATAAGGTTAATTTGTGGGCCTGGGCAAAAATATGTTTTCTCAAGATAAGTTTTGTTGTGCCTCCCATGAGTATAAACAAACAAAAACTTTTATCGGCGGGGCTTAACTCTGAGAGCAACCAAAGAAATTGTGGCAACCATGAAAGCAAAAATACAAGAAAGAAAATAGCGGGAAGAAAAGGAAAAGCTCATAATCTATCAGTTATTATTAGTGTCTCTTCCAAATAAGAAATCCATTTCGTTGTTCTTAATTAATTGAGCCCAAAAATAAATAAGTATTAATAAAATAATGGTTAAATAATTAAATTCATCTTAAGTTTTTGAAACAAATCCTAATTTATCAGTGCATGTGATCTTGAGTTTAAAAATTAAAATTTCCTAAAAAATCCTACATTTAATTCACCCTTTCCTAAATGAATAAATAAATATAGAAAAAAGTTTTGAAAATTGGTGTTAGGACAAATGGTAATTTATTAAGAGTAATGCTACAGTCACAAGCTATTTTACAAACTATTGATGTGACAAATTCTTATTAGTTCTAATATGGATTCACCACTAACATCACATTTATGTTTATTTATTAATGATTATTTGAAAATTACTAAAGCAACATCAGCCGTTTGTAAAGAGAGAGATGCTACGTCTACAATATTTTTACAACAAATCACAAGTGGTTAGTTGTTATTGGTTCAAATTTGAACCTAACACTAAGATTACTTTTTTGCTCCAACAATAACAACCAGTAACAACTTGTCACTTAGGATTTGTTGTAAAAATATTGTAAAAATATTGCAGACATATCATTTATCTTGTAAAAATATTGTAAAATAGTTTGTGTCTGTAGTATTACTCATTTATTAAGTATCAAATGAATAAAAATGAATATAGGAAAAAAATTTTGAAAAATGGAAATATATGGAAACTCCAGCTTGAGTAAGTGAACAATTCAAATTGTTTCATAAGTTTTTTTTTTGGGTATATATGTGTGGGGAAATGTCTGTCTCTCATAGGTAAATTGGGCACTGGCAGTGGCAACTTTGCTTTGGGGTTAATGGGAATCCATCAATCATAAAAAATGCATAAACAAATGATTGTGAAAATGACATTTTCTTTTAGAAACCTAGACTATTCTCTCTTGTTTTCAGTAATATTCTGTTCAGTTGTAGTTAGGATTTTTTTTTTTTTTGCTTTATTTTCTGGCCACTGCCACAAGCACAGATTCTCTATGTTGCAAAATCAGAGCCCTCCTCTCCTCTCCTAGCTGGGTGGCATAGGAATGGATGAATGTGCTCTGCCTCTGCTTGGATTCTGTCCGCTCACAAAAGATTTCCTGCTTTTTTCCTTGTCTTTTTAGCTTTCCTTTTCATGGATGTCCTCTCCCTTAACCGTTTGCATTTTTTAGGCTGCTTTAGGTGTGTGTAGCTAGCCTAGAGTGGTATTCAGCACACACCAAAAAAAAACCTGGCCTAGCTAGTGGTGTGGTCTACACATTACTCATAGTCAAATACATACACTAATTGTGATGCATATTTACACGTTTTATTCCCACCCTTTTGGCTATAAATACACAACAGCTTACTCATAGCCTTTTTCCTTGTCTTTTTAACTTTCCTTTTCATGGATGCCCTCCCCCTTACCTTTAGATTTTCTAGGCTGCTGTTTCCTTGTTTAATATGATTTCCCCAAACTTATTGAAACCAAACAAGAGAAATGTCTTCTCTTTCCCTTTCTCTCACCTACCCTCTAATCCAAACATAGCGTTAATGTCACAACATAATAAATTTCTATTTATTTAAAAATATTCATAACAAGATAATTTTAATGCTTATTTTTAATTTTAATTCTAAAACATTAAATTAATTCTATAGATAACACTGAATTATTAACCAACATGATTAATTATTTTGATATTTTTCCTTACAACAAGTGAAGGAAGGGGTATCTAAAGTGTTCAATAATGATAGAATCGAATAATGCCACTAAGCTACAAAATTCATGACAATTATGTTGATGATTTTGGTCCATTTGCTAGTTTTATTCATTTCCACAAATTACCATGTAAAAATGTTTGGTTTCTCGTGTAGGAGCTAGGATTCTCCCCTTGATACCCAAAAAAAAAAAATTGTAACATTGAATTATTTGTCAAAAGTAACATTGAATTATTAACCAACTTGTTTAATAATTTTGATAATTTTTTTCATACAACCGGAGGATAGTAATTCGAATCTAGGTTCTCTTTAGAAATAGAAGATGATTGTAATGTTTATTGAACTATTAGCCAACTCATTTAATTATTTTGATAATTGTTTCCCTTACAGCAAATAAGAGGTATTTGAAGTATTTGAAGTTTTTCGTAATGATAGAATGAAATAATGCCATTGTTCTAAGATTCTTGGCAATCGTTTTGATGATGTTGGATCGTTTGCAACTGTTATTCATTTCCACAAAATTATCATTCATAAATGCCTCTCTAAAATTTGTTAGGAAAGCATGTATCCCTACACAAAAAATAAGAGCAAAACATGTACAAGGCATAAGCTGTACCTCCACTTTAAGCTAGGGTTATGTAAGGATATTTAATATTGGTATTACTTTCTAGACATTAAAAAGCATTCAATTTAGCTCTTTAAAATTGATATATTTCATAGTGAAATTTAAATATTACAGATCTAAAGTTATATCTAATGCCACATTATTTAAATTTTAAATGACATTGCATATTACACAATGTCAAGTCTAAGAAATAAATCTTTTTTTTTTTTATTTATCTCCAAACTAGTTTAGAGAAAACTTCCTCCAACTTATTGTGTAGTGGTTAAAAAAACTATCCATGTATACTTTTAATTACGTAATTTTTTAAAGAAGTCATGTAACTTGTTTAAATAGTACACGTGAATATTCTTATAAATCACTAAGTAGTGGGCTAGAGAAGATTTCTCTAAATTGGATTGGAAGAAAATCTTGTCCTTTCATTTGAACTGTGTTGTTCCATTAAGTGGACAAATTGGAGTTGCATGGTTACTCTTGTGTCTACCTTGGTTTCCTTTATGGTAAAATTTTAGCTTCTTGGCAGGTTCTACTATTGCCTACATGGTAAAATTTCCTCTATAAAGCTGAGAGCCTGAGACGTTCTCCATCAAACTGCTCTCAACTCTCAAGCTACTTGCAGAACAAGATTAGGCTTCTAGATATGCTTCTCATATTCACAGCAGTGCTTTTTCTCATGAGCATGCCTACACATGAGGCCAGCAGATTCTTCCAAATAAAAGATCAAAATATGATGAACAAAAAACATTTGCTAGCTAGAGTCATCACTGAAAGCATGTCAAGTCCCTCCATCATCAATCAGCCAAAAGACCTTTGCCGGGCACAATGTCTCTCCTTTACGACTCCAAGTCCCTCCATCTGCACCCAATCCGGGCACCTATATTCCTGGTCCTAGAACCAGTCAAAGAACCTTTATGATCCACAACAATGTTCCTTTGCTAGGTTTACAGCAGAAGAGTCTTCTGCCTCCCCCTGTGCACAACTGGGGGACTGCCATCCCTTAGCCAGGTGGCCTGCTTCAAAAATCAGCCGGGTTTCACGAATTTTAAGAATAAGCAATTAGCAATTGAATTTGTCAATGAATAAGCAGTAGCAGATGACATATGACCATTGACCAGGTACCAAAGGAAAATGGTGGCAACTCAATCTTGTTAGACAATATGTCTTAAGAGCTCATTTAGAGTATACATGTTCATTGGAAACTTGGGTCAAATCAAATGCCATTCTAGTATTGTTTTTATACCACTATGAGCATATTAAATGCTCTTCTTTCTCTGACCTTTTGGAGTAAATGTTAATTTGTTTAAATTTTCTACAGAATATTGAGCAAAGTAGATTCAATGGTCAATCTCTCTCTCTCTCAAACAATTACTCTCAAGATGTTCCACTTTCACATACTAGTTAAAAGACGCATAGACATCCCAACAGCCTTAGATATAAAGCTGAAGATTATAAAATGTTTCTTTTTCTTGTTGACATATCATTCATCTTGATGCATTCAACATAATTCGTATGGTACCACTTCAAATTACTGCTGTGTTTTACATTCACTCTACAACAGGCCTTTGTCGCTCAGAATTTATCTTGTACTACGCAGAGTCGCTGACAGCTGAGGGCGTATAGTCCCTCCCTCCCCTAGCCCCACTTCAACAATCTGCTGAAGGGGTTTCAAGGATTACGAGAATAAGCAACAGCAAACGAATTTTTTCAAGCAAAAAATAAGCGCTAGCATATGACATATGACTATAGTCTATAGATCAGGTACCAAAGGAAAATGGAGGAAACACTATCTTGTTAGACAATATAATATAGTGTCTCTAGAGATTATATAAAGAATTTTTAATTGGAAACTTAGGTCAAAGCAAATGCCACTGTAATTACTGTTTTTATAAAATGCTCGTCTTTCTCTGATCTTTTGGAGTAAATCTTAATATGTCAAAATTTTATACAGCTTATTGATCAAAAAGTAGATTCAACGCAGGAGCTACCAAAGCTTGAGAGTTATCTCAGAAAAGAAACAGCTCAAAAACCAAGCCAAATCAAAGCTTCAAACTATTCTTTATGCATCTAACCTACATCATTATATCATTTTTTTTTTCTTACTTTTCATCAGAACAAAAATTATAAAGCATAGAAGAAGTAGAAGGTTGAAATGGAAACAGAGAAGGATTGTGGTTTTGGATTGACAAACGCTGAGAAACTTTGCAGCTTCCGGGTTTGTCATAGCTCTGAAAATAGTAAAAGGTAGTTTATTTATTAATTTTAGTGAATTTCAATGTATTTTCGCTATATAGAAACGGGTAAGATCTGCTATATAAAATACTAGAAACGGAGGATTTCAACTTTGGAAGAAGTAGAAATGTCAGCTAATGTCAACCTTTCAATATATAGCACAACAGCTCATAGGCAAAGTTCGAAGCAAAGTTCATATTGCCAGGCTAAGTTTGGAGTAATTACGCAGTACAATTGAACCAAACCACATAAGGCCAAGGATCATGGATGGGCATACAATTCTTTTTTAGGCCAGTAAAAGGCATGGAAGAGAAATGAAATGACTAAAGATAAATACAAAGTATATTCTTAAATTTTATTGGTGGGATCTTTTTCCTTTAGATTGAAAGGCATCTATTTCATTTTGATGCAAGTAAAAGATCTCAAAAATTCAAGTTCAATACAAACTCTAGTTCAAAATGCACTGTTAAATCACTCTTGATACTATTATAAATGGATTATGTATAACTTTAAGGCTTCTGAAAAGCATGGATCACTTTTGATACTAATTTACTACTATATACTATGTATCATAACATCCATCTACAGTACCATACAATAGATTAATTTCTAAAAAATATACTATACAAATAATCGCTTTTCTTTTCCCACATGTTTTTCCTTTTAGGTTTCTTTATTTGAATACTAAAGAAACAATAGAGGGAACTAACGGGTGGGAGTTAGATAAAAGAGGTATGCTTGTGATTATAGACTTGCCAAACAGGTCGGGTGGATTGGGTTTCAACCTTGTCTGGTATGGTCAAATCATGCTCGGGTTATAATTATATATTTACTCAATCTTTGGGACCGTTAGGTCAATCTAATATAATTAATTTTTTTTTCTTCAAATAAATAATAAACTTTTTTTTTAATACAAGATAGAAATTCTAATCTAGCATAATCTAAGTGTATATGTGTGTGAAGTTCCCTATTGGAGACTTGAACCCTAACTCTTACCCCGTACACTTCATAAATATTTATACTTGTTGAGTGACCATTGCGTTAAGGGTACGTGGTAGTAATAAATAATAAACTTAAATGTTTAAAAAAAGAAAACAAAAATAAAAGAGGAAAACACTCAAAAATAAAAATTATATAATATTTTAATCTAGAAAATAGTAGTCTAATAACTTCACAAAAGAATAAATAATTGTAGGGTCTGAGTTTGAGCACTTCTACTGTTGAGAGAGTGGACTCAAGCCCAGTTAGCCCGGTACAATGAATTTATAGAGAGCGGGTTAAAGAACTAGGCGCTAGTGAGGGATGCAACGGCCATGCATGGATGCATGTGGATCTAATAGCTAGGACACGAGTTAAGATGCACAATGGTGCTCCTCGGCCCTTCTCTTGGGGGCTTAAAGTTCTTATTCCTTCTTCAGAGAATGGTTACAAGAGTTTCTCAGAGAATACCAGTTGCTACAATACCTTTTCCTCCAGTTTTTCCCGTCCCTCTTTACAGAGGGATCCCTTACATTATATACCACCCTCTCAATTGATCCTAGCCTTACATTTGTCGATCAACCAGGCCGCTACTTGAGTGCTTGTCCCATCAGCCACATTCCCATTCTTTCTGTGGGTTGCAGCAACCAAGGCGGCACTGTTCAGGGGTCCTGTCCTCATTAATGCGGCCAGGACGTTAGTTGTGGGCATTTAATGCGGAGGTGACAGTTCATCCTGGACTTGCTCCTCCACCATGATTCCATTGCTGACACGTTGTACTTGCTCTTTCTCTTTGGATGCTCAGGAGGGCCGCTCTTGGTGACCCGTTACTTCCCCCTCCAATGGTCTCGGGTGTCCGAGGACAACATCATCCTCGGCGATGTTTCCTGGCGCTTTGGGTTTTCTAAGTTCCTCCTCGGACGTTTCTTGATCCTCGGCATGGGCCTTGGGCCGGATGTAAGATGGGCCGGGATTGCCAGATTATTCCCACAATAATAAAAGAAAACTAATGTCATGCACTGACCAAATAACAATCTTGGGTGTTCCAGCTATTTTAGTATATAAAATATGAGTTAAATTTGATTATAATACTGAAATATTTTCTATAATTTATGTATAATTCTTGATTAATCTATATATTGCTCGAACATAATACTAGAACCATATAATATAAGTTGAGTCATAAAAGTTATTGTTGCAACAAGTGGCTACACTCTCTTTCTTCTAGGTAATTTTCCTTAATTAAATACTTGGATAAATTATATAATTTTTCCATAGTTTTGGGAGAATTCGAATTAAATCATAAATTTTTGTTAAAAAAAATTAAAACCATGAAAATCTTAAACCATTTCAATTTAGGCAATGAATAAGTTTTTTTTTCTTAAGTTATTAAGAAATAGTAAATTAAATCATTTAATCATTATACTAACTTAAGATCAATACATATATGTTAAGTGTGTGTGTGTGTATATATATATGTAAAAGCATATATCTCTACTGAATATTTCATGCATTGCTACTACCATTCACTTTAATAATTTCATCCTTGTTTGCTTCTTATACAAAATGATATCACAGTAAAATCAAACGGTATATAGGAATGAAAACTGCTTACTATTTGTTTGATAAGAAATATTCATTTTTGGCGTAAATATCTTTAATTAGCAGAAGACAATTACAAAAATACTCCTTTTTTTTTTAATGTTTAATTACAACCATAAAATGATCCCAAATGTTTTGGGTAAACTACATATTTGATCCTTATCTTTTACATTATATTTCAATTTGATCCTTTATCTTTCAATTGTGTCAATTTGGTCTCTAATCTTTCAGTGACATATCAATTTAGTCCCTGCCGTTATTTCTTGAATGAAAATTGCTGACATGGCAAACGGCCAAAATAAAATTTTAGTTTTTTCTCACATCAACGAGAACTAATTTTTTATTTTGGCCATTAAATACGTCATCAATTTTTATCTAAAAAATAACAGCAATGACTAAATTGACACAATACTGAAAAGTTAGGGAATAAATTGACACAATTGAAATATTATGGATCAAATTAAAATATAGTGTATAGGATAGGGACCAAAAATGTAGTTTACCCCAAATATTTTTTTTATATATTATTTGATTTGTATGAAAAATCATTAATTTTTTATGTATATATAATGGTGGTAGTGATAGTAGAAAATGGAGGTGGTGGTGATAAAGGCAATATTGGTGGCAACAATAGCAACGGTAGACTGGCAATGATGGTGGTGACTATGGCACTACAAGAGAATGGGCATAAATAGAAGTGGGGGTGGAACAAATTAATAGATAGGAATAACAACTTGTTTGGGAGGAGGGAAATGAACAAAAATAATAACTTTAGAATATTTATTCTCTTTTCTTGTTTGGAATTTTTAATGAAAGGAATGAAAAGTTTATTTTCTTGTTTGGGAGTTTAAGTAGGAGGAAATAGAATGAGTAGGAGAGAACACTTATTCATTTTTATTCCCTCAAAATTAACCTTAAATTTTCATTCTCCTAATATTGGGAGGAATTGGAGGAAATAAAATTAGATTTAATGAATTTTTTTACTAAAACTCTCAAAATACTTTTATATATTCAACTTGTTATTTTTTAAATAAGGTTCTACTAGTAATATTGTCATAATTCAATCCATTTCCTTCTATGTTACTCCCATACAAGGTTATCTACCTTTTATTCCTTTTCAATATTTTATTTTATAATATCTAAACAAAATTACTTAATTTCTTTTCTATTTCATTCTATTCCTTTATGAGCTTCCAAACAAAAGCTAAGAGTATAAAGAAATGACGAAAAACATTTATCATCACTTTTGAGAGGTTTCTTTTGGTTTGAATTTTCAACTACACTAGACACTGAAAATATGGAAAATAAGTTTTTATTTTTTGCCAAAACAAATGTAGTGTTAATTTTATACCAAAATTTTAAAGTTTTTAAGCACAATTAAACTAATTATCCTAAATGACTTCGCACTTGGATAACTTCAAAGAATTTTTTATAGTATGCATCTTTGAACATCATGCAATTTTTCAATACCAAAATTCTAAAAGTATTTAAGCACAAATTAGCTAAATATCCTAAATAGTTTCACACTTGGATAAGACTTTTGATCAAATAATCTTTTATAGAATGCAGCTTGGAAGATCATCATGCAAGTTACAAAATTTAAGGACCTTCTAAATGTGCAACTTTTAATGAATCTAGGTAGTGGATTGTAAATTTGCAAGTTAGTTTTAATTCTTAAAAGAGAAGCATATTGACTGTACCTGTTAATTTTAAGTTGTAAGGAGTCATGCTTTTCATAGCAGAATTTAAATACATATAAGGAATATGAGATAATGGCTTCAAGCTTGTAGAATTAAATGAATAAAACTATAATAATGTAAAATTTGAGATAATGATTTTTATCTATTCTTAAGTCAGATTATTACGTATAATTAGTTTATAATTATTATTATTATATATTTTTGTATTAAATTATAAAATACATCATCTAAATTTGATTAGCTTTCAATTCAACCCTAAATTTTTTTTTTCTTTCATTCATTTAAATTTCATTTGTTGTCAATTTAGTCATTTCATTCACTTCTGTTAAGTGGGTTATCGTTTTAATTTTTAAAAATGTTAAGTGGGTTATCATTAAGTTTCCCAAAAAGGCCAAAACGACGTAATTTTAAATTTTTTTAACTTTAATATGTATATCATTGTAAGCTTGCAAAAGTGCAAAACCACATGCCCTTTGTCTTTTTTGCACAATAGCCCCTTTGTTATATATGTTGCGACCACAGTTTGGTTTCTTAATTAAGAACAGCGTCTCAATTTAATTATAAATTCATTTAAGAAAATTAATGGCTATAACGTGCTAAAATATATTTTGAATCATGCCTCAAATAAGGGGAAAAGCATAACAGTTAATGGGTGTATTAAGAATCTCTTTTTTTATAGAGAAATTTTAAGTGTCTCATATATATGAACCATTTAAAAAGGTTTAAATGGACGTTTAAATAGTATAGGGCTTTGCTAAAGTTTAGGCAAAAATACATGTCCAAAATAATTATTTACTTTAAAAGAACAAATTTATTCGACATTTGTCCTCTTGATTGTTATGTATACTACTAGTTACAAACTTACAAACTTTGGTTCCTTGTTTGAAAAGTACATCATAACTCGATGTATTCATTGCCACCATATATTAGACTCTTTATGGAAATGGAAATTTGACTAATTGAGCAATAACGTGTTCACCGAGTAGTTCAAATTATTTTTAGAATTTTTCTGTGCAGGGGCGGAGCCACATAGTGGCTTGAGGGGGCCGAGGCCCCTGCAAAAAAAAAATTTTTCCCGTTAGAGTAGGGAGAAAAAATAATTGAGCCCCCCCAACATTTCACAACCGGCCCCCCTACCCGTTTCTCACCCATTTTCCCAGCCCCCAATCAAAAATTAGGAACACCTCAAACTTTCAAGCAAAAAAAAAAAAAAAAAAAGCACAAAACAAATTTGAACTAAAATCTGAAAAAAAAAAAAAAAAAAAAAAGTAACAGAGCAAACCAAGCCCACGGCGAGCCCAAGCTTGCTCACGGCCAGCCCACAGATTCTCAACCAAAAAGAAAAAAAAAAAAAAAAAAAAAAAAAAAAACCAGTACAGGCACGTCGCGTCGTCGCTGGCAGTCGCAGTCTCGCAGAGAGTTGAAATCCATCCCATCAAAGAAATCAATCCCCAAATCCCCAATACTAAAGCTAATCAAACCCCCAATTCCCCAACACTACTCATCAATCTCAGATTCTCAGCAAACTAAAACAAACAGAGTGTTTATCAAAAAAAAAAAAAAAACCCCAATACACAAACCAAACCCACTAACCCAGTAACCCACTTACCCACGGTCACGTTGACGTCGCCGTCTCTGCCTCTGCTCCGGTGCTCGGCCTCCCTCAGACGGTGCTCCCTCCGGCGGTCCGGCCCTCCCTCAAGGTATTTCTCACTTTTTCTCTCTGATTCTCTCAGTCTCTCTCTCTTTATCTCACTGATACTGAACATTTGAATCTTTCTTTTCGCAGATCGTAGCGGACCAGGCCATCGGAGATCGCCTCATCGCCATCGCCATCGGAGATCGGAGATCGCCTCATCGCCACGACGCCATCGGAGATCGGAGATCGCCTCCCTCATCGCCTCTGCCTCTGCCTCTGCTCCGGTTTGTCTCTCTAACTCTCTTTCAGTCTCTCTCTCTTTATCTCGCTGAACTGAAGGAAAATATGAAAGAATATTTATTTATGATATTCATGTTTGTGTTTCTCTGACTCTTTATTCTTATTTATCTAGTTATCTGTGATCTCATATGCTCGTGTCTCTCTCTTTTGAACTGTGCTTCACTGATTGGCTGATTTTGCCTTTTTCTGTTTTAATGTTTTTGTCTTTTTTTTTTTTTTTTTTTTTTTTAATTTGGCTGTATGTTATTACTTTTTATTATTGGTCAGTCAGTGACTAGTTTTTTTAATTTAGCTTTATCTTGTCACTTTTTGTTATATGTTGGTGACCCATTGGTGTTTGGTGAAATATTAATTGGCATTTAGTGTAATGTGTGTTATGATTTGTGATTGGTATTGTGAAATTGTCTGATTGCAGCTAACTATTGATTAAAGCAATGTAATGTGCAACACATTACATTGCTTTAATTATAACAAATAAATTAAAACAAATTAAAACAATATAATTAAATTAACCAATATAACAAATTAAAGGAGTATAATTAATAGCAAATAAATTAAAGCAATATAGTTTATTGTTAAACTAAACAATAATAATTAAAGCTATATAATTAAATTAACCAATACATTATAAAAGACAAATTAATTAAATTATTTTTGTTTTTGTTTGAGGGGTTATTATTAATTAAAGTTGTATTAAAAATGGGTTGACTGTTTAAATTATAGTGAAAATTTTGTTTTTTTCTTGTGTATGAATAACATTCATATAACTAAATAAAAATTTCTAATTAAATTTTTTTTAAAATTCTTTTCAGGTTAATTTTTGAGTCATATTCTTAAAGCTAAAAGAATTATGAGCAAACGAAAAACAATTGATGCATTCTTTAAGAAAAAAGATGTTAGCAATTCAGAAATTAGGACACCTGTGGCTGTAGAAACAAATGTTAAAACTTCAATGCCTAATGAACATCCCTCCAAATGTCCAAAACTTCAATTTGAAGAGATAGATCGTGATCCAGGATCACGTAAACAAATATGTGAATTTCCTATCAACAAACAAGATGAAATTCGACGAGCTTATCTCATAGAAGGTCCATATCAACCTGTAAATATAGAATATCCATACAATGATGATTCTCATCGTCGTCGATTTCAACCTTCATGGTATAGTTCACATAAGGATTGGTTACAATACTCACCTTCAATGGATGCGATATATTGTCTACCTTGCTACCTTTTTAGTAAGAAACCAATAGGTCGTCCCGGATCAGATGTATTCATTTCAAGAGGTTTTAATAATTGGAAAAAAGTGAAAGATGGAATGAATTGTCCTTTAATTCGTCATGAAGGGAAAGAACCAAACTCCCCACATAATAATGCTATGAAATGTTGCGATGATTTAAAGAATCCTGTGCGCAGGATATAAAAGCCTTTTTTTTGGCCCGTTTTGTAGCCCATTGTGAATCCTGTGCGCAGGATATAAAAGCCTTTTTTTTGTGATTAGGGTTTTGTCTTTTTGTTGTTTTTGAGAAAGAAAAACACTGTAGCAGCACATTGTAATTTTCTTTGATAATAGTGAAATTCCTGCAACTCTGTGGACGTAGGCAAATTGCCGAACCACGTAAATACTGTCTTGTGCGTGTGATTGTTTTTCTTTTGGCATTTAGTATATTTATGTTACAACCCGGCCCCCCCATGCATTTATTCCTGGCTACGCCCCTGTTTCTGTGGTAAGCCTTACCAAATCTCACTAGTCACCAGATTAGTTCAATGTTTTTGCTAATATAATTCATGTATTAATTGCACAAAGGGATTTCTTTCCATACACAGGATATTGGCATTAACTAAACCCTTTATAAAAAGAACATCAATCTCCCTCTCAATCTCACACAAACCCCCTCTACTTTCTTGCCATGAAAGCACACGGTAATTTATCTCATCATGAGCCTTGTGCCTCTGAGGCCTCTAGCATCTCAGCCACTTCTGAAGGTCCTCCTTCACACAAAAAAGAATTAGGTGTTGATGAGTCCAATAAGATCATGATCATGAAAATGAAAGAAAAATTTTCCAAAGTCTTTGATCATGCTGATTGTGAGAGACGTGTCACTGATCAGCCACCCTCTTTGGGATCGGGTACTTCTCATGTCTTACTCGATTTGAAGCTTTCTAGTGATGATTTGAATCGAGGGTCATTGAAGAAAGAACTCAATCTTTTCGATTCCATGAATTCTAGCTCTTCTCTGGTACCGATCGAGCCAATATCCGATGAAAAAAGCCCTGAAAAAAGTCCACATGAGTCAAGGAGATTCTCATGCAACTTTTGCCAGAGAAAGTTCCCTACGTCACAAGCCTTAGGTGGTCATCAAAACGCACACAAACGAGAGCGTGCATTGGCTAAACGACGTCAAGGTATGGATAATATGGGTGCTTTTGGACATCCACATCACTTCCCTTACTATCCTTATTCAAACCTTTCCACAAACCCTCTTTGTGGATCTTTTAATAGATCATCATCATCACCTCTTGGTGTTAGAATGGAGTCTATGATTCATAAGCCCTCTTTTGCTTGGTCCTCTTCACCCGGACATGGGTACCGATATGGTCACGGTGGTGGTTGGTCTAGGCAGACCGTAATGAATCCACAACCATCTATGGATAGGTTAAGGATTGAAGGGTCTCTAGCACATAATGGTGCTTTTGGACTTGCTGGTGGGAATTCTATTCCTACTACAAAATTTGATGAAATTAGTACCAATGCACTTCGCAATTTTGGTGGATCTTCTACAGTTGCCACATCAAACATTGACATTAACATCAAGCCAACTATCACCGGCGGTGATTATCTACGTCGAGAGGATCCTCCAAAAAATGATGCTTTGGAACTTGATTTGTCACTAAAGCTTTAAGTATTGTTCTAGTTTAGAGTTTATTATTAATGATATTACACGGTTTTGTTAATCTTTAGGTGATTTTGTTTGAGAAATTTTGTGTATTTTGATCACTTTTGTGATCTTCAGAATGTATGAAAATAAAATATCACGGTTTTTTTTTTTTTTTTTTTAAGAAAATTTATTTTAATTTAGTTTTTGTGCTTACCCTTCTTTCGGAATTGATGTATGTAATAGTTTTGGTATGAAATTCTTTAGTAATTAAAGCGCAGGTCAACTCGATATTTCCTCCTATGCTTGATGTATTTTAAAAGATACCATAATTAATGTATGCTTGTAAACGTGGTTTTTCAAATTGATGGTCTGAGATAATTTATCGCTTTTGATTTATTATAGAGTGATTTTGTCTGCATTTATTTATTTATTTTTTAAATTTTGGAAATAAATTTTTTTATTATTTATTGGCAATACTTAATAACTTAAATATTGGTATGATAATTTAACTCTTCAAAAATATAGGTTATTTATACTAAGTCAGTCAAAAAATCAAAGAGATTGCCTTAGTGGTTTTTAAAACCACATAATATCGGTTTCAAAAAAAGAAAAAAGAAAAAGAAAAGCCACATAGTATCCACCTTGTGCTAAATTTGATATTTCTAGTGGGACTACTCCAATGATTTTGTGGCTATACATACCGAAGGGAGTAATAAGGTATTCGAAGAAATTTAAACCAAGGTGGTCGATACCGTATCAGTATTGGCCGAGGTATGTACCTTACCGGTACATGTATCGGTATCGAAACACTAATATTTCGTACCGGTTTAAATACTGGGTGTATCGGTCGATTTTGGGTGTTTGGCCGGTACAGTAAAAAAAAAAGTTTTTTTTTTTTTTTAAAGTTTTGTAATTTTAGAATTTTTGTAAGGGCAAAATGGTAACTTATTTACATTAACTTATTAATATTATTTGTTTTATTAGTATGCAATGAACAATTAAACTTTCTGTTATATATATATATATATATAAAATAGCGGTAAACCCGAAACGGTACACCAATATTAACCAGTACCAAAATATATCGTTCTACTGGTCAAACTGGTATAGCATCTGGTACGAGATTGACTCCCTTGATTTAAACACCCATTTTTATAAAATAAATAAAAATCTGTCGAAGTGCACATTTGAGCTAATGGCGTTGGAATTACCTTTGTTTTGTTTCTAAGGTTAATTTTGTGACAATGATATCGTTATAAATGTTTTTTTTTTTTTTTTGAGAAGAATATCGTTGTGATCTTCCTCTTTTTCTTTTTTTTGAGAAAAGGATATCGTTATTGTGATCTTAAGCAAACAAAGACTACTAATATGATTAATTATCTAGCTCTAACTGGCCATTGGGAAAGTGATAACTATGGAGTTTCAAATTATTTGAACAAATCATGTAGTAATAATTACTTTGAATTGGACTCTCACTTAACACATCCGTTACTAGGACCTAGGGGGGCAAAAGTGAAAAACCATTATAAATACTGTGGGTACATGATGACTGCATCAACTTCCTTAACTTTCTTCCCATCCAAGTAATTGAAGGTCATCTAAAAAAATTGGAAAAGTTTGTATAAAAGAAATTTTAAAAATTTTAAAAAATAGAAAAGGAAATTTTTTTTTTTTTTTTGAGAAGCTAATAGAAAAGGAAATAAATCTGTTAATTTTCTTGCTTTTTATTAGAGGAAAGCTTCAAGATTTACACCTGTACAGTCTGTACCTATAAATTGAAAGAAACTTTTACCATAATAATCAAAGATTCAGATTCTCAAAAAAAAAAAAAAATCAAAATCAAAGATTCAAATTTGCTTGCCTTTATTACGATGCAAGCAATCACCTTAATAAATCTTCTGATTACATGCTCTATTAAAGCCTAGAGACACACAGAGAGCACGTTAGATCAATTAAGCCACATTATAGTAATTTGAATTTTTTTTTTTTTTTTTTTTTGAGGAAATAGTAATTTGAATTTTGAATATCCAGATCGAATTAACACAATATGATATTTAATGAAGATCACAGTGGTACGTCCCAATCCGAAAATATATTAAATTCTATGTAACAAAAGATGGATTACCTTAATGAATTTTTGTTTTTGAAGAAGAGAAAACATTCAAACGTGATTTGGAGTAAATACTATATTTTACACCCTCTAACAGTAACATGACACATAATATTGCACTAAACAATAAAATACACTTGCCACACACAATCGATCAGGTGTATTTCTTTGTTTAGTGCTACGCTAGCTAATGGGCCACGTTGTTATTGGAGGTGTAAAATGTGATATTTAGGGTGTATTTAGATATCGCTTATTTTGTTAAAAATTGAAAACATTGTAATAAAATAATTTTTAAATGTATGAATACTGCCGTAAAATCCATTTTTAATGAAAGTTTTGCTAAAAAAAAGGTTTGTGGGTCCCGTGAATAGTGCATAGAACCCACTGAAAAAGCACCACAGACACATAACGTGCTTCTCAAAAAAAAAAAAAAAAAAAAAAACTCAGATGCAGACATTATAATTTGAATCCAAACGGGTACTGTAGGGGCTCGTTTCGTCGTAGATCCCCCAACAATACATTTGTTTAGAGAGTGAGACGTAGGGTTTGGCGCTAACAGGCTTGCCACCGGCTCGCCGGAGACTTCCTTCTTTGAGGGGATTTGGCCCCGTTCTTTTTGGCTTGGGGGGTGCTCCTCGGACGGCCGAGGAGCCCCTCATTCTGAAGGGCACCTTGCATTATATACCTTCTCTGGTCCATCCTAGCCTTCCAACTGTCAATCATCTAGACCATTGCTTAGGGACCTGTCCAATCAGCCACGTTCCCCACCTTCTGCGGGTCGCAGCACCCAAGGTTCCGCCGTTCAAGAGTCCTCTCAGCATTAATATTGCCAGGGGAGTTAGGTAGACGCATTAAGTGTGGATGTGACCGCCTGTACTGGGTTTGTCCTCCACCTGGGATTAGGATAGGCACGCCGAGGAAAGGGTCGTCCTCGGCGTGGCCCAGAGGGCTAGAAGCCCCTGGATGACTGCCTGGGACAGCCATCGATCCTCGGCGTGGGCCTTGGGCCAGCCCAGAGGTGGGCCAAGACTTCCAGGCCCACGGGCCCCACAATAGCCCCTCAAAATCCTGCTGCGCGTTCCCTTGGACGGGGAGGAGGGTTTTGATATCCACAGCCTTCATACCCCAGAAGGCCTTCCACTGGTTGGTTCTTTCCCAAATGGTCAGCTCGGCGCTTCAATCCTTCGGTAAGCAGTTATTCTCTTATAGAAGATTCTGGTGCTGCTTTGAAGATAGTGGCAAGCTCTCCGTGGGCTTGGGTTCGAGGACCATGCAAGACCTAGGCACAGGCGCTGCCTTCATGAGTAGTGGCTAGCTCTCCGTAGGCTTGGGTCCGAGGACCGTGCAAGACCTAGGCACAGGTGCTGCCTTCATGAGTAGTGGCTAGCTCTCCGTAGGCTTGGGTCCGAGGACCGTGCAAGACCTAGGCACAGGTGCTGCCTTCATAAGTAGTGGCTAGCTCTCCGTCGGCTTGGGTCCGAGGACCATGCAAGGCCTAGGCACAGGTGCTGCCTTCATAAGTAGTGGCTAGCTCTCCGTAGGCTTGGGTCCGAGGACCATGCAAGGCCTAGGCACAGGTGCTGCCTTCATAAGTAGTGGCTAGCTCTCCGTCGGCTTGGGTCCGAGGACCATGCAAGGCCTAGGCACAGGTGCTGCCTTCATAAGTAGTGGCTAGCTCTCCGTAGGCTTGGGTCCGAGGACCATGCAAGACCTAGGCACAGGTGCTGCCTTCATAAGTAGTGGCTAGCTCTCCGTAGGCTTGGGTCCGAGGACCATGCAAGGCCTAGGCACAGGTGCTGCCTTCATAAGTAGTGGCTAGCTCTCCGTAGGCTTGGGTCCGAGGACCATGCAAGACCTAGGCACAGGTGCTGCCTTCATAAGTAGTGGCTAGCTCTCCGTAGGCTTGGGTCCGAGGACCATGCAAGACCTAGGCACAGGTGCTGCCTTCATAAGTAGTGGCTAGCTCTCCGTAGGCTTGGGTCCGAGGACCATGCAAGGCCTAGGCACAGGTGCTGCCTTCATAAGTAGTGGCTAGCTCTCCGTAGGCTTGGGTCCGAGGACCATGCAAGGCCTAGGCACAGGTGCTGCCTTCATAAGTAGTGGCTAGCTCTCCGTAGGCTTGGGTCCGAGGACCATGCAAGGCCTAGGCACAGGTGCTGCCTTCATAAGTAGTGGCTAAGTGGTTAGTTTCCCCATAGGCCTGAGTCCGAGGACCATGCAGAGCCTTGGTTCTGTCTAACACTTGGTCTTCTGAAGTAGTTAGTTTCCCCATAGGCCTGAGTCCGAGGACCATGCAGAGCCTTGGTTCTGTCTAACACTTGGTCTTCTGAAGTAGTTAGTTTCCCCATAGGCCTGAGTCCGAGGACCATGCAGAGCCTTGGTTCTGTCTAACACTTGGTCTTCTGAAGTAGTTAGTTTCCCCATAGGCCTGAGTCCGAGGACCATGCAGAGCCTTGGTTCTGTCTAACACTTGGTCTTCTGAAGTAGTTAGTTTCCCCATAGGCCTGAGTCCGAGGACCATGCAGAGCCTTGGTTCTGTCTAACACTTGATCTTCTGAAGTAGTTAGTTTCCCCATAGGCCTGAGTCCGAGGACCATGCAGAGCCTTGGTTCTGTCTAACACTTGGTCTTAACACTTGGGAAGCGTCTCTTGGCCGTTCGTATTCTGCGCCTGACGCTTCGGTGCGTGAGACGCGCCTTCATTAATGGTCTCGCAAATCAACAGAAGTACAACGGTCTGCGGCCCCCTTGGAATTTGGTGGCTTCATTATTGTTCGCCGCCTCGGTAACTCACTTTTCGAATTCTGCGTGAATTAATTCTCACCAACCCTCCTCCTCTATATAAGGCTTTCTGGGGGGGAAGGTTTCTTCATATTCCATGAGCCTCCCCACTCGAACAGAAAGAACACCATTCTTCCACTCCCCATGTCCCTTTAATAACCCCGTCGGAATTGTGACCGGAGTTAGGAGATATGGGGCTAAGGGCTGCCGTGGCCGCAGCCCCCACTGGGTTTCTGGTGCGGCAGAGTCTTGGCGTAACACTGGCAGTGTCGTACGCGGTGGCCAGGTGGGACGTTGTTGAAGTACCTAACGTCTCTCCCCGGAGCGCACCTTCGGTGGAGGAGACACGCGAACTCATGTCATGGTTGGCGCCCGAGTGTTGCCGTCTCCAACGGCCGGCGCTCGGGAGGACTGGAGAGCATCAAGGGAACATCACGGGGGAGGACGTTCCGGTGCCCCTGCATCTGCTCCTCACTTTGTTCAAGCTTCCGCCCTGAAGTGAGCCAGCCTCAGCCCCCCTTCCCCGCTTTTATTGTCAAGCTCTCCCGTTCTGCTGATGCCAATAAAAGCACGGGTTGACACTTCCCTCTCCCTCTAGCTAGTTGTAGGATCGGACCGCCTGAGCCTCCGATTGTAGGATTAGCTTGTAGTAAAGCTTGTAAAACAAGCCTGCCTGAGCCTCTGATTGTATTTTGTAACTTTCTTTTTCGTGAAATAAAAATCAAACTCTCTTCTCATTTCCTTTTTTTTGCTGTTGAATCTTCCATTTTGCTGCAACCGTACTTGTTATTATATTTTTTTTTGCGAAGTGACTGTTTAGAACGATCGCCGGTTGCGCCGGTCGGCGCACTAACCCTTCCCACAGACGGCGCCAATTGTAGGGGCTCGTTTCGTCGTAGATCCCCCAACAATACATTTGTTTAGAGAGTGGGACGTAGGGTTTGGCGCTAACAGGCTTGCCACCGGCTCGCCGGAGACTTCCTTCTTTGAGGGGATTTGGCCCCGTTCTTTTTGGCTTGGGGGTTGCTCCTCGGACGGCCGAGGAGCCCCTCATTCTGAAGGGCACCTTGCATTATATACCTTCTTTGGTCAATCCTAGCCTTCCAACTGTCAATCATCTAGACCACTGCTTAGGGACCTGTCCCATCAGCCACGTTCCCCACCTTCTGTGGGTCGCAGCACCCAAGGTTCCGCCGTTCAGGAGTCCTCTCAGCATTAATATTGCCAGGGGAGTTAGGTAGACGCATTAAGTGTGGATGTGACCGCCTGTACTGGGTTTGTCCTCCACCTGGGATTAGGATAGGCACGCCGAGGAAAGGGTCGTCCTCGGCGTGGCCCAGAGGGCTAGAAGCCCCTGGATGACTGCCTGGGACAGCCATCGATCCTCGGCGTGGGCCTTGGGCCAGCCCAGAGGTGGGCCGAGACTTCCAGGCCCACGGGCCCCACAGGTACTTAGAGTATCTCTAACAGACTTTCCAAAATTTTGTACTGATTGGAAAGTAAACAGTTTTTTTTTACTTTTTAGCTATCTACGTTTTTAAATACACTTTCTAATAGATTTTCTATATTTTATCTATCTCATTTAAATATTATTTCATCATTCTTTTTTTAATCTATCTTTGTTTATTTTTTCAATCTTCCTTCATTTATTTCTAATGACTATATTTTTTTAAATACCCAACAATCATATTTTTAAAATCTCCCAATGGTAATATTTTTAAATTTTTCCTAATGATATTTTTTTAACAAATCTCGTGAAGCACTTGTGGTAATGATATACTGAGTTATAGGTTATCAAATTTTAACTAGAAATTATTCTTAAAAAAATTAACTAAAAATGCTACATTCACAATATTTTGTACAATACTTTCATAGTAAATCCTATTTGATAAGTTGTTACTGTTTCTAATTTGAACTAACTAGTCACCACTAAAATTATTTTTTGCTCACTAATAATAGTCAATAACAACCTACCACTTAAAATTTATTGTGAAAATATTGTGGTAGTATTTCTTAATCCCTTATTTCTTTATTTTTTTTCATCCAATTTCTTCTTTTTTTTTTTTTTTTTTTCCCCCTCTTTTTTTCTCCTCCACACACGTACCCTTACTCTTTCCTTTTTTTCCTTCTTTCCTCTTTTTTCCCTACCACTTCCTCCAAACTCCAGATCATACTAGAGCTCTCTTTCTTTCTTTCTCTTTTTTTTTTTTTTTTTCTTCCTTTCTCTTTTTTCTCTTACCACTTCATCCACACATTTCTTTCCCTTTATCCCATAAAAACACACAAACTTAAAGGTCACACACAACCACACCGTTTGATTCTCATCAAACAGAGAGAGAGAGAGAGAGAGAGAGGGAGACATCGCCAAGGGAGAAAAATCGCCTTCATCGTCTGCTAATTTGCTCTGCCTTCACAACCGCTTGTCTTCCTCCCCACTGCTGCTTGATCTCTTCCCCACTGCCAACGACATGTGGTCGAAATGGGTCAAATCAGTTTTTTTTTTTTTTGTTCCGATTTCATTAGTTTATGAGAAAGATTGTGCATTTGATTTCATTGTGTTCTTTGCTTTGTGTTTGTTCAAAACGTATTTTATTGTACTTTGTAGCCATTGAGATAAAGGGATGAGAGAGAAAATTTATTTTTTATTCGGCCAGATATTTTTTTAAAAGAGAAAAATTATTTGAAGTTTCTTTAGTGCTCTCCAGTCAAGAGAGCTACTATAGCAACTCTTAAAAAAAAATAGAGATGAAAAGATTGTTGGAGGGTATTTTTTTGTGTGTTTACTCTCCAAAAAAGTCTTTAGAGAGCCTATTGGTGTTGCTCTTAAGCTAGAACTTGTTTGAATATGCATCAACAATCATGTGTATGCAATATGCATACTTTCTTAGTGATGATACCAAAAATCGTCAACGAGCTGCACAGTCCTCACGTGCTCTAGACAAAACCTGCAAAATAGAAACAGAGAAGATCTTGCAGAGAGTACCGGTGTGGTACCAGCCAAATACCCTCCGAAGATTAAGTTAGAGAACTTTCACAACTTTAGAGTGCCAGAGCTTGGGTAAATTATGCGTACCTTGATTTTTGAGGGCTTTAGGAGTTTTTATAGTAGTGTAAAGCTGACCTTCATTTCTTGGAGGAGATGATCTTTCCTTGTAGAGAAAATCTTTATTAATACACGTATTTTGCAGGATCCTTTTCTTATGGGGATTCCTTTGATTAGAGTTGATCGCGGGATACAAGAAATTTCCTTACATAGATATACGTGGGGGTCAAGTTAAGCCAGATTGGACCCATTGACCTCTTTAACCCCGTTGACCTCTCCACCTTCATCAACCATTTGCTCCGTCCGAGCATTCCCGTCGGCCTATGGAGATGCTTGTCGAGTCTCATTGTGGGGTCATGATGTTTGGTGTCTTTGGCCTAACTCTTCCATTGGTTTCCGTAAAGCTGACGGGTATGTGGGTGCCGACGACCCTTTTACATGATGTTTTGGGGGTATTAGATTTATGACTAAAATATCCCTATCACATAGCATACTATTAAAAGCATGGTTCTTGTAAGACCTTATATTCCTAGCTCTTTAAACCTCAATTATTTGAGGTCATTGGGGTCAGGACCTAGGTTTGTTGGTACAAAATAGGGTGTTTATAGTATCTATTTCTAATATTAATTCTAAATCCGAATAAGTACGTGAGGGTGCATGCCTAATCCGTCTCGGAGTTCATTATACCCAGCTCTTAAATGTGCACAAAATTGGTTTCAGTTTTAGTGCCCTTTTCACTTGAAAAGGCAATGACTGAAGTCAAGGCATGATATGATTCAGGCAGTATTTTGAAATTTTTTGAACTTTTGAAATATATTATCATCCATTGTGTATGAAAGTTAATTTATTGTTCAATTATTTTTATTTATTTATTATTATTTTAGCTTTTTATTTATTTTTCTTTGTAGCATACAATGTCAGTTAGTGATCTTGACTCTTCACTCTACAGTACTTGGTAAGTTGAAGTACACGTTTAAGAATCAATCTGATGTTCAAATTCTCTGCTCAATATTATTGACTAATTTTTAACTTCATTGTGATGCAGGAGTTACAAAAGTATATATGGGAACATAGCCCTTAGGCAGGGACAGCTTGATGCATTTGGGAGCTTAAGGCGAAAATTGAAATTGAGGCATTTTATATATTTAAATATGACTTAAAAAATTAAATATTATTTAAACTCTATTATCTTATTTTAGATGCAAAATTATTACTAGTTAACATAAACTACGTAATTTTTTTTTTTTTAGAAAGTCTATAAACACAAAAAAATTTTGACAAACTTTTCACATTTATTAATATGGTAGAATGATAATGGTAAGTGAAAGTGTAATGTTTTTTTTAGAGTTTCAACTTATGGTGTCTGCTCTAGATAATAACTTTTATCATCAAACCAAGACACGAATCAGTTTTTTGAGCAAACGGGGATTAAACTCAAAAGAGTAATGTTGGTGGTAGACTTAGGTGAGAACTAGTTAAAGTTTACCAATTCAACTATTGTGAAAAATATTGTGAATTTTCTTGTGTATTGCTCTCTTTTTCTTTTCTGTTTTTGGGAGAAGTGCTACATTCACAATATTTTTCACAACAAGTCCTAGGTGTTAAGTTGTTATTGGTTCTAATTTGAACTCATTACTAAAATTATTTTTTTGCCATCAATAACAATCTGCTACTTGAGATTTGTTGTAAAAGTGTTGTGAGCTCTCTTTTTCTTTTCTGTTTTTGGGAGAAGTGCTACATTCACAATATTTTTCACAACAAGTCCTAGGTGTTAAGTTGTTATTGGTTCTAATTTGAACTCATTACTAAAATTATTTTTTTGCCATCAATAACAATCTGCTACTTGAGATTTGTTGTAAAAGTGTTGTGAACGTAGCATTTCTATCTCTCTCTTTTTTTTCTTGCTTTTCATTTGATAAAAAGTATGATTTTATTTATTGGCTAATATTTGGGCTTAATTAAATTAAAATTTGAAATCTTTTTTGTACGAGATTAGGTATAGACCCAATCCATTAACCTTTGTATTCTTAAGAGTATAGGGCCTAATGCTAGGTCGAGGCCCATATCAATTTAGGGGACCATTGCCTGGTTGGGGTCTAATGCCAGGGCAGGATCTACATCAGATGGGAACAGTAGTGTCTTGGAGGAAATCGCCTACCGAGCACCATTTGGCATCGAGTGCAAGTTTCAAGAGAGTCACATCAGTCACGAGAAGTGGACCCCATCTAGTTAAGAATTTATCCCAAAGGGACCCACCAACATGAAAAGCTATCCTCTTATCATGACAACCCCACTAAGGGAAGTCTATAAATAGAGGCTAAGGGTGTGAGGGAGGAGGTTGGCAATTTTGGGAGGAAGAGGGATATACGAGAGAAAAGAGAGGAACCATTAAAAAGGGGTAAACTCAGCATTACTAATTTCGTGTCTTCTCGAGAACCACACAAACAAGGTAATAGAATACCAATTGGGCTTGAAACAACTTCTCTGGGGCCGTTGGGTTTGCTTTCAAAGGTTTTCCTATTGTAGGAAATTTCATACCCCTCAAAACAAGTAAAATGGAAGCCAGACTCAAAAATTCATATAGTACTTTGGGCCTGCCACTACATTTTTTATACTTGAGGCCTTAAATGATTGCATCAATGATTTATACCATTAAGCGGGCACTGCCTTTAGGTAAACTAGTCTATGCCCTTGTATATACTACTTTTTTCCCGAACAAACTACTTGAAAAAAATATAGCTATGGCTTCCACTAGCTCCGCTCATCATTATCATTGTCTCCAGCAACGACAACATATCTATACAATTAAGAAAGATTCACATTAAGAAAAGTTCAACGAGCATGCTGACCAAGGTTGTGAACAACGAGAAACTTGAGTTTTGTGTCAAGTTGGCCGACATTTAATTCGGCTCTATATATCCGTTTGAATACAGCTGAAAACTGAAAATTGAAAACACTGTAGCAATTTTTTTTTTAAATATGTGAATAGTGCCGTGGGACCCATTTTTAATGAAAAAGTTGCTGAAAAGTGGAATATGTGGGTCCGTGAATAGTGCACGGATGCATTGTTCACCGTGGAAAAGTCAACAAATGCGGGCTGAAAAAAAAAATGCAGAATAAAAACGCAAATGCCACAATAATTTGAATCCAAACGGTACATAGTATACATTGCAAAAAACCTGAATTTTGGAAATATGTATAAAGCAGCATTGAGTGGGCTAGCCCAGGCCCAGAAAGAGAGATTCCGTATCAAGAATCCACCAATGAGCCAAATGGGCCAATGGCCATAAGACCATGAGCCGCAATTGACACACAAATTTTCCGACTAATCATGTGACCCAAAAACTATAAATTAGGTTTTTTTTTTTTTTTTAATAATTAAAAAAGAAAACTATAAATTAGTTTAGCCTATATATTGTATAAACTATTGCGTATTGAATTACACTATGAAGTTTTTATTTAATCCTGGGTAGGTTCTTCTGTATTTTTTATTCTAAAATTACATGTATGTGGGGGCATTAAGAGAGAAGCACGTAGAGATTAAAGTTTTTATTCAGTGAGATGGAAAGCTATAGGACTCTAAAAATTTTATACAATTCATGATGGCATAACATCCCACAGAATGCAGAAAAGGGACAAGGGAGGATCAAAATTGTGGGATATATATGGTACCCGCTTCACAATGTCAAGAGCGAATGGTTGATGTCCACTTACTGTAAGTGGGTTACTTCTTTTTTTCCCCTTTTTTTTTTTCAGCTTGGTTGATATCCTCTTGATTTTAAGGAGTAGAACAAATAAATTTGAGATTTCAATTGAAGCATTTTGAAAATGATATCTGTAAACTGTAATCATCCAGAGTATCAAAATTTATTGTCTATTGCTAAATTATGTTGGAAGGTAAGTAGAGACAAAGTCACAAATATACCATTTTATTGATAGATTAATTCATCTTATTTTGACTCTTCTAGGGTCCCCAACAATTATTGAACATGCATTTTCAATTATGAAAGTTTTAAAACAAATTTGTTCAACAAAATGAAAAATAAGTTTATTGTGGGATGATTTGGTTGTCTGTATCAAAAAGGAAATTTCTAAGAACTTCACTTCTGATATGAGATTTGATGAGTTTAGTTCTCTTGAAGAATGTAGGATACAATTTTGAATAAAGATGTTTAACTTTTTATATGAGATTTGATGAGTTTAGTTCTCTTGAAGAATGTAGGAAACAATTTTGAATAAAAATGTTTAACTTTTTATATTATTGTTTGATTTCAAATATATCTAGTGCGTAAAAGATGGTTGATTAAAGATAAGTAAAAAATTTCAAATTTCGGTCAATGTCGTCTCATGATTATTTAAGTTTTCTAAATATACATTGTAGATAACACATTGAGTTATAAAGTGCTTAACTTGTATACTAAATCATGTTTATTATGTAGACGACTAAATTTTTTGGTTCGAAATAAATCAAACAAATAAAATAGTTGCACAAATGCGAATTTGTATTGAATATGTGTGGTACAATTCTCTGTGATTATAAAAGAGTGATCCTCTGATTCGATCTCCTTGAAAGATTTGTTGATTGGATTTGTGGTAATGTGATTTTGACTTGAACACAAAGTATCCTTCAATTTGGTTGAGGGATGGATCGAAGATTGTTGAAACAGAATTACAATGAATCTCTGGCTATGAGCTTGTTAGAAATCCTTTATTCTTCACGTTCTTCGTGTGTTCTTCGTGTTCTTGGTGCGTTCTTCGTCTTTGAAGGTTTGTGGTGGAAGTTCTTCGGTGCTTTAGAGGCTTGAATCCATAGAGCTTTGTTGATTTGTGATTTGTTGATGTTTCTGGAGGCTTTTGAGCTTGATTCCAGCAAACTTTAGGATCTAGGCAGATAGTTTGGATGATTCTGCTTCAAATGTTCTTCGTATTCAAAGTTGAAGTTCTTGAAGTTCTTGGAGGCTTTGGGGCTTGGTTCCGGCAGAGCTTTTGGACTTCTGAGTGCTTCAAATGGCTTGGTGTCCTCCTAAATGTCTTAGGAAGGCTTCTATTTATAGGAGTTTAGAGGTGCATGAGTGACACGTGGCGGAGTCTAATTGGTGACACATGGCACAGCCTGATTGGTCCGCTTATGTCATCGCTTACACGTGCGAGGTTGATTATGTCATCGCTTACACGTGCGAGGCTGATTATGTCATCGCTTACACGTGCGCTGATGTGTGATTGGTTTTTGCATGACACTTGGCAAATTTTTGTTGGTTTCTGAGTAGTGATAGCAAAACCTAGCAGCAATACGTGGAGTTTTGTAATTGGTTGTATTTTCTAGACTTGGTAGTGTGACGTGTCAGCTTGTGATAGGTCGGGAATTTTCCCTCTCTACAAATGCCCCATCGAGACTCGTTCACGCACACAGTTTCAGAGTGTAGTGTGGGAATGAGTTTTGAAAACAGATTTTTGCACTTGACTTTTTAAGTGAAGTAGTTGAAGGTGGTGGATTTTTCAGCAGGATGAGATAATTTCCGAGGAGTAGACCCACCCATATGAAAGGATTTGATGAGATCAAAAAGGGGTCTGTGAGTATTTGAATGTACTTGCATGACCGAGCCTTCTCAGCAGAGGTTAAGTTGAAGTAATTTCAGAAGAGTATTTTGGATCGTTGGCGGCGATCACAGGGTATAGAAGATGGGGAAGAGGTGAAGATGTTGGTTGGGTACAACATACAAAGTCTTGGGGCCAGCCTCGTGTTTTTGAGAACTTCTGGTGAAGTTATATCGGAAGAATATGCTTTGGATTATGGCAAGGACCTGTGGGAAAGTGGTTGAATGCGCATGCGTCATCGTTTCACTCAGGTTAAGTTGAGGTAATTTCAGAAGCTTATGGATTCTGGTGATACTGATGTTGGTGGTGAAGAAGATGGGGATGAAGCAAAGCGAATGGGTGAAACATACGCCACCATGGTACTGGCCCTGTATGTCGGGGACCCTCTGGTGTAGATGTTTCTATGAAGTACACCTTTGAATATGGGACTGACTGTATGTTGCATAGGGTCTAACAGTAAGTCATAGAATGTGCATGCGTGATGGGACTATGCCGACAGACGTTAAGTTGAAGTAATTTCAGAAGAGTACCTTCTGAAATACTTCAAGCTAAATTTAAGTTGGAGTAATTCCAGAAAGTGTGTTTTGAGGTACCAGCAACGATGACCTTTGAGTCCCATAGGATGGGGACATGGAATAAGGCTCTGGTAACCATTTAACGGCTCCGAAGACTGAACTCTGATGAGCTGGTGCCTTGAAGGTTGTTTCAAGTGTTAGATGAAAGACAATTTGTAGGATACCCTAACACTTTTTACCATCTTCACTTACTACTACTTGTTGGAAAAGCACAGAAAAATGAAAGATGGAGCGAGCTTGTGATTCTGGCCTTAGAAACCAATCAAGTTGCTGTTTGTTCCGAACCGCTGCTTCTATTGGAAGGCCAAGCAATTGGAGAGAGACTATAGGAGCCCTAAGGTTAGGAACAAGAGTTTCTGCTGGACTTGGATTTCCTGGCCAACCAAATCCGAGGAAGCATGAAACCACAATGCAGACCTTGTTATGAATAATTTTATGGACAAAGGTGGTTGTTAAGTGGAGAAACAAAATTTGTTTGGATCTCAAAACTACAATGATGTTGTGAAGTGGGTTTCTACCGAATCATGAGAGGGTTGATTTCAGATGAATTATGAAGCAATATTGGTTGCTAAGTGTTGAGAATGATGAGGCCATAGTGAAAAACGGCTGTGAGAAGGAGGACTTGAAAAATTGAAAGAAGCAAATCTTTATTTATGACTCAGTGTGTTTTTCTTGATGAGTTTTCAACAGACCCTACCCTTCTATTTATAACGAAGAGATGAAGAATGGTAGATGGGTAGTTGAGAATGGCGGATGAGAATTTTTGGTGAGAATGGTAGATTTTCGACTGGTAGGCACCGAATGGTAGGTGGGAATGTTTGGCACCGAAAGGGGAATGGTAGGTTGGAGACTAGTAGGCACCAAGCAGGAATGGTAGGCTGAACTGGTGGGAGCTTAATTTTTGGACATTGCTAGTACTTCGGAGAAGTGGGTAACATAGGTAGTTTCCAAGTCCAAAACAAATAAGTGGATTTCAAAATCAGAATCTATGTGAAAACCTGAATAGGACAAACTTTGCTTGGACATCTTGATTCTTGGTCAAAGTTCACATTAAAGCCAACAACTGTAGAATCACACGATTTAAGAAATTTCGGATTCTCAAATGAAGAAATAGACCCCAAAATCGAAATCTACACGAAAAATTAGGCAAGATAGGTCCTTCTTGAAAATTTTGACTTTTGGTTAGGATTTGTACAAAAGTCAACTTTCTGGAATTGGACAGTTTGCACAATTTCCAAATCTCGGACAAAGAAACAGATTCCAAAATCGGAATGTATGCGAAAAATTGAGTGGGACAGGCCCCTTTTGAAAATTTTGACTTTTTGGTCAAAATCAAAAGTCAAACTTAGTCAAAGCATTTTCTTTTCTTTTTCTTTTTCTTTTATTTTATTTTTATAGTTTCTGGCGGTTCGGACCGGGTTAGATTTTCGGGTCAAACCGAGTTGGATCTGGACAGGAGGGTTAAGCCGATTAGTGGAGGATGACATCATTGATGACGTCATACTCTGAGGGCGCGTGTATGTGTATGGCGCGTGTACGCGTGCAAGAGAATGCCGGCGCGTGTGAGAGCGTGAGCGTATGGGGCAGCGCGTGTTGCTGAAGGCAGCCACTGCCGGATCTTTTAGCGGCACGTGCTTGAGTTTTTGGGCTTGAAATTTTCAGGTTTTGTAGTTTTAAAGCCGTACAAGACCCATGTAGTGTCAGTTTTGTGAGATTATGAACAGATTTACACAGGTTTGAAGAACTAGGCCGTTGGTCATCGCAAGATTATGGCGGCGCGTGGTGGGTCCGTTGTTGATGGCCTTTCTGGGTTTTGTAGATCAAGGGCCGATGGATCTAATGGTAATACCATTTCCTTGAAATGAAGTCTGGATTTGTACGAGCATGAAGGAGTAGGCTGCGATTCTCTGAAGCTTTTGGCGGGGAATGGCAGCGCGTGGCCGGGCATCTGGACCTGGATTTTTCAGGTTAGGTAAATCGAAGGTCGTAGAAGATTTCTGTGGGTTGAATTTTGTGAACTCCTGGAAGAGGAGACGGCAGGCATTGTTGGACTTGTTGCCATTTTGGTCTAGGCTATTCTGACAATGTTAACAACCCAGGCGGGGAGCAGTTCCAGCTAACCACTGAGTGTCTCTGCTGTTCTCAAGAGTCGGTGACACAGTAGAACAAGCTACTCCTCTTTGCCGGCCTATAACTTCATCCAAAGTCAGTGCCATGGTTATTCTTAGAAGACATGTTACCCTCTGTAGACCGGTTCTTTCTGAAGTCTAGCGTGACCATTTCTTTCTGACAATGTGATCCTTTTATGAGCATTTACTCTCTTCCCCTTTTTTTTTCAAGGTTCGGTGCAGTATCTTTTGAAAATATGGCGTGTAACTATTTATGCACATTTTTTTCTTTTGTCCACAAGCTTTTCAAGGATCCCTATATAAAGCCATCTGGAGCATACACTAAGTTTGCACAAGCATTGTCTTCAGCTACCAATACTCTTTAAGTGTAGAGAAACTCTGCCTTTTTTTTTTTTTTTTTTTTTTTTCAATAACGTTTTGTCTGTACTAATCTTCTCCCTTTTTCTTTTTTTTTTTTTTTTTTTAATGTTTTGTCTGTACTTTTTTTTTTTTTTTTACAGCTATCACGATGCTTTTTTTTAGGGATTCGAAGATTGGTCAGGAACCAGCCTTGTTTATTTGTAAAGAGAAAGATGACAAGGATGCAAAGGCTACAACTTTGATTGTTCGTCCGCCCATAATTGGAAGATTTTCGGAAAGATGGGGCCATAACTCTTATCCTCTCAATTTGCCGAAATGGTCACAGGTTGTTCCTTCTGATGGTGGCTCTAACTTGGAGACAATTATCCTTCTTGCTTCGCATCACAAAAATGTTGCTAAATCAAAGCCGTATAACACTTTGGGATGAGAGATAATTGCAAAGTGCGCCAATTAGGATTCTTCCTTTAGCGTGAACGGAGGGTTTTCCTATCTCTCCCTTTATTGGGATTGGCTAGAAGATGTGCTTGGTCGATGCAAACACCTCCTTGATGCAACCCACCTTTACAGTGTTGTCTTTGCCTCCTTGTTCACATACGATCATGATGAGAACCTCATGAAAGCATTTTGTGAGTGTTGGAGTCCATCGACCAATACTCTTCATACCTTAGTTGGAGAAATTTCCATCACACCATGGGATCTTTCCATTCTTGGTGGACTTCCTTGCACAGGTGCATTTTATGATGAAGTGGTATCCAATGCGCAAGAGCTGGATGGAACCAACGACCAAGGACGACCCTATTTGCCGTACAACTGTCGCTTCCTTTTCATTGCATATCATCACCTTCAAAACCAGCTGTAGAGACAAGGGAAAGTGAGTGTTCGCAACTGGATTACTTTTTGGTATAGAGGAAATGGCAGGTACCTGGCTCCTGGAAAACCAGCAAGACGGGCGACCATTCCCAAGTGTAGTCAGAATCCCTTTGGTGTGATAAACGAGCGTGGACCATGGTCTGATAAAGAACATGGGGTCTTTGCGGATCTTCAAGTTGAGGGTGACTTAAAGGAGGAGACTTACTTATCGGTACTTCTTTCTTGTTGGCTGTGCGTATTCGTCTTTCCCATCAAGGATCCAAATAGCATCCATCCAGGCACTTTCAAGATTGCTAGTTCCATGGCCAATGGTCGTTCGTTTGGCCTTGCTACCCCAGTATTGGCTAGCATTTATCGCGGACTTAACACCATTTCTTCTTCTCCTACTCCGAGCAAGTCTGGAGCTAGTTTTGCCATTCATTATGTTTATGCCTGGGTAGGTCATTTTTTCAGAAGCAATCGCATCACCAATGACAAACTATCTGATCCTTTGATGACAAAATATTCTGGTGTAGGCTATGCCTCTCCGTTCAGTGAATTCTCCGCACGAAAGCATATACGAACCGCCACCGACTTCCTTTGGCACGGGACTGCTTTCAAGAAAAGCTATGACTAGACATTCATTGACAATGATCATTTACCCATTCAGAAGTTTGACTACTTTATGAGCCTTCGTTCGAGGTACTTGTCACTTCGATGTGAAGACCAACACACTATAGAAGCATATAGTCCTCACAGATTTAGCCGGCGCTTTGGGTTTCACCAAGATATTCCAAGTGATTTGAAGGAAGAAATTTGTATGGACTCTTTAAAAGATCTACACCAATTCTACCAATCTTTCACTCGCTGCAACACAGACTTAAAGGTACTCATTCCGGCTTTTGCCACAGACTTTGGAAGCCGAGTCAAACATAGCTATAAGCGATGGTGGGAAGGAGTTTGCGGAAATGATTTTACCAAAGGAACAAATTTTTTGGCTGACATTGCCTCTTTCCATGTTAAATCACTAACACCCAACAAATCTCAAAAAAGAAAGAGGGAGCTACAAGACCCATACATTCCACAGCCCTTGTCAAAGTTTGCACAACATCCTCTTGAAGATGGTTGTCATTCAAAAGACTCATCTCAACATACTGGAGTTGCTCGAAGCCAAGGTACCAAAGGTTTGCTTGTTGTACCAGCTAGGGATGCCATTAAAATTTCTGAAGAGAAGGTGTGTAACGACTTGGACTACAATCGGAAACATTTGAAGAGTCCAATGAAGGGTGTTGATGCAGAGACTTCTATTGATCATGTGCATCTTCTTGCAAATAGTGAGTCTTCCATCTCGAAGCCATCTACGAAGAGCTCAGACCTTAAGAGGCGCAAGTTTGCCGATGTTGGTACGCCGTCCAAAATTCTGACCGAGACAGGAAGGACACTTCTCTCATCCCTGCAACCGACCAACCCTCCGGAAGTTTCTATGTTTCAGGCCACGACGCATGTTTCTTTTGTGCGTAGGAAAGGGGCTTCTATGTTGGGAGATATTCTTTTAAACAAGCTTTCGAATCTTTCTGTGGACAACATCCTCCCACAAGTTGAAATAAATGAAATCTATAGTGGGATTGAAAGTCTTGGAGTGGATCCTCGACACTTACGTGAACATGTTGACAAACATTGCGAGGGGGTTGCAGACTTTTTGAGGATGAAAGAATCTTTGAACAAACGACCCAGTCCTGTCAACTTAATTCGACATGAGGCTAAAATTGAACTCCTCCTTTCTGGAGCATCGCACAAGAAAGCATCTTTGAAGACCGAATTTGATACCATCAGGTTGAAGATGGCTGACCTGCGAACCGAGCTTGTCCAATTAGAGCAATCAGTGTCTCAAGTTGAATCTCATCAAGTTGAACAAGACGATGTTGTCCAAGCCTTAGAAGAACAACTTGAAGAAGTCAAATCCACTTCCGTACTTGAAGACCAGGATATGGAGGCTTTAGAAAAGATACGAGCCCTTCTAGAAGATAATTGTTCTAGCTTGAAAGACTTGAAATGGATGTCGTAATTTTAATTCCCTTCATATGTGTCATCAAGCTTTCCCCTGTACTATTTTCTTTTTGTCAATCAATAAAGAAGACTTTATTCTCTGCTCCTTCATTTTTTTTTTTTTGGTCATAATTTGATAATAATAATTTTTTTTAGTGCGAGACTGAACTTAGCAAAAGATACTAAGTTGCCTACGTACCCTTGAGAGGGATCAAGTCATCACGTAGTTCAAAAGATTTTTTTTTTTTTGTTATTTATTTATTTTTTTTACTTTTTTTTTAGTGCGTGACTAAACCTAGCAAAAGATACTAAGTTGCCTACGTACCCTGGAGAGGGATCAAGTCATCACGTAGTTCAATAGTTTTTTTTTTTTTTTTTTTTATGATGATTTTTTTTTTTTTTTTTTTTTGGTTGTTGTTGTTGTTGTTGTTTTTTTTTTTTTTTTTTTTTTTTTTTTTTTTGCAAAAAAGAGGGCTCAGTGTGTAATAGTGGGTATCACCACTAATTGAACCCGAGGCCCCTCAAGGGCGACATGGGCATCCAACCACTACGCCACACTAGCAATTGGTGACATAGAGTGGGATTAATTTCTCCTTATTGGTATGCTGTCAAAGGTACTGGGAAGACATCATATACTCTTGCAGCGCTACAGTGGGCAGTTTAAACTCTTACCAAGGAGCAATCCTCGATTTTCAAGCATAGAAGCGTTTTAGGAACTTCCCATTCATGGGGCCGATTCTTACACCATCATTATCAATCAACTTGTAAGCTCCATTGGTGTAGACTTCTTGCACAACATAAGGTCCATCCCATTTTGAAGTGAACTTATTGCCTGTACAATGAGTTGTGATGATAGGTCTTCGAACGGCAAGGACTAAGTCACCAACTTGGAATGATCGTGGTTTAACTCTTTTATTAAAGGCACTGAAAGACGAGCTTGATAGCACTCAAGGCGTTGTTGGGCCTCGAGCCTTTTCTCATCAAGTGCCTCTAATTCTTGCAATCTGAGCTTGGCATTTTCTTCTCCAGTCAATCCTTCTTGAATGGCAATTCGTAATGATGGGATTTGATGTTCCAAAGGAAGGACGGCTTCCACTCCATAGACAAGAGAATATGGTGTCACTTGAGTAGGCATTCGAAATGTTGTTCGATATGCCCATAATGCTTCTCCGATTCTTTCATGCCAGTCCCTCTTTGTTTTGGATACCACCTTCTTTAACAAACTGCCAAGCGTTTTGTTAAATGCTTCAGCTAGTCCATTTGCCGGAGCATTGTACATGGAGGAGTTGTATTGTTTAAACTCAAACTTCTCGCATAATTCTGTCATCAACCTATTGTAGAACGGCTTTCCATTATCAGTTATGATATACTGAGGGACACCATACCGATAGATCAAATGAGTTCGAATGAAATTGACCACCGTCTCTTTTTTCACTTCCCTAAGGGGCACAGCTTCCGCCCACTTTGAAAAGTAATCAGTTGCAGCCAAGATGTATAAATGGCCACCGAATGACTTTGGTAATGGTCCTATCACATCAAGCCCCCATGCATCAAAAGGCCAAGAAGCTACAGTTGGGTGTAGAGGTTCTAGCGGCTGGTGGATGAAGTTTGCGTGATACTGACAAGCTTCGCATTTCTTAGCGCACTCCATGGAATCTTGCACCATTGTAGGCCAATAGTAACCCATTCGTTTGATCCTGTAGTGTAACTTAGGACCCGACTGATGTGCGCCGCATATTCCAGAATAAGCCTTCTCTAAGGCTTGTTTAGCCTCCTCCTCTCCTAAGCAACGGAGAAACAATCCATCAAATGAACGGCGGAAGAGAGTGTCTTTATAGTAAATGAATCGAGCAGCCCTCTGCCGAACTTCAGTCTTGTGGCGTTTATCATCCGGGAGTCTTCCATGTTGAAGGTATCCAATGATCGCTTGTCGCCAATCTTCTTTTTCAACAAGGCATACCAAAATGATGTTGGCTTGCTCTTCTTCTTCTTCTTCAATCACGAGAGGTACCACCCACCTCTGGGAAATAGCAACTTTGGTGGTCTCTTCTTGGGATAATGCCAAGGCGGTAGCCAAATTAGCTAAAGCATTGGCCTGTCTATTCTCCTCTCTTGGTATATGCTCCAATGCGATGGCCTCAAAATTTGTTAGCAACTTCTTCGCATATTTGCAATAGGGGATGAGGTCTTCCTTCTTGATGTCATACTACTCCAAGATTTGGTTGATAATTAATTTGGAATCCCCAAAGATCTCAAGTTGCGATATGCTCATCTCAATGGCCATTTGTAGACCAATAATCAATGCTTGATATTTGGCTACGTTGTTAGAGCAAAGTTCGCTTAATGAGAACAAGTACAGAAGTATTTGCCGTTGTGGAGAAACAAACACTACACCTGCCCCCGCTCCTTCTCGACGTGCAGCCCCATCGAAAAACATCATCCATGGTGGCATTACTTCAATGGAAAACACATCTTAATCCGGGAAATCATTGAAGAACTCCCAATCAGATGGAACTGGGTGATCAGCTAAGAAATCTGCCAATGCTTGTCCCTTGGCAGCTTTTTGTGGGACATATGCGAGGTCATATTGTTGTAGCAAAACCGCCTATCGAGCTATACGACCTGAAACCACTGGCCTAGAAAGGACATACTTAATCGGGTCCGCTTTTGCTATCAAACGAACCGTGTATGCTTGCATGTAGTACTCCAGTTTATCTATAGCAAAGAAAAGAGCGAGACATGTCTTTTCAATAGGAGAATAATTTAATTCAGCCCCATTGAGAGTTTGACTTAGATAATAAAGGGTTCTTTCTTTCCCCTCTTCATTTTCTTGCACCATAAGAGCACCCAGAGACTTTTCTTGTGCAACGATGTACAACACTAGAGACTTTCCTGGAATAGGAGCACCCAAAACTGGAGGATTAAGCAAGTATCTTTTGATGCGCGCAAAAGCATTGCTACAAGCCTCATTCCATTCAAAGTGCACATCCTTCTTCATCAATCTATTGAAAGGTTGACATCGACCAGCCAAATTTGAGATAAATCGTCGTATGTAGGCTAGTTTTCCCTGCAAGCCTCTAAGTTCTTGCAGATTCTTGGGCTCTGGCATTTTCTGGATAGCTTCAATTTTGGACTGGTCAATTTCAATACCACGGTGCCTAACAATGAAACCAAGAAATTTTCCAGATGTTACACCAAAAGCGCATTTGCGAAGGTTCATTTTAAGCTGATACTTTCTTAGGCGGTTGAACACGGATCGTAAATTTACCAGATGGTCTTCCCTCCTTTTTGTTTTAACTACTAGATCATCGACATAACACTCCACATATTTGTGAAGTACATTATCAAAGATCTTTTGCATGGCCCATTGATAAGTAGCACCAGCGTTCTTCAGTCCAAAAGGCATCACTTTGTAACAGTAAATGCCCTTAGGGGTACGAAAAGCTGTGAGCTCTTCATCCTTAGGATTCATTCGAATTTGGTTGTAGCCTGAATAACCATCCATGAAAGATAAAGCTTCATGACCAGTGGTGGCGTCAACCATGACCTTAGTGATGGGTAATGGAAAATCATCCTTGGGACATGCATTGTTCAAATCACGGAAGTCAACGCACACCTGGATTTGTCCATTCTTCTTTTTGACAGGGACGATGTTAGCAATCCATTCCGGGTATTGTACTTCACGAATGAAACCCGCCTCGATTAGCTTATTGACCTCGGTTTCTATTTGAGGGATTAGCTCCGGCCGAAAGCGTCTTTGGGCTTGTTTAATTGGGCGCACGCCTTTCTTTACCGCCAAATGATGTAGAGCAATACATGGATTGAGCCCGGGCATTTCCTTGTAAGTCCAAGCAAACACATCTTTGTATTCTACTAGGAGCTTGAGGTACCCTTCTTCTTCTTTAGGGGTGAGAAGCGCACTGATGAAAGTTGGCCGGGGTTCTTCAGCAGTTCCTAAATTGACCTCTTTAAGTTCATCAACTTTAGCTTGTCCTCCATCTTCCAAGGCTGGAGGAGCTTCATCGACCTCTTTAGCTTCAGCATTTGAAAGTATATCCTTTTCTATTGTAATATGAAACGAGGATGATACCTCTTCAATTTGCTCATTGTAGGCGAGTGACTGACTTGTGTGTACAATCGTTTGTCTTTTGACTTTGAGCGATCCTTCAGTGCTGATATCTAAGGTAAAGTTACGTTTCATGCGTGAAGGAATGCTACTGCGGATCTCATCATTAGCTTTCTTCTCCCTTTGAACCTCAAATTTATTGAATTTTGAGAATGACTATCAACAGGCCTTTTTGTTGCCCCCAATCGATCAAAGACTGATTTACAAGTGTCATGGTTTTGTGTTAAGCAAGTTGTATTTAACCTGTTGAACACTGTGACTCGTGACGATGAGGCCTCGATGCGATCAAACACCGAGACACGCGATGAAGAGTGATCTTTTCTTTGATTCGAACTTTCGCCAACCTTTACTGTTATGTATTGGGAACTTGAAGCATCGCTTCTCCTCTTGATCCATATCTGAGCTGGTTGTTCTGGAGTATAACCTAATCCGGTCTTTGGGATAGGAATTTTATGTCCTTCAAGCCGCATTTTTCTTTGGGTTTTGCTAAGGCCATGCATCTTTTCTTCGGCGGCTTCTGGAATTAGTTTTCCTAAGTCCCCTTGTTTTGAGAAATCGTAGTCTGCTTTGGCTAACAGCCTATATGCCTTCGGGTCGAACCATTCTTTTGTCCACTCACTTGGTAGAATACCATGCTCTGTCAGACTTTGTGAAGACCTCACGAATCCATTTAATGGCTTTGAGGGCACAAGATTTGTGGACGAAGTCAGAGGCATGACATGATTTTCTTTCAATGTGGCTACATCCTCCATTGTAAGCTTTGCAGGAAGCTTTCCCATGTCTTTTGTAGGTTGAAGGCATTTCGCGAATGGAGATTGTCCATTCTTACGGCGTGATAATGGTACATAACGGAGGAATGGAGGGTTATTGGAAGATGTTGAAATTTTCGCTCTCATTGAATTACTGGTAGATTCACTAGAATGATCATTCCCACATTCTGGACCTTCCTTTGGGGAAGGAATATCCTTTCCAGTGATGAATCTAACCTGCTTCTTTTCACCCTGCTTGCTTTCCATGGACGGGATCTCAGCTGGAAGAATGTCATCTTCCATATAAAACCTTGCGTCAGCAAAGTGAGCTTCAGTCTCGGCGAAAGGTTTCAAGTCGGCATTGACCTTTTTTTTTCCACTTTGAAGGAACTTGATGCATTGATGCAAAGTTGACGGCACTATTCCATTTCCATGGATCCAGGGGCGTCCTAACAGCATGTTATAGGTCATCTTGGCATCAATGACATGGAACAAAACGTTGCTTGTCAATTCTCCAATGACTAATTCCAAGTGTATCATGCCGATTGCGCGTTTTCCTCCTTGGTTAAAACCTTGAATGACCAAACGACTGTGCGATAATTCCTCCATAGTAAGACCAAGTCGTCTCATTGTCATTTTTGGTAGTATATTAACAGCTGAACCTCCGTCAATGAGAATACGATCGATCTTTTGTTCACGAGTATAACCAGAGACATAAAGTGGACGATTGTGGGGCTTAGAGCCTAATAACAGATCCTCATCAGTGAAAGTTAAGTCTGGAGAGCACGTGTAACATTCTTGGGTTTGTTGAAGTGTGTTGGTAGAAGGAGTGTACATCTCTGGCTTTTCAAGAGCTTGGGTGAGCACTTCTTTTGGTGACATTGAGGATTGTAAGGGTTCAACTTCATCAACCTGAGATTGGAATTCCTCCAAAGACGACAAAGTCTCATTTGGACCACCATGGTCAACATCCTCCTTTTCATCCTGAATTTCGCAACGAGACACCATGTGAACGGCCTCAACTGAGTCATTTTGAAAGAATTTTCTGGGGAAGAATTCTTCCAATGTGATGAGATTTCGAAGTTTTTGGGTTTGTGCTGAATCATCAGACATTTTTGTTCCCAGTCTTTCTTGCCTTTTATCACTCCTTCTTCTTGACCAAGGCTGAATCTGGTTTTGTGCTCTTCTAGACTCTTGGGTGATCAAATGAAGAGGGAATGTACGTCTCTTCTTCCATCTCCTGCGAGTAACCACCGTCCAGCCTTCTTCCTCATCCATTGTTGACCTTTTATCATCATTATAATCAGATGCCTTTTGTGAGAGCTGAACTTGAACAGGTTCTAGAGAACCAAACTGAATGAGAGTGGTATTTGCCCCCTGCTTAATGGTTGGAGACATGCAACTAGGTAACCCACAAGAAAATGTTGCAAGGTTTGATTGAGCAACACCATTAAAATCCAAGTCGATTTTCCTTTCCTTGGCTAACTTCATGATGAGTTCTTTAAGAACAAAGCATTTTTAGATTGGATGGCTTATGATGCGATGATACTTACAATAGTTCGGGTCATCAACTTTTCTCATCTCTTCCGGTCGTTTGCATTCTGGCAATTCAATTAATTTCAACTTGAGCAGTTGTTCTAGCATTTCGGGCATATCAGCATCTAGGAAAGGATACACTTTTTGTTCCCATTCCTTAAGTGATGAGCGACGCGTCTCACGCTGTTGGCCTACCTCGGCCCTCTTCTCGTTGGCCTTCACATTTCTTGTTGAAATTTTGATTGGGGTAGGGTTGACATTCATTGAGTCTTTGACATTACTTTTCGGATTCCTGTCATTTTTCCTTACCTCCCGTCTTTCTTTCCTTTCCTCAGGTACGGGAGGTTTTGTATTTCCATGGCTAGAGATACTCAATTCCATGTCATGCGCACAAGTTGCTAACTCCTCAAATGTTTGGGGCTTTATCCCTTGAAGGATGTAAAGAAGTCCCCAATGCATGCCTTGGATGCACATCTCTACAGCAGATATTTCAGAAAGTCTATCCTTGCAATCTAGACTCAAAGAACGCCACCGATTGATATAATCAACGACGGGCTCATCTTTCCACTGTTTGGTATTGGTAAGCTCCATCATGCTTACCGTGCGTCGTGTGCTATAGAATCGGTTGAGAAACTCTCTTTCAAGTTGTTCCCAGCTATCGATTGACTCGGGTTCTAAGTCTGTATACCAATCAAAGACATTTCCTTTCAGTGAATGAACAAACTGCTTTACAAAGAGGCCTCCTTGAGTCCCTGCATTCTCACACGTTTCTACAAAGTGAGCCATGTGTTGCTTAGGGTTTCCTTTGCCATCAAATTGTAAGAAATTGGGGGGTTGATACCCATTTGGCATCCTCATATTATCGATGCGCTTTGTATAGGGCTTCGAATATATGAGAGAACTCGTAGAGGAACCTCCATATTGTGCTCGAATGGTGTTCGTTATCATGTCATGCAATTGTTGGACAGATATCGAAGCCATTGAGGTAGAATGTCCGTGTTGAAAAGTGCCTTCACCTCCTTTTCCCTTATCACCCTTAGCATTTTCTCCTTTCAAGGTAAAGTCAAGTGGGCGCTCAAGGCCATGACTTGATTCACCCGAATCTTCTACCTCCAGCTTGTTCATTAGGGTTGCAATTTTGACGTCCTTTTCTTCAAGTGATTTTGTGAGGAGGATGATCCTTTGTTCCATTTCAGCCATCTTTTCTTCCATGGTAGAGGTGTTAGTCATCATTACTGGCATGACCTCTAGATATGATGGAGAAAATGATGAAATAGGATGAGTCAAAGGTACTTCATTCCATAAGTTTCTCATCACAGGTGAAGAGTTGATAGAAAAGGTCTTTGTTGGGGATGATTCATTACTGTTCTCCAAATCTTTCGAGACAGATGAATCCTTATTGGTAGCTTTCCTATTTGCAAGAAAGTCTAGAGAGATGACAGTAGAAAGCTCGCCCTCTTTGGTTGGTTGGGGTTGAAGTTGATCAAGAGCTTTGGATCGACTGCGAGTGATTGGGCCGACATAATCATCAACACTGGAAGCATCAACTACTAATTTTTGGACATTCTTGCTATAGGCCATTGAAGTTGGTAGCAAAAATGATGTCGAATTTCTTTTGAAGGAGAAAGAGATGAGAGGCAGAGACGTCTCACTGGGCGTGCCAGAATATGTAGACGACTAAATTTCTCGGTTCGAAATAAATCAAACAAGTAAAATAGTTGCACAAATGCGAATTTGTATTGAATATGTGTGGTACAATTCTCCTTGATTACAAAAGAGTGATCCTCTGATTCGATCTCCTTGAAAGATTTGTTGATTGGATTTGTGGTAATGTGATTTTGACTTGAACACAAAGTATCCTTCAATTTGGTTGAGGGATGGATTGAAGATTGTTGAAACAGAATTACAATGAATCTCTGGGTATGAGCTTGTTAGAAATCCTTTGTTCTTCACGTTCTTCGTGTGTTCTTCATGTTCTTGGTGCGTTCTTCGTCTTTGAAGGTTTGTGGTGGAAGTTCTTCGGTGCTTTAGAGGCTTGAATTCGTAGAGCTTCGTTGATTTGTGATTTGTTGATGTTTCTGGAGGCTTTTAAGCTTGATTCCAGCAAACTTTAGGATCTAGGCAGATAGTTTGGATGATTCTGCTTCGAATGTTCTTTGTATTCAAAGTTGAAGTTCTTGAAGTTCTTGGAGGATTTGGGGCAATACGTGGAGTTTTGTAATTGGTTGTATTTTGTAGACTTGGTAGTGTGACGTGTCAGCTTGTGATAGGTCGGGAATTTTCCCTCTCTACAACTGTTTTGAATTATTGTATATAGTATGAATATAGTGTATATATATATATATATATATATATATATAAAGAGAGAGAGAGAGAGAGAGAGAGAATTAATCATTTTATTTTTCATCCCGCTCATAGGAAACTTCTTAACTCCATCATTGCTAATCACAATATATAGGTAGTGTCAACAATTGTTAAAAATATTGTTTAACATAACAAAATCTAAAACCATTGGCGGGATGGGCTTTTGTGATCTTACCATGTTCAATGACTCTCTTTTAGCCAAGCAAGCATGGCGGCTTTTGCATAATAAGACCTCACTCTTTTATAAGGTATTTAAAGCTCGTTTCTTCCCAAATTTTTCACTTATGGAGGCTGCTGATTCAAGGTTGGGTTCTTATGCTTGGAAAAGTATCCTTAGAGGGAGAGACATCATTCAAAGGGGGGCAATATGGAGGGTTGGAAGTGGGGAAAAAAAATTAATATTTGGCAACAACGGTGGCTGCCAAGGAAACACCCTCCAAGGTAGCCAAGTTGTCCAATAGAGAGCTTTGAAAATCATATGGTGGATTCGCTTATTGATCCAAGCACAAGAAAGTGGAATGAAGAGTTGATTGATGGTTTATTTGTAGAAGAAGATGCTGCTGTGATAAAGAGAATTCCTTTCAGCCGAATAGCTAAAGAGGATTCCTTGTATTGGCCTTACTCCACATCCGGCCATTACACAAGCAAGTCTGGCTACAATTTTCTTAAACTGGAGTCGAAGATGCAATACAGCCCACAAGCCCCCCCGATCCATGATAAGCAAGTCTGGAAGGAGATCTGGCAGTTGAAAGTTCCACCAAAAATTAAAAACTTCCTTTGGCGAGCTTGTCGGAATGCTCTCCCAACTAAACAAGCACTAATGAAGAGAAAAATTGTAGCTGAACCGATTTGTGAGAGGTGTAAATCTACTGTGGAGGAAGCCGAGCATGCGCTATGGTCTTTTCTGAAGTTGCAAGTGGTGTGGGCAGACCATGAAGTGTGGGGTTTCAGGTCTGAGGTGGGATTTTCTGATGTGAAAGATTTGCTGTCATGGCTTATTGCTGAAGGAAAGCCGTTAGAGCTGTTTGTTTACACGGCTTGGATGGTATGGAACCAAAGAAACAAAGCTCGACTGAATTTACAAGCTATACCACTTCACCAAGTGGCAGTTCGGGCAAAGGAGTTGCTGGCACAATACCGAGTGATTCTACAGATTCCTGAGGTGCAGATAATTCACAGTGGTAGCGGAGGACTGAGATGGAAGTGTCCGCAAGCTGGTTTAGTAAAAATAAATTTTGACGGAGCTGTTTGTAGTGAAGCTAATATGTTAGGTGTTGGTGTAGTAATCAGGGATGATAAGGGAGCTGTTTTTGCATCTTGTTCAGAAAAAATTCCTCAAGCTTACAAGGCTGATGAGATTGAAGCACTAGCTGCCAGGAAGGCTTTGTCTTTTGCAGCTGAGTTGGGTTTCTGGAGTGCCATTCTTGAAGGGGATTCTCTTGGATTGATCCAAGCACTGAAGTCAGAGGAGCACAGCTTAGCTCCAATAGGATTGCTGATAGAAGATGTTAAGATGTTAGCAAGTAGTTATGTAAGATTGTTGTATTCTCACATTAAGAGAAATGGCAATAGGGTAGCTCATAGTCTGGCGAAATATGCCTTACGCATACCAGATTTCCAAGTATGGATGGAAAATGTCCCACCGCATATTATTTCGATTTTACAGTTGGATGTAGTTGATTTACATTAATAAAATCATTCAGTTTCCTTCTCAAAAAAAAAAAAAAAAAAAAAAAAAACATAAATTTATTGAAATTTATTTTGTTTCTCATGACTAGGCCTTTTTTTTTTTTTTTTTTTTTTATAAACTACAAAAACGAAACAAAAAAAAATGATAATTATTACATCACATATATCAATGTTGACACTACTCTTTCGTGACCCTTAAATGGAAGTAAAGCACCTTGTTTACCTCGTCTTAGCGTTTGGGTTCAGTCGTGTAGAACACAATAGTATCGAAGTTGGTAAGACCATTACAATGAAAAATGACTTACTCTCAAAATTTCACCCAAAAAAAGAAATGTATGTATGTATGTTGACACTCTTGATATAGTGATAATAGAGATGGCCTTGTCACCTCCACATAACTTCATATAGTGATCTACACCTTTTTCAACTTCAATTGTCAGTCAGATTCTATTCAAAGTGACATCATGTTCCTTTCCTTGTTTTGTCTGTGGTATCAAAGGTCCTGCTCAACATTCCACTCTTCTTTTGGTCATCCTATCCATCTTTGTAAAACCTAATATGACCTAAAACTGTGCAAGTCCGAGGATCATGATTTGGCATTCAATTATATACTTATATTAATGGGATGTTTTCCATTTGAGAATTGAGATGATGTAACGGCTCTCTTTTCACTACTAAAATAATAAATATAGCTGAGAATTTGATGTCCTCATCCTCACTATCAACCGACTCATCTTATAGAATATTTTGATTTCAGATTTTGGCACTTTCTTTGTTTGCATGGATTAGTGCAACAAAATACAATAATAAATATATATATATATATAGGCCTCTTTATTTTATGGTAATTGGGCCATGTTTTAACACTTTCCTTACAATTGAGTGGAGCAAGTCCTGAAATGTAGGTGTCATCATGAATCATGAATGAATCCAAAATAACTTAGCTAGGCAAAAGTCCCCCTCTGCTATCTTAATGTTAATTGAGCCACTAATGATTTGATTTGTTATTATTAATTATAGCGATATTATCATCTGACTCTACTTTTGTTACTACTTTTATTATGCACCAATCATAATAAGTCATGTTAGCCGTTATGAAAAAAGTGAATAGTATTTATCTCTAGACATATTATATTATTTTAAATGCTCTTGCTCACCTTTCTGTGATCTTGCAAAATGAAGGCCGCAAAATATTGTTAGATGATACTGTGTCTCAAGAGCTCATTTAGAGTATTTTAATCAAAAAATTAAATCAAAGCAAATGCCGTTGTAGTTTCCGTTTGTAATCCACTATTAGTAAATTAAATGCCCTTCTTTATTTCTCTTTTGGAGTATATCTTAATCAGTTTAATATTAATCCTTTAGAGTACTGCAAGGCATCTCTTTCATTTTGATACATGTAAAAAGTAATGCTACAGACATAAACTATTTTACAACATTTTTACAAACTGTTGATGTGACTTTAGTATTTTCCAAATAATTATTGCAAGTAAAAATGTGATATTAGTGATGGGCCTATATTAGAACTAGTAAAAATTTGCTACATTAGCAGTTTGTAAAAATATTGTAAAATAATTTGTATTTGTAACATTACTCTACATGTAAAACATTTCATAAGTTCAAGCTCAACACATTCTCTACTTCATAATGGACTAGTGAGATCACACTTTTTTTTTTTTTTTTTTTGAGAAAATAGTGAGATCACACTAGTTGACACTATTATAAATGGATAATGTATAGTATGTCATTTATGGAAAGCTTGGATCACTTTGGAGTTTGGATTCTATTTGACTTCTATATATTATAATATCCATCTCTAACACTATATAATTATAATCACTTTTCCATTCTCAGATGCTTTTTTCCTTCTATTTTTCTGAATACTTAAGAAAGAATAGAGGGAACTAACTACATCTATATGAAGACTATAGCTATCATTTAGAACACTTAATTAACCATAACATATCCAATTTTTGAAATATGGGTTCTATATAGAATAAAAAGTAAACAAGACCAATCTAATTCAACTTGAAAAAACAAACCAAAAAGAGCAGATTCACATGCAATCAATAATATGATCATTTTTTGCAACACACATATATGCATCAAATTAAAAAAATATTGAATAGTGTAATATTATTTTAAGGTAACTTGAACTCAACTATATATATATATATATATTGGCACTTTTGATTAGTGATATATAGAGATGGCCTTTTCACTTCCACATAACTTCATATAGTGATCTACACCTTTTTCAACTTCAATTGTCAGTCAGATTCGATTCAAAGTGACATCATGTTCCTTTCCTTGTTTTGGCTCTGGTATCAAAGGTCCTGCTCAACATTCCACTCTTCTTTTTGGTCATCCTATCCATCTTTGTAAAACCTAATATGACCTAAAACTGCGCAAGTCCGAGGATTATGATTTGGCATTCAATTATATACTTATATTAATGGGATCTTTTCCATTTGAGAATTTAGATGATGCAACGGCTCTCTTTTCACTACCAAAATAATAAATATAGCTGAGAATTTGATGTCCTCATCCTCACTATCAACCGACTCTTATAGAATATTTTGATTTCAGATTTTGGCACTTTCCTTGTTCGCATGGATTAGTACAACAAAATACAGTAATCTATATATATATATATATATATATATATATAGGCCTCTTTATATTATGGTAATTGGGCCATGTTTGAACACTTTCCTTACAATTGAGTGAAGCAAGTCCTGAAACGTAGGTGCCACCATGAATCATGAATGAATCCAAAATAACTTGGCTAGGAAAAATTCCACTTGTGCTATTTTTATGTTAATTGGGCCATGTTTAAACACTAACGATTTGATTTATTATTATTAGAGCAATATTACTTTCATCTGGCTCTACTTTTATTACTACTTTTATTATGCACCAATCATAACAAGCCATGTTATGGGTTATGAAAAAAGCGAATAGTATTACCCCTAGACTTATTATAGTATTTTAAATGCTCTTGCTTCTTTCTGTGATCTTGCAAAATGAAGGCCACAAAATCTTGTTAGATGACACAGTGTCTCAAGAGGTCATTAAGAGTATTTTAATAAATAAAAAAAATTAAATCAAAGCAAATGCCGTTGTAGTTTCTGTTTTTAAACCACTATTAGTAAATTAAATGCCCTTCTTTATTTCTCTTTTGGAGTAAATCTTAATCAGTTTAATATTGATCCTTTAGAGTACTGCAAGGCATCTCTTTCATTTTGATACGTGTAAAACATTTCGTAAGTTCAAGCTGAACACATTCTCTACTTCATAATGGACTAGTGAGATCACACTTTTTTTTTTTTGTTGAGAAAATAGAGAGATCACACTAGTTGATACTATTATAAATGGATAATGTATAGTATATCATTTATGGAAACTTGGATCACTTTGGAGTTTGGATTCTAATTGAGTACTATATATTATAATATCCATCTGTAATACTATATAATTATAATCACTTTTCCATTCTCAGATGCTTTTTTCCTTCTTTTTTTTCTGAATACTTAAGAAAGAATAGAGGGATCTAACTGCATCTATTTGAAGACTTGAGCTATCATTTAGAACACTTAATTAACCATAAAATATCCAATTTTTTTGAAACATGGGTTCTATAAAGAATAAAAGAATCAAAGATAAACAAGACTCATCTAATTCAATTTAAAAAAACAAAACAAAAAGAGCAGATTCACATGCAATCAATAATATGATCATTTTCTGCAACAAAAAACACATATGCATGTACCACAAAATGAACAAAACTCCAGCGAAATAACTCTCTACCCAGATAATTGAAGAAGATTTCAAATCAAAGTAGAAAGGAAAGAGTGTTGTCACTTGTCAACTTAGCTCTTTGGCTCTGCGAGAGAGAGATAAAAGGAATTTGGAAAAGGAGGTACGAGATGAGCGAGTTCCAATATCCAAAGCTAAAACCGATTAAAGAGAGAAAAACGGGATTTCTATGAAAATTTAGAAAGTTTGAGGCTGATACTGAAGTTCTTTAAAAGTATAAATTAGCCCCAATAGGAATCCGGAAGTTGGTACATCCAATAGTCTTTATTTCCTCCTCTTTCTAAAGGTTGCCAAAAGGAAAAGATTTTTCTTAATTTCTCGTATATCTTTTTATTATATGTGAATTTTGAAAATCTAACCATTTAGTTTACATATTTTTATTATATTTTCTATGCAAAATTTCAATAATATCAAAGATCAATAGACAATGGCTATATCATTAATAACATATTAAAATTTCAAGTTTTTGTAATAAAAAATTTGTGTAAAAAATAAGTTTATTGATTGATAGTAAATAATATTCGATTTGAATGAAATTTAACATGTGTGTTAAAAACATAAAAAACATACCATTCAATAATCAAATTTTTAAAATTGACATTTAATAAAGAAAAAGATATAAGAAAAGTTTAAAATGTTTTTCTTCAAAATAGTTTTCGGAAAAACTGTCCTTGCACACAAGCCATGGTGCCCACTATATTATCCCAACATTGATCGAGTAGATCTATGTCATGTTTAAGTCCATCCTGAACACGAATCCAAGATTCCGCCATTATCTTAGAGATTAGGGTGGAGGCCACCATCACGTCATGAAAAAACGAATTAGGAAAAAGAGCCTCAGGTGTGAAATAATTGCCATGAAATTGTGGACAAGAATTCAACATAAAGCCCAATAGCGAAAAGCCTTGTAGATCAATAGTATAGTCCTCTTTTCTTTTTCTTTTCTTTTTTTTTTTTTTTTTTTTTAAGAATTGGAATTCAAATCTCCCTTCCTATTATTGTCATTATTGAATTCGAAAAAAAAAAATAAATCCCAATGAGTGTTTATTGAAGAGTAATTCTTCATATGTACATGGATGTTTGAAAAAAGTTTTGGTTACATTGTAAATACTTTCATACATACTAATCAGTAGTTTGTACAATACACTAATAAATTTTAAAATATATATATATATATATATGATTTTCTCAATTTTGTTTTTGTATAAATATGAAATATGAAATATGAAATTTGATAATTATGGTAGTTATTAATAGATATGTATATTGTGTGTTTGTATATAGAACTAATTATTTAATAATTTAAAGAATATAAGATGTGGCAAGATTCTTTTTTTTTTTGAGAGAGTTTCAACATATAGCGTCCGCTCCTGATGATAGCTCTTTATCATCAGACCAAGATATCAATCAGTTTTTGGTGTAGGCGGGGATTGAACCCTAAATCTTTTATACAACTATCAGAGACTTTACCAGTTAAGCTAACTGGAACCCACAGATGTAACAAGATTCTAATAAATGTTTAAACATGGAATATATTTTAAACTCAATTAAAAATATGTGTTAGAATAATGACGCATAAAACTATGAGATTTCAAAAGTTTATGTGGACCATATTATAAGGTCAATTAAAAATCAAACTTCTTTGGTACCATATATTTTATATAGATTATAGATGTATGATGTCCCTCTTTGGAATTGGATGAATATATGTGCATGAAGAAAAGAATTCTCTTGATTTGAAATGGACCGGTTTCAATTTTCAAATTGAATATTATAAATTTAAATGAGTACAATTTTTCGTGTCATTTAAAATTACAAATGACGTGGTATGCTAAGAAATAAAATTCTTAATCATAAAATAACTAGCCTAATTTTTAATAAAATGACGAGGATCCCGTTTTACATAGATTCACCATTTATCATGAATATGATAATATATAAGTCACTAATAATATTGTGATATTATTAGCTACAGTCTGGATTCGAACAAAGTGGGAAGAGGTATGGCCTATGCCTAATGGCATTTCTGCCTCCAAGCACCAAAGGGAGTTAGGCTCGAAATACATTAAACCTAGATACATTGAATGAGAAGCCATTAAGCAAACTAATTGATGGGTTACAAAAAGGGTCTTGAAAAGTATAAAATATTTGGTCAGCTAAAACTAACGTTATTTGGACCACAAAGAGAAGTGAAAAAAAAAAAAAAAAGTCAGCAGAGATTCATCATGGCATGTACCAGAAAACAATAATTTTATTTTTATTTGAGAAGAGAAAACAATAAGTTCATGAATACTATAAATTTTACAAAATTTTTCACAACTTTTAAAATAGTAATTTGTAATTAGTATACAATAAAAATGATGTTAATATGAGTTTCATATGAAAGGAATGTACTCATTATAATTATTATATGTCATTCATTTTGACAATTGTGAACAAAATTATGAACTTTATCGCTTCTCTGGCATTATTGGTTCCAAAAAAAAAATTTTAAAAATTAAAAAAAAATTAAGTTTTCCCTATAAAAATTGGGTTCTTCAACTAGACCACACTCAGCTTACGTGCAAAGTACAAAGGTCGAGGAATAATTTAATTAACACAAGAAATACTATATTCGTATCTGTTGTAAATATGGTTGAATCTTTGTCCTCGAGTTGGGGTATGCAATCTCTCTCATCTATATATAGATTCCACGTTTTGTTCCTGAATGACTGACAGATGTTTGGGACATATAACTAGACCCCTGCATTTTGAGGACCTTCTATTGGCTGGTGTAGTGATTTGAACTTTGGAGTACAAGTAGAGAAAGACTCCCTTTTCAATGTTGCTAGTCACAAAATGCATGTCAACCTATTCGTAGACCGTAGTGTGAGCTTTTGAGCTGCAAATGGTTTAGTTAATTCATATTGTTGAGGTCGCATTTTCTTTATAGCGTGACAGTTGATGGGTAAAATTATCTCTTTTTGATATTATAGGTGGACATGGCAAACAGTTGAGTTGAGTCGTGAGGTTCAATTCGTGTCAATTGGGCTGCAGGTGGGTCGGGTCGATCAGGCCGACTCGTATTTTCACATGTAAAAAAAAAAACAAATAAATGTCAATTTTTTAGAAAGAATAACTCAAATCAATCAAGGAAACAAATTGCACAGTAATACCCTTTGTTTTTTTTGTTAAGTAGACATCTACTATTATTAAACTATTTGTGTTACTATAATATATATGAAGGAAAAAAAATAAACAAACCAAAACACATAGAACTTTTTATATCCTTCCAATTCCAATAATTTTGAGTATGTCTCAAATTCTTTACAGTTATGATAACAAAATCTTCCACGTCAACAACTCATAGTCGAAATGCCTATAATTACAAATTTACAACTTAAGAGTTTAGTGAAAGATATTAAAAACTGAAAATTTTGTATTTTTTTTAATCAATAGTAGGGAACAATAATCTCTACAAGTTTAGAATAGAATGATATTATAAATTGAAAATTTGTATTATATGAGTCAATACTAAGGAAAAATATATTTGAAAAAGAGAGAGAGAGAGAGATTTTGCCCAGTTCTCAAATTAAGTTATGTAAATAGATAAGTAATGATTTTCTATAATTTTCCTCATTTGCTTTCACATACATACAAAAATGCCTCAATAAGTGTGTTGTAAATTGAAGAGTTGTTTTATATGAACCAATATGAGGGTAAAAAAAATCTTTTTTTTTTTAAGAGCCTTTGCCCAGTTCTCAATTTTAAGCTATATAAACAGATAATCAATCATTTTCTACAATTTTCACCAATTTTTAACACGTACAAGTGTATGTGAAACATTAATCTCTATGAATTGTACTAGTTAGATTTAGTCTTAGTAACTTAGTCTTTGTGTTTAACTCTACTACTTAGTATTTAACTTGGTGTTAGACGTTTAGTAGTGTAGACATGTAACTGTAGATGCTTTTGCTTTTTGTGTTTTTTTTTTCCTTTTAACTTAAAAATAAATAAATAAATAAGGGCATGGCCATTGCCACTGCCACTGGTGGCTACTAAATGGCTAAGTAGTGTCAGTATAGTACTTTGTGCCTTTATGGCTAAGCACCTAGCACATTGGCATATAGTGCAAATATTTTTTAGGGAAAATAAATTTTAAAAAATGGATCAAGTCACAAATTAGTCGGGTCGAGTTAGCCGCCAAAAAACGGGCGGGCTGTAGGTTGGCCTGTTTTTTATTCGTTCCAAAAATTTTGGATTTAAGTCAAGTCAGCAAATTTCGGCCCGTTTTGCCATGTTTGGTGGAGAGGGAATGAAAATGATCACTTGTTTTAGATTTAAGAACCACTTTGACCCATAAATAGAGGTTCAACTTAATTAAACCTCTTTCTCAACCAAAAAAAAAAAAACACTTAATTAAACCTTCATTTTGAAACTAAAGTACGAGCTTGGGAAGGTGATAGGCAATGAGATTTATATGATTAGAAAAAGATGCGCATCCAGTTGAATAATCTAAACACGATCTAAATTACCTTTTGATTTATTTATATTTTGTGTCCCTTCACCTTCAAACTATGGCACTGTCACCTCCACATAACCTAACATAGTGAAATCTTATGTCAAGTCCCTAAGTCAGCTTCAAGTCAAAGCACCACTAGTCATTTTCTCTTAACATCATGTTCTATACCCTTTTTTTATGTTATCTTGTTTATGGCTCAGGATTTCATTTCAGGTCTTTTGAGGTTCAATCTACTCAGCATCCCACTCTCTTTTTCATCATCCGAATTCTATATTTTTTCAACCTATTGGGGATTCCCATTGAGTCCCTCTACGCACAGACAAATATAACCAAAAATGCATGAGGCCAAGGATCAAGATTTGGCATTCAGTTATATTGGTGGATATTTTTTTTTTCCCAAATTGATGGCAAGGCATCTCTTCGGCTCTTCCCTTGTGATTTGTGACGTAAGTATAAATGTAACAAAATACAATAAATAAACATAGCTGAGGTTTGATGACCTTATCCTTCAACCGATTGACTCTTCAGAAAAGTTTATATTCCATTTTTCATTTCATATTTTGCCTTGTGCGACAATGCTGACATCCCGCCTTTCTTTGTAGGGTAATTAAAATGGCCGCTTTTTACTGCCTTTTTGCTCTCAGAAGGAAAATGAAATCTCAAATCTCACTAACTATTTAGCTTTTTTAAAATTTTATTACAAGATAAATTTAATGTCAATTGTTATTTTAATTCTAACACATTGAAATATATATATATATATATATATATGGTAAATATGGGATCAATTTATAGATTAGCCAAAGTTGTTTCCACAAACAGTAGGACATAGCCTATTACCATACATTCCCAGGACATCAAATTGCAAAAGGGGAATAACTTCAGGGGGAGGGGTTACAAAACGAGTGTTGCCATCAGAGACAGAAGCTCCCAATTTCGCTAGAGCATCAATGCAGAAGTTAGCCTCTCTGAAACAGAGAGACATCTTAACCTGAGGCAGTTGCGGCGGAAGATCCCTGCAATCATGCAAGGCCAAATAAATCCCCGTTAGAACTGATAGTGCTAGAAACTAAGGAAATTGCTTAATTATTTTAACAAAAATATATTAAAAGAGAGGAAAATTGTTTAATTATTTTAATATATTTTTGTTTCCTTATAACAAGTGAGGAGAATTTAAAGTTTTCCTTGTCGAATCAAATAATACTACTAAATTACATGATGCTTGAGAATTATTTAATTATGTTGGTTCGTCTGCTATTGTTGTACATTTCCACAAATTACCATTCATAAATTTATTGGTAGTTCTAACTTCTAAATGCGTTAGAAGATTGTGCTTAACTACAGAAAAATTAGAGCAACCAAGAACAAGGCATAACCTTAACCTTCATTCTGAGCCAGGGAGTTGCATGGACCTTAATCGGTAACCTTTATAGATACTAAAAAAGAAAAAAACTTCAATATGGTTCTTCTCCATATGCAATGAATTTATTATATGGTTCAAATTAAATATTACAAATTTAAAGGGTATATGTGTCATGTCATTTAAAATTTTAAATGATGTAACATTCTATGCACTATCAAACCTAAGAAATAAATAATTAACTGTGAAATACTCTTTAGAGAATTCTATTCCTTTTAAGGGGAAAACTGGAGTTGCAAATGTTACCTTTGTGTCTATCATGGTATCCTTTGAGGTAAAACTTTAGCTTCTTACCAGATTCATCTAATGCCCCCATGGTAAAATTTCCTCTTTATAAAGCCAAGAGCCTTAGATGTTCTCCATCAAACTTCTCTCAACTCTCTATACTTGTAGAACAAGATCAGGCTTCTAAATATGCTTCTCATAGTCACAGCAGTGCTTTTTCTCATGAGCATGCCTGCACATGAGGCTAGCAGATTCCTCCATAGAGAAGAAAAAAATATGATGAATAAAAAGCATTTGTTGGAGTTACTGCAAGGTCAAGTCCCACAATCATCAATCAGCCAAAAGACATTAGCCAGTCACACTGTCTCTCTTTTACAACACCAAGTCCCTCCATCTGCACCCAATCCAGCCACCCCTATCCCTGCTCCAAGAATCAGTCAAAGAATCGTTGTGAGCCACAACACTGCTCCTCCTTTGCTAGGCTCACAGCAGAAGATTCCTCTGCCTCCCCCCGTGCCCAATGGGAGGACTTCCATCCCCTAGCCAGGAGCCCTGATTCAACAATCAGCTAAAGGGGTTTCACGAATCACAATAATAAGCAATAGCAAATGAATTTGTCCTAGCAATGAATAAGCAGCAGCAGATGACATATGACTACAGACCAAGAATTAAAGGGAAATGGAGCCAACACAATCTTGAAAGGCAATATAGTCTCTCAAGAGCTCATTTAGGTAATTTTAATGGGAAACTTAGGTCAAATAAAATGACATTGTAGTTGCTGTTTTTATTGCATATTTATATACCCAATGCTCTGCTTTCTCTGAACTTTTGGAGTAAATCTTATTCTGTTTAAATTTTCTACAGAAGATAGATAAAATAGATTCAAAGGTCAAACTCTATCTCTTAAACAATCACCCTCATGATGTTCCGCATCCATATGCTTGTCAAAAGAAGTATAAACATTCCAACAGCCTTTGTTATCAAGCTGAATATCATAATTTGAGTCTTTTCTTGTTGACATATAAGCCATGGTGCATTAAATATCATTCATATGGTGCCCTTCAAATAACTTGTGTGTTGTACAACGCATGCTACATAACATGCCTCTGTCAATCACAATTTATCTGCTTTGCTACACTGACTGCTGAGGGCTTATAGTCCCTCCCCTAGCCCCACTTCAACAATCAACTACAGGGGTTTCACTGATTACATGAATAAGCAATAGCAAATGAATTTGTCCAAGCAATGAATAAGATCTAGCAGATGACATAAGACTAAAGACCAGGTACCAAAAAACGAAAATGAAGGCCACACAATATTGTTAAACAATATTGCATCTCAAGAGCTCCTTTAGAGTATTTTAATCGGAAACTTAAGTCAAGCAAATGCCATTGTAGTTGCCGTTTTGATACCCCTTTTTAGTAAATTAAATGTTATTCTTTCTGTGAACTTTTGGAGTAATCTAAAATTTTTCTACAGAATATTGATCAAAGTAGATTCAGGAAAACAGCTCAGTGATTGCTGAAGCCTCCTAAGCTCAAGTGTTTTAAACAGAAACTCAGAAAAACAGCTCAAAAACCAAGCCAAATCAAAGCTGCAACAATTCCTTTATGCATCAAACCTACATCATTATTTCATTTCTTTCTTATTTTTCGTCCAAAGAAAATTTATATAGGATGAATGAAGTAGAAAGTTGAAATGGAGATAGAGAGGACTTGCGGTTTTGGATTGACAAAGGCTGAAAATTTCTCAGCTTCTGAGTTTGTCATGGCACTGAGAATTGCCTTAAGGAAGTTTATTTATAAGTATATGTGAATTTCAATGTAATTTCCCTTTGAGGATTTTTTTTTTTTTATAGGTAAGTTACAGAAGCACCCTATGGGTCACAAACCCACAAACTCACCTTCCACATAAAGTTGTTATATAGAAACAAGACAAGCAAAAACGAGTAAGATATGCTATATGAAAAACTAGAAGTGGTGAGCTAAAATAAAAAAAGATTTCAACTTTGGAAGAAGTAAAAATGTTAGCCAATGGTGAGTTGGTGACCCTTTAATACATAGCTCAACAGTTCATTGGCAAACTTAGAAGAAAAGTTCATTGCCAGGCCAAATTTGGAGTAATCATTCAGTACAATCAAACCAGACTGCATGGGGCTAAGGATCATGGCTGGGCATACAATTCTTTTTTAAGCCATTAAAAGGCATGGAGGAGAAATGAAATGACTAAGGATAGATACAGAGTATATTCTTCAATTTTATTGGTGGGGTTTTTTTTCCCCTTTAGACTAAAAGAGTAAAAGGCATCTCTTACACTTCCATATAAGTAAGAGATTTCACCAGTTCAAGTTTAAGTGTTTAACACATACTCTGGTTCATAATGGACTGGTGAGAATAAGATCACTCTAAGCACGAACATGGACACAGACACGGGTATGGGTATGGTACAACACAACGACACCAGTATGACACGAGTACGGCACCTAAATGAAGTGTTCATGCTTATAGCTCTTGATATTATTATAAATGGATAATATATAGTATTATGATTTATATATACTTATTGACTACTATATATTATATAATCCATCTAAGATAGTAAATAATTAGAATCACTTTTCATTTCCCAGATGTTTTTTTTTGTCGTTGGTTTCCTTTTCTGATAAGTTAAGAAAGAACAGAGGGAGCTAACTACATCTAAGATCTGACTGCTTCCTCAAAACCTCAAACAACAACGATGGAAAACACTAGAGCTATCATTTAGAACACTTAATTAACCATAAAAATCGAATTTTTGAAACATGGGTTCTATATAGAATTAAAAAATTAAAGCAGATTTACATGGAATCAAAACTTTGATAATTTTCCACAACACCACCCAAATAAGCATATACCTTACCGCTAAATAAAACAACAATCGAATAAAATAAAGATCTAAACAGACATTTGAAGAAGATTTTGAATCAAAGTAGAAAGGGAAGGGTATTACCTTCTTTGTTTTCTGGGTTGGTAAAGAAGTGCGAGAAAAGTGGGGTTCCAATTTCCAAGCCCATGAAAGAGAAAGAGGTAAACGGGTTTTCTACTTCCTTTGTAAATTTTGGGAAGTTGGTGGTCATGAAGTTCTTTAAAATTAAAAATTAGCCCCAATTGGAATCCCCAAATTTGGAGTAAGATCAAGGACTTGGGTTGCACAAAAATTAAAAAAAAAAAAATAATAATAAATAGTAAGGTTGGGCTTAAAAATAAAAAAGTGGTAAGCTTGGGATTAAAATATAATAATAAAAAAATAAAAAGGTCGCACAGTTAGTTAGTTAGTTAGTTTTTTTTTTTTTTTAATGAGTTGTAACTTATAAATGAATAAGTTCAGGGAAAAATGGTTTATGTTTGGTCATAGTGTAAATAAATCAAGTTAAAGTTTAGGTTCAAAAAAGTTTAGGTTTATGTTTAACTTGAAATGAGTTAACTTTAAATATTATTATATGCTCTTAAATAAACTCGTGAGTATAAGATTTGATTTATATATATATTGTAAGGACCAAAAGATCCAACGGTCCAATCCCATTTTGTGCAGTGAGTAGTACAGTCCAACCTTGGTCCAAATCAATAAATTTGTAAGAGAGAAAAACAAACAACAGGATGATGTTCTGCTTGAGGATGAAAATAAGGGGGAAAGGGCTTATATTATAGAATAGAAGAGCTGATCTCCTCCTCTAAGTTAGCCCGAGGAGGCCAATGCTATACAGAAAAATGGCACTGTTCACTCTCTCCTCTCTGTGTTCTTCTTATCTCTTTTCTCTTTTTTGATACTTGTGTCTTGATCCCCTTTTCTGTAAACCCCCTTTTTTCTTATATACTTCTCCTTTCCTTATATCTCATCCGTTCCTACCTAACTCACTTCCTCTCGTGACACTTGTTTTTTTCTATATCCAAAGAAGATGGTGGAAGGAGCTAGCTTAGCTGTGACTTGCATTGTTTAGGTCACTTTCACATTAATGCAGCTGCTAAAACTGTTGTCCACCATTTAATGCGGAGTCGACAAGCTACTCCAAGCCAGAAACTTCCCCTATAACCACTAGCTCTCCCTCTCACTCTCCAGACTCTCGCTCCCATTTGGAATCCCTTGGAGTATTTTGACTCATCTCCTCATTTCCTCAAGCGTCTTTCCTCCTCGGGCCCATGGATTGTGACATTCCCATAGTTAAATTGCAACTCTTCAAATTCATTCTCGGTCCTTGGGCACCCACACACCCACACACACACACACACACACACACACACACATATATATATATAAAATGTCTAATGTTTAAATGAAAATATGTATGTTTAGAAAAAGAAAAAAAAAAAGAAAAAGAAAAGAATATATGCATATAATAACAAAGCTAGGTTGTGTGGTATTTGGGGGACCATGCCCCCCAAAAAATTGAAAAGTTCATCATTCCTTTGAGAAAAATAATAATTATTATTATTATTATTTTTTTTGGTTTTGACCCCTCCAAAACTTTATGAGATTCTTTCTCTCAAAAGAAAAAAAAATATTAAATTGTTTAAGTTCTAATTTTCAAGAGGTTCCAATGTTTAAAAAAGCAAAAATAATCTCATAAAAGATTAAACAAGAAGCTAATATAAATGTACCATTTTCATTATTATTATTTTTAACTTTAAAAGTTAAGTTTTTCAACATTGTATGAAATTTTACTATTGAGCTTATACGATCTTTTAATGAATGAATGATATCTAATTAAAATTCATAATGTTACAAAGTTACTTATCAAAAAATGAATATCAAAATTAATTAAGAAATTCAAAAGAAAATTTTAATCAATAATCTTTATATGGTATTAGTTTACTCCTTCCTTGGAAAGAATTACTTTTTTTTTTCAACACTAAAGCAAACGTGTATGTATATATCTGTGTATGTATATATCTATGTATGTATGTGTATATGTGTGATATCAAAATTCAGCCCCCCAAAGCAGTAAATCTTGACTTTGTTTCTGCATGTACTCTTATATACTTATATAAAACTGATATTAAACCATGTAAATTTGTAAATTCTTTCATAAGATATCAAATTATTATTTTTAATTTACTTTCCAATACTAGGTATGTAACAAAAAAAGAAAAAAGAAACTACATTATCAGTCTCTTAAGTCTACATTATGAGTACAATTAGTCTTTTAAATTTCAAATGAGCACTATTATTCTCTTAAATTTAAAAAATAAGCGTTGTTAATCATTTTTTTAACTATCGTTAATATTATTGTCAATGTGGCTTAATTGAACAATGATGTGGCATCTTCAACTGAGTTGGTCTAATACAAAAAAACCCCGTCAATTAAAAAAATTATGTAAGCTCCTACCCACCAAATAATTATAGAAGTCTATTTTCTTCCAGCAAAAACAAAAAGAAGCCAAACCCAAAGGTCCGAAACCCATTACCCATGCATCCTAACCTTCGTCGATCATGGCCATCAAAGCTCATGATGGTCAACCACCTATTTCACCCCGCTGAACCCATGAGTTTAGATATAAAATTCTATAGATCTATTCTTCCCTATGAGCCAGGATAGCTCACAAAAGGAACTTACATAAAACCAAAAAATGATGAAGAAATTTTAGCTAGGTTGATGGAGAGAGATCTGAGTGAAAAATTGGTTGAAGAGAAGCAGCGGCTGAGGAGGTGGGCCGGGCTACACCTCTGCACCTCCCATACAGACGCCATTGTTAAAACTGCAGGGTATGATACAGAGCAGAATGGCATGAGTCAGACTACAAGTGTGGCAAGTGATGCAATTGTTGCTAAGGTAAAGTGCACTAGCCGAGCCACCAGGACAGTAGGGAGTGCAGCATTTGCTGATAAGCAATGCAGTGACCAAGACACGCAGTGTGCACGAGCATCAGCACCAGAACAGATCAGCTCAGAGGTCTTGGAAGTTATTGAGGCATTGCCATACCATGAATTCTTTATCCAAGATCGTTGAAGACTTAGGCTCCGAGATTTTAGGAAGCAGTTAGATGTTAGCTGACACGTGGAGAAGTCTGGTAGTTTTGAATAACAGCTTTTGGCGCCAAATATTAAAAGTTTGTTATGATCACTGTGTATATAAACAGAGCATAGTGTATTTGATTTATTTACTTCTTCCATTTTTCTTCTTGTAATCATTTTCTCTCAATCAATGAAATTCTCTCAGTTTATTTAGAATTCTCTCATTTCTTTTCAGCCATCAACTAGATTCATCGAGGAGACCAAACACATCCTTACTGAGATTTGCTCCAACTATGACTACTCGACCCAATCAAGAAACTCAAGCCCTTTTGGAACCCAAAGAAGACATTCACTCTCAATCCAAAGAGCTGCATGGATCCAGGTATGGCAGATTGTCAGAGGTTCATTATGGAGAGAAGGTTGTGATTAACTTGTGATAGAGGAGAGAAAGAGAAGAGGGGTGAGTGACGGAGTGAAGAGATTGTTTCGTTTGCTTTGCTTATTTGGACCTAGCCAGGATTTTAATTGATGTGTGGCTTATATTGAATGTTCCAAATATATAAAAAGATGTAACATCATTATTCTATTAGCCATATAAACAATTAAACTAGCAAAACTTATTTTTTAAACTTTGAGAAACCAATTAATAGTATTCACTTGAAATTTATGGAACCAATTATACTCTCACGGTAAATTTTAGGAACCGATAGTGTAGCTTCGCATTAAAAAAGGGGCAAAAATGTCAACTAAAGATTAGGACAAATTTATGATTTCCACCCATCTTGTTTGCGACTATCAATGTTTAACTTACAAGCAAGATTAAGGGTTAACAGATGAGATTAGATACTGATCAATTATGAGAATTGGGATTAAAGTGGTGGGTAGCAATTTAATTTTTCATTCTGAACCATATTGTTCAAAATTCATCAAAGTTGTGTCATACTAATTTTTTTCTTAAGCACAAAGAAAAGAAATTAAGAAGCACCTTGGCAAGAACAATAATATATGGTGTCTTATTATTTTTTTACTTCTTATAATTTGACGCGAAGAATGGGCAAGTCCACAGAGGTGGCTAGCTAGATGTATAATCTCATCATCTTCGTTGTAACCGCCTGTAGGTCCCTAATGGATGTAAATATCTCCCACGCAATTTCTACCAAGCATCAAATAGTTAACGCGATTAAGAAAATTAGAAATATCGTTTACAACTTCCAAGCTTCAACATATATGAAAATAAATTAAAAGACACGCAAAAAAAAAAAAAAAAAAAAGGTGGGAGGTAAAAAGAGAGGAAGGAGAGGACTGTATTGCACCTGGCATTTTTTTTTTTTTTTTTTAAATGCATCTGGCATTTGATATGTCAATTGCATTTTTGGCCTTTTAATACAAGGTGCAAAGATAAGTAATATTTCCTTAAAATAAAATAAAATAAGGCACAATCTTAGTGGGAAGATGCTAACAATGTTCACGTAATGCATAAAATATTGAAATTTAAGAGTTGTCGGCAAAGAAACTTGCTATACGGGTCCCATGGCACCTCATGGAAACATGCAGGCATGCATGATGAAATTGCACGTATATGGGCACCTAAAGCTAGCGTACGTTGTTTCACAGTAATTTCCATGGTGTTGATGGTGATTATGCAGCGAAATTTCCTGGGCAATCTTAACCAATATATATATATATATATATATATATATATATAAATAAACAACCAATAATGTAGCGTCAGCCTTAAGATATTAATTATTGTTCACTCAGTTTCTTGTGTAAAATTCTCAACATGCAGAAAAGAATGAGGGTTATGAAGAATATACTTCTCATAATCATAGCGGTGCCGATGCTATTCCTTATGTGCATGCCTCTACACGAGGCTAGGGAAATCCCACATGGACGAAACCAAGATATGCTGAGCAATTACAAGAACAAGTTAGTTGGGGCAGTACAGCAAGGTGAAGCCCCTCCGTATGTGCCCAATCCGAGTTCAATAATGAACCAAAAGGCCTTATATGTCACTGATCATACTATTGATGACGTCTCTCCGTCATTACGACGAATGCTGAAAATGGGTCCTGTCCCTCCATCCGGGCCTAATCCAAGCACCTGGGATCGTAAAAAGCAGAAGAGTCGTCCGTCTCCACCTTAGGTTAAAGCAAAAGACTCAAATTGAAAGTGGGTGCAAGCTTATGCCAAATTATGAATCATATGGAAGTTGAAACCATATCCTATATGCATCTAACCTATGTTCTTCATTTCTTTTATTGTTTATTTTTATTAGAAGAAATATTGTGTAAAGCTTAAAAAGAAGTGGAAAATTAAAATGGAGATCAATGTAGATTGTGGTCTAGGATTTACAAAGACAGAGAAATTTCGATGCAGCCCACTTTGTTGTATATACCTTATTATTTATTTAGTACTGAATTTCGATGTACATGCATGAAAAGAAATTTATTTTCCTTGATAGTTCATCATGATTTATCTGCCCAGAATAAAAAATGATTAATCTGATTTAAAGTAAGTGTTGATGATAATGTTAAAGCCTTTTGGATTCTTGCATCTTTTTAATATTACGATTATTATAATTTTTTGTCATTTGGGAGCAATTTATGTTTAGCATTGAGAAGTTTGTGGTTCAAACCATACTTCTCCCTCCCTTATTATATCTGTCTGCCCTCAAAAAACCAAGCATAAAGGAGGCAAGACAATCTTGCTAGGAAATATAGGGATAAAGTATGTACAATTTTTTAAGGGTAAATTGCAAAATATACTCCTTAAGTTTGAGGTTATTTGGATTTTACACTTTGAAGTTTGGTTCCGTTAGCAAAACCCCACCTTTTGTTAGTTTTGGTTGTTAAGTGACACATAAGGGTGCTGATGTGTGTATTTTTTCTTACCAAATTAGCCTTCCAAAATGATGTTGTTCACTTAAAACTAAGAGAACTATTGATGCTTCCAAAATAGAGACTTTTTGAGGGAAAATTATTGCCTAGTCCCGGACTACAAGGTCAGCATGCTGACCTTGTAGTCCCAGCCAATAAGAGCATGCCAACACATTAAAACTTGCTTATCTTAGCTGAACTGCCATATCAACCCATGTTGATGATCCTAACAACTGTTTAACCATGAAACAGTGAAAGCAAATTCAAAATTTGGGAACGTGAATGGCGGGCTCAGATTTGGGTTTAATTAATGTGTTGCAAATTTCAGAATCCATATCTCTCTCCATTTTCTCCCTTTTCTCTTCTTTTCAGCTCACTTTCTCTGTTCATTTTCTCGATTTTTTCTTCAACTTCACCAAATTTTAAAATCTCAGTTTCTACCATACTTTTCTGTGGGACACCCATGGCTAAATCTCCATGGTTGCATCAGCCACCGAGTCCCATACCACCACCACCGGCTGTGCTTGCCCATGTGACCTCCATATCTCTCTCCATTTTCTCCCTTTTCTCTTCTCTTTAGCTCACTTTCTTTGTTCATTTTCTCGATTTTTTCTTCAACTTCACCAAACTTTAAAATCTCTGTTTCTACCATACTTTTTTGTGGGACACCCATGGCCGAATCTCCATGGTGAGAGCAAATATATCACCACAAATAATTAAACATTTTCTTCCAAAATATAAATTAAGTCAAAACAAGACAAAACAAAATATACCTTTATCACTTTCTAAGTTTAGTATTTCTACCATGCTTTTACTTGAAACCAAAAACAAATAGTAACTTGTTCCTTTGTGTTCGCCGTTGTCTTCTATTGAGAGCTTATGTTGTTGTCAATATTCTTTATGGCTTTTAAGCCTTTGTCTTCTATTGAGAACCCTATATTACTTATTTTATTGATATGAGCCCAAACCTTTTAACTGAGATTTCATGAGGGCATGCGTGAATTTATTGAAGGAGTGCCCTTGTTAAAAATTTACAAATGTTAATAGACGTTAACAAGAGCGAGCAGTCCTACTGAGATAAGCAAGTTTTAATGTGCTGACATGCTCCTATTGGCTGGGACTACAAGTTCAGCATGCTGACTTTGTAGTCCGGGACTAGGCAATAATTTCCCCTTTTTGGGAGGCTAATTTGGCAAAAAAATAAAAATAAAACAAAATACATGTTAACATGTCACTTAACAATCAAAACTAACAAAAGATGAAATTTTGTTAACGGAACCAAATTTCAGGGTATAAAATTCAATTTCTCAAACATAAAGGTGTAAAATCTAAACAATCCCAAACTTTAGATGTGTACTTTGCAATTTACCCTCTCTTTAATTGAAACCTTTCGGTTAAAATAATTGCCATAGTAGTCACTATTTTTATGCTTTTCAACCAAACAGAATAAAGAGGTTTAATGAAATTGAACAATTCAAACCCATATCTTCGATTCTTCCATGAAATGAAAAATAAAACATGAAGTTCAAATAATTTCTTTTCCCCGTGTTGGAAGGAAAAAAAAAAAAAAAAAAATAAATATTTTTTAGCGTACACTAGCAATTAGGGGTAAAGATCCTAATCCAAAAAGTGAACCAAATGTCATCATATTGCAACTATAGCACAGCAATGGATTCACCATCTCTTTCATTAATTTATTATGTTGTTTAAATCCCTCAATTACATTCATTATTATGTTAGCTTATAAAGTAAAATATGTAATATGTTTAATAGATTTTCAATAGTCACTTTAGATAGCAACTGCTCACTCTTTGATGAATCCACCTTCTATTTCTGTTCCATGCCTCACGCCCCTCACCATATTTACCAAGTTGTATATATATTTACGATTGAAGCTCCAAAAATAGGTTAAAATAATTGCCATGGTACTTGTGCAAAATTGAAAATAATTTAATTTGAGCAATTTATAATGTTGCTAAGACTGTAGAGTGCTTTGATCGATTAAGCTCCCATGGATCGTACATAGAACAGTTAATAGTCCACCATGGCCATCTTTTTGCTTTGTCTGAGCTCAATATATACGAACATGCTCAAATGAATTATATAACTAATTTCACACATTAATTCCGCAACTATTAGTGCAACTATATTGTACAAATAACCTGAATTAAGTCCAGACCATTAAATTGAAGATTTTGTGAAGATGCAAAAGTTTTGATACAAAATAAAACTTAAATTAGACACAAATTACCAAATTAAATATTACAAATTAAAAATATATATATATAACCATGTCATATTATTTTAAAATTTTAATAAAAGAATACCATTTACACTGTTAAAATTAAAAAAAATAAAGTTTTAATTATAAAATGGAGAAATCCCTAGTTACCATGTAATTTCCATTTCTATTAGTAGGAAATAGGAACTACTAGGAAGATACTATAAATGTTTACGTATATATTTAAAATTTGAAAATCAAAGAAAACTTGTTCTATACGTCCTGCATGCGCACCTCAAAGAAAATTTCTGTCCACCACCTTGGCTCACGGCATTTTGTTGGCATGGTTTTGCCCACAGTTTTTGGCTCTGTATGCATGCCACCCTTGATTTCAACTGGGATATGAGCACCGAAAGCTGGGCTGGCGTTGTTTCACAGTAATTTACTATTTTCCATGGCGAAAGTTCCTCCGCCATTTCCATCCCAACTTTACGTGTTCCTCGTTTTGTATACAAACAGCTAGCTAATTTTAGCTAGAACCTCAAGACATTCCTCACCAGTACTTTCTTTTGTAATCTCTACATGCCGAAAACAATGAAGGTTTTAAATATGCTTGTTGTTAGAGATATATATTAGACATATTAGACCAATGTAATAGGCTCAAGCCCATTCCTACTTGTACTAGTAGTCTAGGGTTTAGTCGCCTATATATACTCATGTTAGGGTTCATGTTAGGATTCCTCCGTGGATGTAGGCCGTCAAGCCTGAACCACGTAACCCTCGTGTTCTCGGTGTTCCTATTCTATGCATCTCCTCTTCTGCATCCACTCTAGCATATACAACATGATATAACACATCGCGTTGCTAATAATGTTATTTAACATGGTATCAGAGCCAAACTTCGTTCTTGGCATCAAACAAACATCTCTAGCATGCAAAGAAGATTCCCACGTGCACACCACCATCAAAACTCACTGCTGAATTTAGACTCCATGGCATCTTGCAACCACTGTGGCTCAGTGCTGTGTCCAAGATCCACAAACTCAAGCAAACCCGTGAATCAATTTCAGATCTGGGCACATCAAGCCTTTGCTTGTCGAAACCGACCCCACAGACGTGCTCCTCGGCCTCCCATGAGGAAAACCCAGAAATCTGGTCAACCGAAACCTAGTCACGCGCCTCCGTGCGCCACAATTAGCTCCGGAATATCTCCCACGTACCACATTGGAATCCTCACTCGCAAATCTTCTTTATAGACACGTGCCACCATGTCGGCCTCTTCGTCCACTGATCTACAGAACCCGAGATTCTGGCCTCCATCAGACCTCACACGCGCTACCACGCGCCTCCCTAGTTTCGGGCTTCTCCTCCATGTGCCAGTAAACATCGGACGCTCCTGCCACGCTCCGAAAAACTGCTGCTGATGTCATCTGACGTCATCACTCCACGTTAGCCACGCAAGCACATCCACATCAGCCATTTCCACGTCAGCGACACGTCATAGGATGACGTCAGCGGCTCTGCTGCCTGATCCGTGACCGACCCGGAACCGACCCGGACCAGTATCCATTGACTTTGACCCTGGACCAATTGACTTTGACTTTTTGCGTTGACTTTTGACCAAAAGTCAAAATTTCTAAAATGGCCTATCTTGCTCAGTTTTTCGCGTAGATTCCGATTTTGGACTCTGTTTCTTCATTTGAAACTCTAAAATTGGTCAATTGACACATTCTTCATTGTGGTTTCTTCAAGGCATCTCCAAGTGATCTTCTCATGCTTATCCAACCTCAAACCTTCATCGAGCTTCCACCTTGAGTTTGAGGGAGGGTGTTAGAGATATATATTAGACATATTAGCCCAATGTAATAGGCCCAAGCCCATTCCTGCTTGTATTAGTAGTCTAGGTTTAGTCGCCTATATATACTCATGTTATGGTTCATTGTAACACAGGTTATTGTATTACACTCTTACATAATAAAGATGTAGCCCTTAAGGGATTCCTCCATGGATGTAGGCCGACAAGGTTGAACCACATAATCCTTGTGTTCTGGTGTTCCTATTATATGTTTCCCCTTCCACATCCACTCTAACATATACAATGTGGTATAACACATCGCGTTGCTAATAATGTTATTTAACACTTGTCATAGTCATAGTGTGGTGCCTGTGCTTATTCTTATTATGTGCTTGCCGGTGCATAAGGCTAGGAGAATCCCACTTGGACGAAACGAAAACAAGTTGTTTGGGGCAGTTGAGAATGGCGAAACCCCTCCATATGTTCCCAATTTAACAAAAACCAGGGATATTATTGCCGCAATAATGAGCCAAAAGCCCTTTGTCGCTGATCATCACAATATATGTAACTCCTTCACTTACGAGCATACCAGCACATGAAGCTAGGAGAATTTTCCATGCAGAAAACCAAAACAAGATGAGCCAAAAGCCCTTTGTCACTGTTGTTGGGAAGATAACACCTTGGACAGTCACTGCTCACAATATTTACGTATCACGTTCGCTACACCAATTGAAGGGCAAGGGTATTGTCCCTCTATCTGTGCCTAATCCGTTCTCCTGGATTCCTCAAGCAAAAGAGTCCCCCCTCTTCCTTTATGCCCAAGGGAAGCACCCCTTAAAGCAAATGACTCGAATTGAAAGTGGGTGCAAGCTGCTTACACTAGATTATGAATCATTTGGAAGTTGCAACCATATCCTATATGTATCTGATTCTAACCTATATTCTTCATTTTTTTTTTATGGTTTTTTGTCTTAAAAAAAATTTCCTTTAGAAGAAAATTTGTAATTAAAGAATAAAAAGAAGAGGAAAATTAAAATGAAAGTCAATGTGGATTGTGGTCTAGGATTTACAAAGGTAGAGAAATTTCAATCGATGCAACTAGGGGTGTCCAGGAGACCCGCGGACCCGCTCAACCCGGTCAACCCGCCCGAGACCGACCCGCCGCCACCCGACCCGATGACTCCGGCGGTCGGACGCGGGTTCCGAACTGTCAAACCCGACCTCCGGCGGGTCGGTTGGCGGTTTTGAATTTCAAAACCCGTGAAACTCGACCCGAACCGATACTTTTGGCTTTTCCGGCGAAATATTACACAACCCAAACCAATCGCCGATATTTTTAAATGTTTCCGGCGAAATATTCATCATACCAGACCAAATCCGGCGAGATCTCGCCGTTATCCGACGAAATCTAGGCCAGATCTCGACGGATCCGGCCAGATTTCGTCGGATCCGGCCAGATTTCGGCCAGATCTCGTCTGATCCGGCCAGATTTCGGCTAGATCTCGCCGGATCCGGCCAAAATCGGCCCCCGAAATGAAACCCGAAACCGACCCGATACAACCCGAAACCGACAAGACCCGAACCGAAAAATCCAGCCAGTCGTCCGGGTCGGTTTCGGGTCAAATTTTAATCCACCCGATTAAGTCGGGTCGGGTCCGGGTTGGGCACAAACCCGACCCGTGGACACCCCTAGATGCAGCCCACTTTGATGTAAAGTATACCTTAATTATTAAGTGATTTTCAATATACATGCATGCAATTGCTTTCTTGTGATAGTTCATGATTTATCTACACAGAATAAAAAATGATTTATTTGACTTAATTAAGTCTTGATGATAATCTTCAAGCCTTCTTAATTGAATCCATGAATGTTTTTAATATTACGATTATTTTATTTTGTTATTTGGGATGTTTAGCTCTAAGAGTTTCGTGGTTCAAACCCTACTTTCTTGTCCCGCATTATATCTGCCTATCTCAAAAAACCAAGCATAAAAGGAGGCAAGACAATAATTGGATAAAGAGCCCTCGCGCGCGCGCGTGTGTGTGGGTTGAGTTCAAGTTACACTTAATTTAACTCTAAATAATGTTACACAACCCAATAAATTGTTATAGAATTCATATTTTGAAAATCTCACTGTTAAATTACATGTTCTATATGTTCTTAATATTTATATATGCCAATTTTCATGTAAATTAGTTGTTATTTACCACTCAATCCATAAACTCATCTTTTATACATTATTTTAAATTACAAAAACTTGAATTTAAACAATTAACTAATGACATGACTATTAATCTTTGATCATCTTGAAATTTTGCAAGCATGGAGAATATACAAAGATAATATAATCTAACGGTAGATTTGTCAAAATTCGCATCTAATTATAAAATATTGAATGATATAATATTACTTAAAGTTATATAAGATGTAGCTTGAACCTAGCTCTCTCTATATATATTATTAAATGAATATTAAAATTAATACGGGTCTATAGTATCACTGGCAACTACGGTACAAATAAGCTGAATTTTGGAAATATGTATAAAACAGCATTGAGTGGGCTAGCCCAGGCCCAGCATACCGAAACAACACTAACCCCAAGAGAAATTCTGTATCAAGAATCCACCAATGAGCCAATGGGCAATGGCCATAAGGCCTTGAGCCGGTATTGACACACAATTTTTCCAACAAATCATATGACCAATAACTATAAATTAGTGATTTTTTTTTTTTTTTTTTTTTAAAAAAGAAAACTATAAATTAGTTTAGCCTATATATTGTATAAACCATTCGTATTGAATTATACTATGAAGTTTTTATTTATAAATCCTCGGTGGGTGTTTCTGTATTTTTTATTCTATAAATGTTATGTATATGGGGCAATAAGAAAGACGAACGTAACAAACAAAGTTTTTATTCAGTGATATGGGAACCTATAATAAATAAGTTAAAGGAGTCTAAAATTTATATACAATTCATAATCACATCCCACAGAATGCAAAAAGGGCCAAGGGAGGATCAAAATTGTGGGATAGGGCACCTGCTTCACAATGTCAATAGCGAAGTAATGTCCACTTACGAACATTACGGTCAAGGAAGTCAATATCGTACTGGAGACTGTACCGGTTTGGCCAGCGGTACGATATATTTCGAATACCGGTCAATACCGATGTACCGTTTCGGAATTACCGCTAATATATATATATATATATATATAATTTTAAAATGATAAATTTATGTAACAACAATAATAATATATACTTTAAAGAAACCAACAAGTTCATAAATAAGAAAAAAAAAGACAAAAAAAATAAAGAAAAAGAAAGAGAAACCAACAACAGAAATATATTTTAGTGTGTACCACTGTAGTTATATGATAATAAAATATATATATATATATATATATATATATACACGTGACACTAGGTGGAATAGTACCGGAGTAGCAAGTTAACACAAGTCCCATCAATTTACTTATCATTAATAATAATAATAATAATATCAGAGACAGTTCCATCACATTTCAAATTGGTGTCAGATTTTCACATGGGCTTCAGGTCTTGAGCAGATAAAAAGAGGGAAAACCGGAGAGGGAAGGGTAAAAGCAAAGTAAGAATAATAAAGGAGAGGAAACGACTACAGGTGAACTGATTGTTGAGAAGAAGAAGAAGCTTAAGAAGCTTGGGTGATCAACAACGACAACAAATGGCGTTCCGGTGCTGCTTCTTGCTTTAATTGCTTCTTCTTCCTTTTTTTTCTTCTTCTTGTCAGCCTTCTCCTCTCTCTCTCTTTTCTTAAAAGTTTACAAATAAATCAAAGATTTTTGTTTCGGTCCGAAATGCACTTTCCGGCCGAAATCCGGTATTTATCCCGGTACGGCCGAAACAGCTCCGGTATGACCGGTATTAAATCTGGTACGAAATGTGAGTGTACCTGTACCGGTGAAGGTATCGGAACGGAAAATTTCGGCCGTACCGGCCGGTACGGTACGAAATTCACTTCCTTGATTACGGTACGTAAGTGGGGTTACTTTTTCTTTTTCTTTCTTCTTCTTTTATTTTATTTTTATTTTTTTGGTTGATGACATCCTCTTGATTTTATTGAGTAGGAAAAATTAATTTGAGATTTCAATTTAAGCATTTTGAAAATGATATTTGTAATCATCTATAGTTTCAAAATTTATCGAGATAAAGTCACAAATACACCATTTTATTGATAGATTAATTCATCTTATTTTGACTCTTCTAGGGTCCACAACAATTATTCAACATGCATTTTCAATTATGAAAGTTTTAAAACAGGTCTGTGCAACAAAATGAAAAATAAGTTTACTGTGGGATAATTTGGTTTTCTGTATTGAAAAGGAAATTGCCAAGAATTATATGAGATTTGATGAATTTAGTTCTCTTGAAGAATGTAGGATACAATTTTGATTAAAGGTGTTTAACTTTTTATATTATTGTTTGATTTCAAACATATCTAGTTCCTAGATGATTGTTGATTAAATATAAGTTAAAAGATATCAAATTTCGGTCAATGTTGTCTCATGATTATTTAAGAATTACAAATATACATTGCAGATAACACATTGAGTTATAAAGTACGTACTACAAAACATGTGGGTCTTAGGCCACGTTTTCAAAAACGCGGCTATAGACGGGATAAAGCTGCATTTTCTAAAAATGCGGCTGAAGTTATTCATATGAAGCCGTGTTTTATACGTGCGGCAACAAATAAGAGGCTATAGAACTTTTTTTTTTTTTTTTTTTTTGTAGTGTACTTTTAACTTGTACACTAAATCGTGTTTATAATACTATTTTAAATTATTGTACTAGTATGAATATAGTTTATATATATATATATAGAAAAAGAATTAATCATCTTATTTTTCATTCAGTGCCACAGGAAAATTCCTAACTCTATCACTGCTATGCTAATCACAATAGGTAGTGTCAACAATTGATAAAAATAGAGTACATAAATATATTGAAATTTATTTTGTTTCTCATGACTAGGCATTTTTTTTAAACTAAAAAAAAAATGATAATTATTACATCACATATATCAATGTTGATACTCTTTTGCGACATTTAAGTAGAGTCTAATGGTTAAGTTCCTTGTTTACCTCACCTTAGTACTTGTATTCAAGCCATACAGAATGTAATATTATCGAAGTTGGCAGAATCATGACCATGTGAAAAATGACTTCCAAAATTTCACCTAAAAAATAAATGTTGGCACTCTTTACTCTTTAGCACCCTATCCATGTTTTATATATAGTGTAAAAGAGTGTGGCGTTGGATGTAAAGTAAATAAGAAATCATGATAAGCTATTTGAAAAGAGATGGCTTCGTCACCTCCACATAACTCAACATGGATTGAGATCAGGTGCAATATCTAGGGTATTGCACCTAATGCAATTCACCCACTTCCTCCTTTTTCAACTTCAATTGTCAGTAAGACTCGAGTCAAAGTAACATCATGCTCTTTTCCTTGTTTTGACTGTGGTCTCAAAGGTCAATATGCTCAACATTCCACTCTTCTTTTGGTCATCCTATCCATCTTTGTAAAACCTAAAACTGCGCAGTCCAAGGATCATGATTTGGCATTCAATTATATATTTATGGGTCCTTTAAAGTATGCTTTATAGGCATACATTAATTATAAAAAAAAAAAAAAAAATTATTGAAAATTAAAAAAGTTGTACAAAAAGTAAGTCACTTTTTTATTTTCCCACAGAAAATTTCTTAAAATGGCTTACTTACTAATGTATATTCTAAGGGTAGACGTTAGTAAATCTCATTAATATAATAGAATCTTTTCCATTTGAGATGATCTAACGGCTCTCTTTTCGCTACCAAAATAATAAATATAGCTTAGAATTTGATGTCCTTATCCTCGGTATCTACCGACTCTTATAGAATATTTTGATTTAATATTTTATCACTTTCTTTGTTTGTATGGAATAGTGCAACAAAATATAATAATAAATATGTAAAGGCCTCCTTATTTTGAACACTTTCCTTACAATTGAGTGGAGCAAGTCCTGAAATGTAGGTGCGGTGCTATCATGAATGAATCCAAAATAACTTTACTAGGCGAAATTCCACATGTGCTATGTGATTTGATGTAATCAAAGTTATACTTTATTTATTTTACCAATTCATTTTGCAATACACTCAATATCAATAGTTTTATTTTTTTAGCACTTCAATTAAAATAATGTAAACATCACATTTAGGGCCCGTTTGGATTGAGAGGGGAAAGAAAGGGAGTAGAGGAGAATAGAGTAAAGTTGGCTAAAAATAAGCTAGTTTTGATTTAGATCTACTTTATTTTACTTTACTCTCCCCTCCTTCCCCTTAATCTAAACAGACCATTAAATAATTAAAGGGATAATTACAGTAAACCCACCTGTGGTATGACCCGTTTTCACTTTACCTACCAGTAGTTTAAAACTTTACACTTTGCCCACCTGAGGTTGGTTCCGTTAGCCTCTGTAACCCACCTCTTCGTTTGCCGTTAGAAAAACACATTTTTAAGCAAAAACAAATATAAAAAGAATCAAAAAGTTAGGGTTTTAATATCTATGGAAAAACTCTAAAATTAAAGAAGGGAAGTTTGAGTGATGGTCAAAAGCAAGATTGTATAGTTTCTCAAGAACAAAGAATGGAAGCTGTTTTCAAGTAATACCAAGTCATGCCTCAAGAAAGCAGACATCCAGAGGTTTGTTGGCATCAAATCATCTCTTTCCCAACTTCCGGTATAATATCTATGGAAAAGCTCTAAAATGAAGATCGCATCCTACAAGATAATATTCACAAAATCATCACTACTCATGCTTTGCAAACTGGTCTCTGCATAGCAACAACGAATCATTGCTTCCATCTCCTTTATAGTGCTTTGGAACTTCTCCAATTCTATATTAACCCGCTACTTTATGCTTTTCCATGGTTTGCAATTTTTCATCGAAGTGGTGAATAGGGCCAATTGAAATAACCTTAGGAGTGTAAGCTTGTGGATTCACAATGCGAATGTGATCTGGAACTCTGGTGATACAATAGTCAATTGATGATTTTCATTTATTGTTATCTACCAACCATTTATTGTGATTTCATTTCCACTTGAAGGGTTTGCTTCCTTGTGAGATTCAGTACTTTGATTCTGATTTTCTGTTGAAGTGTTTGTTTCTTGTTGAATTCCCCTACCTGCTGATTCTTCCATCTAGTTGCGTTTCTTAAATTTAATGATGATGAAGATATATAAGACTATAAGAGAGCAATGAAAAACCCTAGCTTTTTGATTCTTGTTATATTTGTTTTTGCCTAAAAATGTGTTTTTCTAACAGCAAACGGAGAGGTGGGTTACAGAAAGCTAACGGGATCAATCTCAAGTGGGCAAAGTGTAAAGTTTTAAACCACGGGTAGGCAAAGTGAAATCGGGTCATACCACAGGTGGGTTTACTGTAATTATCCCATAATAAAAAATAATAGCCACAAAAATAGCAACAACCACCTCCCCCACCAGCCATATCCATTTGCAACCACAACCCACTGCAGTAAAAAAAAAAAAAAATCCACACACACACACTCACACAAGCCATCACCATCAACCACTGCCACCACCAGCCAAAGCAACCCGGCATCATAGTCATAACCCATTACCACAAGCAAGTCCAAACCTACAGCCACAGCCAAAATTAACCATCACCACCACTACCATAGCCAAAAAATCTACCAAACCACACCCAAAATCAACCACCACCACCAAACCTATAAAGATGAAGAGACAAAGAAAAGAGGAGAGGGAAGAGAGAGAAAGAAGGAAAAAAAGAAAGAACCAGTGAAGAAAGAAAAAAAAAGAAAAGAAAGGAAGAGAGAAGAGAAGTATGGTGAAGAAAGAAAGAAGAGGTGAAAATAAAAAGAGAGAGAAAGAGAGGAGAAGTGGAGAAGAGTCAAAAAATAAAAGAAAGAAAAAAGAGAAAGAATGAAATGTAAGTGGCAGAAATATTAATTTATTTGGTAATAGAATAAAAAAGTGTTATTTGTTTTAACTTGTGAGCTACTGAGCTGTTATAGATGATAGTTCACTAACTATAGCTCAGTTGGTAGAAAATTTAGAAATAGCTCCATTGATGTAGCTCTTTTCTTGTGAAGCAAGTAGTTAAGATTAGCAATTTGGTCTTTTAGCATCATCATTGTGAGTGCTCCTAGACATCTTTTTGCTCTTTGAAAGATAATGTAATAAATAAGTATTTAGTAATGATATGGAAAAAAAAAAAGCTACAATAATTTTGTAACATTCCCAAAATTAGTATATCACATCATTAAAAAAAAATTAAAATTGAAGATTGTGGTGGTGGGCGCATGTGTGACTTAGCATACTAATTTGAAAATGTTACAAAATTATTATTGCTTACAGCTATGTCGCTAGCATTATTTTAATAAATTTTTATTTATTTTTTTAAATATTTACAAGAAAATAATTAATTTTTTCCCTTTTTTTGATAAGAAGATTTGGAGTAATCATGGCTAAGCATACAATTCTTTCTCCGCCGGTGCACAATGGGGTCCATCTCCTCGCCAATAGCCTCACTTCAACATAGCTAAAGGGGTTTCATGAATTACAAGAATAGGCAATAGCGAATGAGTTTGTCCACGCGATAAATAAGCACTAGCATATGACATATGACTATAGATCATATACCAAAGAAAAATGGAGGTCGCACAATCTTGTTAGACAATATAGTGCCTTAAGAGCTCATTTACAATATTTAATATGAAATTAATAAATTAAATACTCTTCTTTAATGCTCTTCGTTCTCTATTTTTTACACCGTGTTTGGTAAAACAAATGGGGAGGGAAGGGAAGAGAAAGGGGAGAGGAGAGGGAAAAGAAATGTTTTTTTCCTTTCTCTTGTTTGGTTTGTAAGGGAAAAATGGAGGAAAACACACCTTATAAGTGGACCCCACCATAAGTACTCTCTCTTATCTCTCCTTTTCCTCCCAAATTGGGAGGAAAGAATATGGTGGGCTACAAAGGAATTTGTTTCTTTTGTTTTCCTTTCCTTCACACCAATCCCTCCTAACCAAGCAAAGGAATTTATTTCCTTTCCTTCCCTTTCTCATCTTTTCTTCCCAAATCCCTCCTAACCAAACGAAGGGTTAGAGTAAATCTTAATTGGTTGAATCTTAAATCATTTAGAATACAAGACATCTCTATCATTTTGATGTAATTAAAAAATATCTATGATTGAAGTTCAACACGGATTCAAATCTTCTAGAGTTATTAGGGTACTCTACCAAGTAGATTTCTTTAAATCCTCACCTCTCATTTGAAATTAATGGTTTAAGATGCTGCCATATCATCAATCCACTAACTTACTCTCTTAAAAACATAAAAAAGGGATTAAGCCCAAGAATGCCGTGAGCCTTAACGTTAGAAAACAAACTGATCTAACTTTTTTTTTTTTTCGATGGAACAAATCTCAAAGTTGAAAAATTCATCAACCCACAAATTACTTCTGCCATTTTCCCCATCTGAATCCAAAAAAAACACTCTAGGTATATCAGCTATTTTAGTCTTAATTTCTCTAGTCTTTATTCTCTATCTATTGTCTAGCTACTAGTTTCTTCCTTTCTTCTTCATCTTCTTCTTCTTCTTTTTATTTTATTTTATTTTTTCCAGCCTTTACTTGATATTAGATTTTTTTTTTTTTTTTGTTTTGCAATTTCACTATTGCATCAATGTCTAATAATTGTTCAAGAAAGGTTTTTTTTTTTTTTGGGCTACCTTTTGCTTGTAAGGTATTTGATAATTGTTCAAGATAAGAAACAGACGACACAAACAAGATAATTGTTCTAGTTTGTTACCTTTAGTATAATCTTAGACAAAGAGCTTGACCACTATAATCAGAGAAAAGAAAAGAATGATTCTTATCTCATGACCAATTTCATGGATGACCTGTACTTATTTAGTTTATGGTATGCATCCTACTTAGGCAGTAATAATGGTTTTTCTTGTAAAATTGATAAGGCGCTTGTAGTGGCCGGGTTATGTGATATACATAGTTGGACCATTGCCACAACCAGGGCGGTCAATGGAATTCTATACAAGTTTTGGCAATTGGAACCCCTTTACGTATTGATTATTTTTAAAATTCTTAGTCTTTACTTTTGTATTTGCCCCACTATGTTTATAATTAAAAACAATGCCATTACTAATTCTTTTTACTATTTATTTTCACTCAAATGATATTTTGAGTCTTTTGTGCCTAGAAAAGAATTCGGAACAAGTCTGGTTTGTCAGGGTCTGCCCAATAAAATATGGGGCCTAAGGCAAAATTTTTATATGGGCCTTTTTATATGTAAACATTAATTAAATAAATTTATATAATACTAATTAAAATTAAGACTAGTTTAATGTAAATACAGAAATTGATGAATAATATTAACTAAACTAAGGTTAATTTCATATAAAGGATTGAATATCATAGTTGAACCATAAATTTAAACAAAAAGAACTAAAAAAAAATATTATTTTTAAAACAACAAACTTACTTTAACTTGGATATATGACTATGCATAGTTAAGTATAGTTGTAATCTAAATTGTAATTTTATATATTCTTTTTAATCTTTTTAAGAGAAAGAGAAAGATAAATATTATTTGTTGTGTGGCTTTGTAGGAGATTAGTTTACAAAATTAAGATCTCAAACTATTAGAGGAGACTAGTCATCATTAATGATCTATCACATTTGAAGCATTTATTTTTGGAAACATTTTAGGGTTTCAATTGTTGAAATTTCTATTGGTCTCCTATTTTGGTAGCCTTATTAGAAATGAAAAAGAAAAATACTAAAGATACTACAAAATGTTCACAATAAAACGTGATAATGACTATAATTGATGAATTTCAACAATTTAATTTATTTGTGTTTGAATCACTTTTTTATGTGATTGGTGACATGTCAGTTAAACTTAAACCTATAGAAAAATTTGAGGTATCTTTAACATTATTCTTAAAAAAAAAGTACCAATTATTTAAAAAAATGATATTTTAATAAAAGTTTGGGCCATTTATGAAGGGAGATGGAGCCTTTTTTTAGTAGGAATTTTATTTTTTTTTTTTGGTTGTGGGGCCTTAGGCCTAGGCCCTGCGGTTTGTTTATAATCTCAATTTTTGGCAAGTGCATGATGTTGCTACTTGCAATGTGACATTTCCCCCCCCTTCTTTTAGAAATTTAATGTATCATATTGATCTTTATGTCCCATTTTGACACTTTTTTTTTTTCCATCTTTTGATTTCAAGTTCACTTGAAAGCTTGGATGTTGATGATCTATGATTGCACACTAATTATGCGGGTGGCTATCACTGAGTAGCATCTACAGTGGCTTTTAAGATTTAGGTCATAAGAAAAAAGAAGATCAAAATATTTAAGAAGAATATGTATTAGTAATGGCAAAAATGCTTCATGTGTTAACAGTATTTCAATAGTTATAAATATGTAATGAATAGTTATTGGCAATAATATCAGTTTTATCACTCTTAAAAAAAATTATCTACCTCTTGAATAAATAAATAAAAAAAGCCTAATATAATTATGTTTTGCCATTAAGATAAAATATATAAAAAAAATTAAAAAAAAAAAAAAGAGATTGAATTGAGGGGGAAAATTAAATGTTTCAAGGCTTGCCAATTTTGTACAATTTAAATTTTAAAATTCAAGATATTTATTGGACGGCTATAAGTGGGCAAGCTATTGTAAAAATATTTGTCCACCTCACATTTTTTGTTAATTATTTGGACTAATTGATGTTACAACTTCAGCAGATATAAAGTCCCATCCTTCCAATTCCTCCTCGATAAGCTCAATTCAAAAATTCCATGCAGACTCTATTTTTCTCCGGACTTTTTTGTATGTGAATTGTATCATTTTTTTTTTTTTTGAAGGACAAAGGAAAGAAATTAAGAAGCACCTTGGCAAGAACACGAGTGGTGTCCTATTATGGGCAGGTCAATAGAGGCGGCTAGATGTATTTTAATCATATCATCGTTGTAACCGCGTATAGCTCCGTTATGGATGTAAATATCTCCATGCAATTTCTACCAAGCATCAAATAGTTTACATGGTTAAGAAAACTAGAAACATCACTTCCAACTTCCAAGATCCAATAAATATTAAAAAAAGTAATAAAAGACAAAAAAAGTCGGGGATATATGGTAAAAGAGAGGAAGGAGAGGACTGTATTGCGTATGGCATTTGCTATTTTGCTATGTCTTTTGCATTTTTGGCTGTATAATACAAGGTACAAAGATAAGTAATATTTCCTTCAAAACAAATTAAAATAAAGCACAACCTTAGTCCTATCATATGGTTGAAATATATATTAGTCTTTGATCTGGCGCCGCTAAAAAAAGTGTTTGGGGGGGGGGGGGGGGGGGGGTGGTGATTAGCGTCTTAGATGATAGATAGACCGTAGTAGTAGGTTTTGTTTGTAAAATTTAATTAATCTTTGATTAAAAAAATGGATCTTGCATGATATATATATATATATATACATCGTTTAATGACACTGTATCATTCATCAAAAAAGAAGAAAGAAAACGATCGATATAGTATATTATAATCTTTGCAAATGTTTCCATTAACTTTCTTTCAATCCTTGTGTTTGCTCAATATATATATATCAAGGTTATATAGGGATATAGATTCATTTATGGTACACCTCAATTTTGAGACTAGAAATGCGAATAAAAATCTCCTTTTGCATTATGATTGGCAATTAAAGAATCATAAAGAGAATGAGATAGAAGATTTTTATTCGGGTAGAAGTAGCATGAACTTGAAGAGATTTTTATTCTTGTTAATTTTAAATTTTATATTTAAAAATCTATTTGTTTGTTTTTTCATAGTTTAGACTGACTGGGTTAATACTAAAATTTGTATTTTTACTTTTATTGCTTAGATAAAATGTGATAAATGGGTAGACATGATTTATTCGTTCAATAAACAGGTCATGTTAGGGTTGAAGAATCCTAACTCGTTTAATAAATGTGTCGGGTTAGTGTCGATACACATAATCAAAGACACATGAGTCGACACGACACGAACTCTACATGCGAACATAAATTGCTACCCCTAACTCAAATTAGTTTTAAAACTAATTTCACACATTAATTCTGCAGCTATTAGTGCAACTATAAAGTACAAATTAATATCCTAAATTAATTCCAGACACATTAAATTGAAGAATTTGTGCCAAACTTTCCACAAATTATCAAATTAAATATTAAAAATTTAAAAATATAAGTGTGTCACATATAAGTTCAAATTTTAAATAATGGAATACCATTTACACTGTCAAAAATTTTTTTTTTTTGAAAAGAATTATAAAATGGAGACAACCCTAGTTACCATGTAATTTCCAATTCCCTTTTAGGAACTAGGAACTATTAGAAAAATATTATTAGGAGACGTTTAGATCGCTGTGATGTTATATTACACCGTAATATTACGTTATTGTAATCTTATATTAGTGTAATCTCAGTATAAAAATACAACATTAAATTGTTTGGAAATGTGATCAAATTAAGATGATATGATATATTTTGTAATTTTAAATTATGGTAATATTAGAAAAAATAAAATAAATAAAAGATTTTAATATCACATAATCATAATGTCCATCATATAATGGACATATCACAGCGAATCAAACAACCCTTAATGTTTACGTATATCTAAATTTTGAAAAGCAAGACTTGACGGCAAAGAAAACTTGGTCGATCTATACATCCCGGGCACCTCAAAGAAAATTTCCGTCATCCACCTTGGCTCACGGTATTTTGTTGGTATGGTTTTGCCCACAGTTTTTGGCTCTGTATACATGCCACCCTTGATTTCAATTTGGATATGGGAACCTAAAGCTAGACTCTCGTTTTTGACAGTAATTTCCATGGCGAAAGTTCCTCTGCAATTTCCAATTCCAACTCAACGTTCCTCGATCGTTTTGTATATAAATAGCTACCTAATTTTTAGCTTGAGCCTCAAGACGTTCCTCATCAGCACTTTCTTGTGTAATCTCTACATGCAGAAAGCAATGAAGATTTTAAATATGCTTGTCATAGTCGTTGTAGTGCCTGTGCTTATTCTTATCCTGTGCTTGCCAGTACATGAGGCTAGGAGATTCCCAGATGCACAAAACGAAAACAAGTTGTTTGGGGCAGTTGACCAAGGTAAAGCCTCTCCGTATAATGTTCCCAATCCAACAAAAACCGGCGATATTATTCCCTCAATGATGAACAGAAAGCCCTTTGTCACTTATCATAATATCGGTGTATCTCCATCGCTACGCCAACTGCTGGGAAAGGGTCCTGTCCCTCTATCTGCGCCTAATCCGCCCTCCTGGATTCCTCCTTCAAAGAAGAAGAGTCCTCCCTCTTCCTTTATGCCCAAGGGAAGCACCCCTTAAGTTAAAGTAAATGACTCGAATTGAAAGTGGGTGCGAGCTGCTAATGCTAGATTATGAATCATTTGGAAGTTGCAACCATATCCTATATGCACCTAACCTATATTCTTCATTTCTTTTATTGTTTTTTTTTTATTTATTTTTAATTTTCCTTTAGAATAAAATTTGTAATTAAAGAGTAAAAAGAAGAGGAAAGTTAAAATGGTGATCAAGGTGGATTGTAGTCTAGGGTTTACAAAGGTAGAGAAATTTGGATTGATGCAGCCCACTTTGATGTATAATTAAGTATACCTTAATTATTAAGTGAAAGTCAATGTACATGCATGCAATTGCTTTCCCGTTGATAGTTCATGATTTATCTAACTTAATTAAGTGTTGATGATAATTTTCAAGCCTTTTTAATTGGACCCATGAATCTTTTTAATATTATGATTATTTTATTTTGTTATTTGGGAGTAATTTATGTTTAGCACTAGGAGCTTCGTAGTTGAAAGTTGAAACCCTACTTCCATGTCCCGTGTTATATGTGACTATCTCAAAAAACCAAGCACTATAGAAGGCAAGACAATCTTGCTAGGCAATAATTGGATGAAGAGCTCATTTACAAACCTTTTGGCTAAAACTTAAAACAACTGCCATAGTACGTAGTCACTCTTTTTATAAGTTTCAACCAAACGGAATAAAGAGGTTTGGCATTGATCAAACAAACAAAAGCCTTTTAACATTAACACTAGCAATTAGGGGGAAAATCTTAAACCAAAATGTGAACTAAATGGCGACATAGTGCGATTATAGCACAGCAACAGATTCATTATCTCGTGCATTTTTCTCTTTTGGTTATAATTGCTACATAAAAGATGCTACAAATTTCATAATTAATATAAGTTTTTACAAATTAATGTATCAACAATCACAATAATTATTTAATTAATTTATTATGTTGTTTAAACCCACCTTTTACATTCATTGTTACGTTAGTTAATTTGTAAATGTTATACAGTAAAATATGTAATATCTTTAATATTTTCTATTCAGGCAATGTTACAATTTTAGTAGAATCTTGATTAATTAATTTGAACAACTTCCCATGAATAACAGTGGAAAAAAAAAACCATACTCAATAACAAAAGCTTAATTTGTAGTTATTTTTTATTGCAAGTTTGCAACTATTTTAGGATGATGCATTAACCTTGTGTCACATATCATAGTGTTAGAAAATAAATTATACAATATCCAAAGAATACAATATTGTCGTATACTTTTTTTCTCACATAAACAGTATATCTCATCTTAAATTTTAATCAATGTGACCTATTATTAAGTTAAGTAAGAGCGAGATAGGAGTAAGTACATTTATTGCAAGTCTAAAGTATTATATAATTACTCTTGGAATCAAAGGAGGTAAAACTTAGCCAATTCATATAGGATGTGGGACTAACTATCATGTGAGAGAAGTGAGTTCAACATTTATGTACTTTGCATATTTAAGCTTAATTAGTGTCAAATGAGGCCCAGCTTGGCCAATAAATATAAGTGCTTGTAGGACGAGGGACATAATATATATATTTTTTTAATTATATACATTGCTAAAAAATTATGCACTGCTTTGTCGCTCCGCCCTTTTTATTAATTGATCTTTGATTAAATATAATGGACCTTGCACGGTAATTTAAAAGTGTATCTATGCTATATTATTTAAAATTCCAAGTAATATAATATAATATAATTTACTTTATTGAACCTAAAAAATAAAAATTTTAATCATAAACTTACAATTTTAATATATGTTTGAAATATTACAATTGAAGACTCGGGGACAAAGAAACTTGCACTAAGTCATTACACACATAAAAAATAAATAAATAAATAAATAAATGCCGGATGCTTTCATAAATATTTTTAATAAAAAATTCAGGCATGCATGCATGATTGTCTTTGCAGCTGAAATTTCCGAACGTCCACGAGGGGTAACCATTTTTACACCAGCTTGCACCTTAAAATTGCTACCACCTTCGCAGCTTGCACCGCTTTACGTTGGCGTATGTTTTTCCCGCAAATATTGACTCTGTACGTGTTGCAATTTGCAAGTTGCAAGATCTGGTTCGTGCCAATCCGTCCCTATATACATACAATATCCCTGGAAATTGATTTCAAATTTCATGGCACCCATAGCGTTATTACAAATCAATTTCCTTGATGATTCAGTGACGAAGTTTCTCAGTATCTAACCTCTACACCCCTTTCACATGGTCCGCGTTTCGGTTCTATAATCCCTTATCTCCCTTATTAGACATTCTGTGTACGATTAATCCCTGAAGGCATCTGTGGGGTACATAAATTGAATAAGGAAATAGTGCCACGTGTTATACCCTAATACCGAAGAGGCTAATACAGTGCCGAGGAGTACATACCCTCAGACAATACAGCTGGAGAGGTGAGCCATGGCCATGTCAATGGCACGTTAGCAGAGGGGGACCACACCGCAGAGGAAGAGCCTCAAAGAGGGGGTCAGCCATGACGTGAATGGAAGGATAGTAGCTGCCACCACATTTATTGCACCTTACCAAACTCTCTGGCTGCATTTATGTGAAGAAGATGCCTGAACAGTGCTGTCTTGGTTGTCGCAACTCACAGAAGACTGGAGAGGGCGTCTGATAGGACAAGCACTCGAGTAGTGGCCTGCACAATCAACAAATAGAGGGTCAAGATCAGCCAAAAGAGGCTATATAATGTGAGAGATCCTCCAGAGATGGGGGGATCGGAAATTTGTAGAGAAAACACTATAGCAATAAAAACTGAAATTGTATCCAAGTCTTATAAAAGAGATATATTCAAGAACCACTTTCCTCGGATTTTGCCAAGGAAGGATTTCTTTGTATAGAGTTTGTATTTCTTTGCTTTCTTACTATCTTCAATCCACTGTGCGCGTTGCTTGATCCATTGAAACCTAGTTTTTAAACCCACTCTCTACAAATTCATTGTGTTGGGCTCTCTGGACCCTAATCCAGTTACTTCTTGGGCCAAGGACCCAGAGTGCCCCCTTACAGCATCTATCTTAAAACTCTTTCTACTTACAGATAATTATTAGACGTCTAAATATGCTTCTCAAAGATCACAGCAGTGATGGTGCTTTTTCTAATGTGCTGGTGTGTTTTTTTTTTTTTTTTTGGTTGTTGTTGTTGTTGTTGAAAGAACTAACTCCATATAGTTGCGATCCTGCGGTTTAGGGCCAAGATTAAAAAAAAAATTAACAATATAAAAATATTGATCAACACTTTTTGTTTTTTTTTGGAAACCAAATATTACTCGATATTGATAACAAAATAAATAAACAATTGTAGAAAACTATAACAAAAACTATAATTAAATATCTAATTTGATTCCTCAAAATAAATTGAGAAGTTAAGTCAATTTAAATGTATTAAGAATATAGAAATATTTTGGCAAAGTTGTATACTGTGGGGGCTCGTTTCGTCGTAGATCCCCCAGCAATAAATTTGTTTAGAGAGTGGGTCGTAGGGTTCGGCGCCAACAGGCTTGCCACCGGCACGCCACCAGTGTTCCTCCTTCTTGGGGGCCTTTTTCTTTGTTCTTATCGTCTTAGGGGTTGCTCCTCGGATGGCCGAGGAGTCCCCACTCTGAAGGGCTCCTTGCATTTATATACCCTCTTTGGCCAATCCTAGCCTTCCAACTGTCAGTCATCCAGACCACTGCTTAAGGACTTGTCCTATCAGCCACGTTTCCCACCGTACTGTGGATCGCGGCACCCAAGGTTCCGCCGTTCAGGAGTCCCCTCAACACTGAGATTGCCAGGGGAGTTAGGTAGACGCATTAAGTGTGGATGTGACTGCCTGTACTGGGATCAGGATAGGTATGCCGAGGACAGGGTTGTCCTCGGCGCGGCCCGGAAGGCCGAAAAGTCCCTAGACAGCTGCCTGGGACAGCCATTGATCCTCGGCATGGGCCTTGGGCCAGTCTAGAGGTGGGCCGAAAATTCCAGGCCCCCGGGCCCCACAATAGCCCCTCAAAATCCTGTTGCACGTTCCCTTGAACGGGGAGGAGGGTTTTGACTCCCACAGCCCTCATTCCCCCCAAGGCCTTCCGCTGGTTGGTTTTTCCCAAATAGTTAGCTCAGCGCTTCAATCCTCCGGCAAGTGATTAGCCTTTTATGGAAGATCCTGTTGCTGCTTTTAAAGATAGTGACAAGCTCACCGTAGGCTTGGGTCCGAGGACCATGCAAGACCTAGGCACAGGTGCTGCCTTCATAAGTGGTGGCTAGCTCTCCGTAGGCTTGGGTCCGAGGACCATGCAAGACCTAGGCACAGCTGCCTTCATAAGTAGTGGCTAGCTCTCCGTAGGCTTGGGTCCGAGGACCATGCAAGACCTAGGCACAGGTGCTGCCTTCATAGGTGGTGGCTAGCTCTCCGTAGGCTTGGGTCGGAGGACCATGCAAGACCTAGGCACAGGTGCTGCCTTCATAAGTAGTGGCTAGCTCTCCGTAGGCTTGGGTCCGAGGACCATGCAAGACCTAGGCACAGGTGCTGCCTTCATAAGTAGTGGCTAGCTCTCCGTAGGCTTGGGTCCGAGGACCATGCAAGACCTAGGCACAGGTGCTGCCTTCATAAGTAGTGGCTAGCTCTCCGTAGGCTTGGGTCCGAGGACCATGCAAGACCTAGGCACAGGTGCTGCCTTCATAAGTAGTGGCTAGCTCTCCGTAGGCTTGGGTCGGAGGACCATGCAAGACCTAGGCACAGGTGCTGCCTTCATAAGTAGTGGCTAGCTCTCCGTAGGCTTGGGTCCGAGGACCATGCAAGACCTAGGCACAGGTGCTGCCTTCATAAGTAGTGGCTAGCTCTCCGTAGGCTTGGGTCCGAGGACCATGCAAGACCTAGGCACAGGTGCTGCCTTCATAAGTAGTGGCTAGCTCTCCGTAGGCTTGGGTCCGAGGACCATGCAAGACCTAGGCACAGGTGCTGCCTTCATAAGTAGTGGCTAGCTCTCCGTAGGCTTGGGTCCGAGGACCATGCAAGACCTAGGCACAGGTGCTGCCTTCATAAGTAGTGGCTAGCTCTCCGTAGGCTTGGGTCGGAGGACCATGCAAGACCTAGGCACAGGTGCTGCCTTCATAAGTAGTGGCTAGCTCTCCGTAGGCTTGGGTCCGAGGACCATGCAAGACCTAGGCACAGGTGCTGCCTTCATAAGTAGTGGCTAGATTCCCCATAGGCCTGAGTCCGAGGACCATGCAGAGCCTAGGTTCTGTCTAACACTTGGTCTTCCGAAGTAATTAGTTTCCCCATAGGCCTGAGTCCGAGGACCATGCAGAGCCTTGGTTCTGTCTAACACTTGGTCTTCCGAAGTAATTAGTTTCCCCATAGGCCTGAGTCCGAGGACCATGCAGAGCCTTGGTTCTGTCTAACACTTGGTCTTCTGAAGTAATTAGTTTCCCCATAGGCCTGAGTCCGAGGACCATGCAGAGCCTTGGTTCTGTCTAACACTTGGTCTTCTGAAGTAATTAGTTTCCCCATAGGCCTGAGTCCGAGGACCATGCAGAGCCTTGGTTCTGTCTAACACTTGGTCTTCTGAAGTAATTAGTTTCCCCATAGGCCTGAGTCCGAGGACCATGCAGAGCCTTGGTTCTGTCTAACACTTGGTCTTCTGAAGTAATTAGTTTCCCCATAGGCCTGAGTCCGAGGACCATGCAGAGCCTTGGTTCTGTCTAACACTTGGTCTTCTGAAGTAATTAGTTTCCCCATAGGCCTGAGTCCGAGGACCATGCAGAGCCTTGGTTCTGTCTAACACTTGGTCTTCTGAAGTAATTAGTTTCCCCATAGGCCTGAGTCCGAGGACCATGCAGAGCCTTGGTTCTGTCTAACACTTGGTCTTCTGAAGTAATTAGTTTCCCCATCTTCTATCGGGGAAGCGTTTCTTGGCCGTTCGTGTTCTGCGCCTGACGCTTCGGTGCGCGAGACGCGCCTTCATTAATGGTCTCGTAAATCGACAGAAGTACAACGGTCTACAGCCCCCTTGGAATTTGGTGGCTTCATTATTGCCCGCCGCCTCGGTAACTCACTCTTCGAATTCTGCGCGAATTGACTGTCACCAACTCTCCCCCTCTATATAAGGCTTTCTGGGGGGATGGTTTCTTCATACCCCATGAGCTTCCCAACTCGAACAGAAAGAAAACCATCTTTCCACTCCCCATGCCCCTTTAATAACCCCGTCGGGATTGTGACCGGAGTTAGGAGATATGGAGTTAAGGGCTGCCGTGGCCGCAGCCCCCACTGGGTTTCTGGTGCGGCTGAGCCTCGGCGTAACACCGGCAGTGTTGCACGCGGTGGCCAGGTGGGACGTTGTTGGAGTACCTAACATCTTTCCCCGGAGCGCACCTTCGGTGGAGAAGATACGCGAACTTACGTCATGTCTGGCGCCCGAGTGTTGCCGTCTCCAACGGCCGGCGCTCGGGAGGATTGGAGAGCATCAAGGGAACATCACGGGGGAGGACGTTCCGGTGCCCCTGCATCTGCTCCTCACTTTGTTCAAGCTTCCGCTTTGAAGCAAGCCAGCCTCAGCCCCCCCCTTCCCCGCTTTTATTGTCAAGCTCTCCCGTTCTGCTGATGCCAATAAAAGCACGGGTTGACGCTTCCCTCTCCCCTAGCTAGTTGTAGGATCGGACCGCCTGAGCCTCCGATTGTAGGATTAGCTTGTAATAAAGCTTGTAAAACAAGCCTGCCTGAGCCTCTGATTGTATCTGTAACTCTTTTCTATGAAATGATAAAGAATCCTTTCCGTTTGATGTTGAGTTTCTTTTTTTTTTTTTTTTTTTTTTTTTTTTTTTTTTTTTTTTTGCTGCAGAATTTGTTCTTTTTTCTTCTTTCTTTTGCACCGCCACCTCTTTGCATGGCATTTGCTTTGAAAAGACCGCCGGTTGCGCCGGTCAGCGCACTAACCCTTCCCACAGACGGCGCCAATTGTAGGGGCTCGTTTCGTCGTAGATCCCCCAGCAATAAATTTGTTTAGAGAGTGGGTCGTAGGGTTCGGCGCCAACAGGCTTGCCACTGGCACGCCACCAGTGTTCCTCCTTCTTGGGGGCCTTTTTCTTTGTTCTTATCGTCTTAGGGGTTGCTCCTCGGATGGCCGAGGAGTCCCCACTCTGAAGGGCTCCTTGCATTTATATACCCTCTTTGGCCAATCCTAGCCTTCCAACTGTCAGTCATCCAGACCACTGCTTAAGGACTTGTCCTATCAGCCACGTTTCCCACCGTACTGTGGATCGCGGCACCCAAGGTTCCGCCGTTCAGGAGTCCCCTCAACACTGAGATTGCCAGGGGAGTTTGGTAGACGCATTAAGTGTGGTTGTGACTGCCTGTACGGGTATCTGGATTGGTATGCCGCGGACAGGGTTGTCCTCGGCGCGGCCCGGAAGGCCGAAAAGTCCCTAGACAGCTGCCTGGGACAGCCATTGATCCTCGGCATGGGCCTTGGGCCAGTCTAGAGGTGGGCCGAAAATTCCAGGCCCCCGGGCCCCACATATACATATGACTGCCTTAATTACTTTTGAAAAATAGGTAGAATTCAATATTTCTTTCTTTATTTTTCAAATTATTTAATATTTGGATTAATAGGGGAAAAAAGTTTAAAATTAAAAAGTCCAGAGACGAAGAAGAAGGAAAAAAGATAGGGGAAATTTTAAGGTTATATTACAAGAACATTTATGGTTTTTTTTTTTTGGTTGTTGAAGAAAATAATTATTTAGTTTAGAATATAGGCCCACCAATTGAAATGCCAAGGAAACAAAAAATAAAATAAAATGATAAATAAGTTTGCTAAAGCATTAGCATTGGGGGGTGTAAAACCCATCAAGTTGCTATTTTACAACCAAATTCATTGAAAACTCACTCCATTGGGGTATGTAGTCATAAAATTATATGCCACCTTGCTACAATAAGTTGGCATATTTGCAACGTACTGTAGCTAGGTTGTAAACTTAAATATTATTATTTTTAAGTAGCGTGTGCCTGTGTGGGTTTGGTAGAGAGAGAGAAAGACAAAAAGGTAGAGAGATGGAAGAGTTGTATTATTTTTTATATTATTTGTTGATATATTTTATATTATTTTAATAAGTTGTATGTAAAAATAGAAATTGAGATGTTAGGTGAGTTGTAAAATAATATGATAAAATAAATAAAGTAGTGTTTGAGAATGTAAAATATGTTGTATATATTGGTATATACATGGATAAGTTGTAATAATGATGTTTGAATTTGGAGAATACTATTTCATAAAGTGAAAATTCAAGTTCTGGAATTTTCTAAGTGAAAATTTGAAATTCAGCATTTTTGATCGGTCGAAGCTTTTGCTCGATCAGTCAAAATTGTTAGGTCACAATCTGAATGACCCCTTGTTATAAACCCTAATTAATTAATTAATTAGCCAAGTTATTAATTAATCAATTTAACATGCAAACGTGTGGTAACACAAAAAAATCACCAATAAACTAATTATGCAGCGGAAAATAAATAACACGGTAATTTGTTTACAAATGGAGAAAACCTAACGGCAAAAACCCCACCGGGTGATTTTCAAGTCACCACTCCCGAAACTCCACTATTATTACAACAAGTGATTACAAGTAAAGGAATTCCAAGTACCTTACCAACTTACAGTTGAACCCTTACCCCAATACCCAATTGAACTTGTTCTGTAGTGACAATTCCCTCTTTTGATGCACGGCTTCCAAGTACGTGACTAACCAATTTGATGCGCGGATCCCAATACGCGGCTTACTCCTTTGCACGAATCCAAGTACGTGACTAACTCCACAGCAACCCTTTGATTGTTGTAGTTGATTTGCAGCAGCTTCACATAGAAACACCAATAAGATCTTCAATGTTGGTGCAAGAGACTTTGCTTGGTTATAGAACCCAAAGGCGTACAAGAAACGCAGCAAGAACTCTTTCTTCTGTAGGAGGAGGCTAGGGTTTCAAAAAGAAAACTTTATGAAGCTCTCTAGGGTTAGGTTTTTCTTTTTCCACCTCCTTTAAATAGGAGCTTAATGGGCTCTCCTATTCCAAATAGGTTTACACAAACCTTGGGCTTTCCTAGTCCAATAAGGATTATACAAACCCTTAAACAAATAGCCTTTTAGATTAAAAACGTTGTGGCTATAATCTGAAAACCCGTAAGCTCGATCGATCGACCAGCTGTCGAGATTTAATGAACCTCGACAGATCGAGCTTCTATCGAGCAGGTATCGAGACCTGCAAATTTGCACTTTTCTTGAGCAGTTCTTGAGTAGTCTTCATGTCTTCAATTTAACCACTTGTAATGATCATCTTGAACCTACTTAGATTTACCCAAATACAAGTAAAGTGCGTTTTGTCAAAGGATATGCCAATTACATAAAAATATGTCCCCAACAATCTCCCCCTTTGGCAATCCGTGACAAAACCACAAGAGTACATTGAATGTCTTAGAATACATTCTACTCAAGATTACAAAATAAATAAGCCTAGTCTAAAAGATCTGAACCTTGGAAGTTGCTGCAAGAAGAAGGTTCGGAATCTTGACTTGGCTTTAACTTGTCTTTCCTGAAAGACACTAAACAAAACACATCAAGGTACCATGTGGAAAATAATGACAAGTTAAATAAACAAGAAACATGTGTATAAAGAGAGAAAAGAAACAACACATGTGAGATAAAGAGTGAAACACATACATCATCATCAAATATAGAAACAACACATGATATATGTAAATGGTTACAAAACCAAAAGATACACAACACAAAATATATGTCAATATCAATGTGTATCAAACTAACTCTCCCTTAGTTAGTTACATCAAAAACATTCTTCGCTTTAACATGAAGTTCTCCCCCTAAGTCTATTACTCCCCCTGAGGAATGACATTCAATTCTCAAATTTCTCCCCCTTTTTGACACGATTGTCAAAGGGCATAAAAAGCCAAAAGACATGACAGGAGACAGACAGAAAACTGACAAGGAGGGAAACGAGGAGAACAAGGAACCATAGACCTACAAGAAAAAGAATAACAAGATGCTATGGACAAAAAAAATGCAAAACAAAAAAATGAAATGCATGCAAGGGAATCTCGATCGATCGAGAGGTGTCGAGACAGGTGTCGAGAAAGAAGACACAAACAGCACAAGTGAATCTCGATCGATCCAACAGGTGTCGAGAATCTATCGAGAGGACAGAGACATTCTCGATCGATCCATCAGGTGTCGAGGAGGTGTTGAGATTGCGATAAGAAACAACTTGAGAAGCTCAACAGATGACCAGGTATCGAGGAGGTGTCGAGGAGGTGTCGAGCCTTCAGTGAAAAGCAGTTTTCCGAGAAGAGAAAAACACAGACACGAATGCAATTCAACTTACACCTCAACCATAGATCCAAACAACATATTAAGCTCTCAAAATCATCTCTCAAAAGAAGTTAAAAGCACATGGATCCTCAGAAACACACACACACACTAAACAAGTCTAACCAATTTTATATTTCAAAAACAAGTTATGACAGTTTAGTGAGCATACATTAGCATATGTAAACACTTGTGATGGCCAAATCACATTGTACCTGCACATGTATCAAAAGTAGCAAAGAATATTGCGTGTTGTGTGTGAAAAACATCGCAAGATTGCATATGTGTATAGATGTTATGACGATCTGAGATATGAGTAAATAACTTTTAACTCACACACAATCATAACTGTTTGATGGGGACTATCACCTTCAAGGTACATCCTATAACTCCCACATCTCCTAGAAAACACGCTTGCAATCATATTTAAAGCATCTTTAATCTTTTTGCTTTATATTTTCTTTGCATATTTTTTTTCTTTTAAGCATATCATGCATGGGCATAAAAGGAGAGAAAAGAAATACCCAAGATGTTAAGCATTTGACATCGCATTTTTGCTATGCCGAAACATACGAATGTCTTTGACACTGCACTTTTGCTATGCCGAAGCATACAGGTGTCTATGACACTGCACTTTTGCTATGCCGAAGCATACAGGTGTCATACTATGATTGGCGGGTAACAGTGGTGAGATGGTTATTTATGCCTTTCTCTTAGGATTTTCTAGTCCTACCCGTCAAAAAGAGTGATATGAGTGTTAAGTTTTAAGAGATAACCTAATCTTACTCATCACAAACAAGAGCCACAAAGCTCACTTGCTTAGTTGTGCATAGAGATGCTCATCTAAGCTACAAGAGATACAAAGTTTAGAAACTTTGTTTCATTGGCCATCCAAGGTACACAAATACCAAAGTACACAAAACACACACTGTTTTTGTATTTTTCTGATTTTTCAATTTTTTTTTTTATATTAAAAACAAAATGAACAAAACTGAAAATAAACAAACAAAAACATGTTAAAAAAAATGAGAGCATGAAAGAAAGATGCAAATGCATGAAGGCATGATTTCAAAAGCAGATAAGAAATCAAGCAAAGAGAGTCCTACTTTAGATAGAAAGAATTAAAGTAGAGGACAAACAGAAAAGACAATTAAGTCTTAGGATCCTTTATCACCCACACAGCACGAGTCTTTGGCCGTGAAGATGAAAAGGCACGTGTCCTAGTATGATTACTAAAGGACATAGAGGAATTAGAATTCCCCTGAAATTGAGTCAAAAAGCTCAAAGCTTTTAATAACTCACTAAGAATAGGTACAGAGCCTTTAGACAAAGGATGAGACCTATTGGACACTCGCTTATGAGGAAACAACTTGAAACAATTAGGGCGAGTGTGACCAGAATCACCACAATGGTGACAAACATGAGTAGTTTTAGAGCTACTCGGCTTCCTAGAAGGAGGTCTAACCTTAGAGGTTGACAACTTAGGACAATTTGGCCTAATATGACCAACAATATGACAATGATGACAAGTGGGGACAAATTCAGAATTTTTATTCAACCTAGGAGGAGTTTTAGACATAGGTTTAGAAACTTCAGCGTTAACATCAGAAATTTTACCTTTGTCTATCCTAGCAATATTAGCCTTCAACTCTTCATTATTCCTTTTAAATGGGGGAATATAAAAATCTTTTTCTTTTGAGTTAGGCTCAACAACAAGTTTGGCACTAGTTAATTTTTCAACTTTAGTTTTAAATTCAACTAGTTGCTCTTCCAAACTCTTAATTTTGTCCACCTGAGATGAAATTTGATTTTTAAAATTCTCATTCAAATTATTGGCTTCATCCAATTTTGCAATCAAATCATCTTTTTCAAGCTTGGCCTTTTTAAATTTAGCTTTTAATTTTTCAGAATATTCAAGAGATTTCATACAAAAATTATAAAGCTTGCAAATTTGGCTCATATTTAAAAGTATCTCATTGCCCATTGGCAATCAATGGATGCGTAAATTTTCGATGGTCACCTTAGACAACAACCACACACTCTTTGATGAATCCACCTTCTATTTCTAGGCTAATTAAACTTGGCATAATTTTACAGGGTCTTTTGAATAGTTATTTAAATGAGTTAATTTATAAACTCACTATATATTAGGAATTCTAAATCATGCATTGCCAAATTTACCAAGTTGTATATTTATGATTGAAGTGTCCAATCCGGCCAGTCGTGACTCTTTTGTATTTTCTATTTATCATTAACAAACTTATTTTTTCATTGTTTCATTTATTCACAAAAAACATGGTTCATAGGTGACTGATGTTGTTGAACTTTAGTTTGTACATCCTAGATTGGCAAGATGATAAATTTTGGTTTTTTTTGTTTGTTTTATTTCATTTGATTTGTTAGTATTTAACATGTAAGAGTAATATTAGTGGTTATTTGTGGAGTTTTCCTTCAATGGGTTGTTTATTATTATTATTATTAAAAACAACATAAATAACAATAATTTTAGTAACCAAACGTTTATGTTTATGTTTGCCGTATTTTCTTTATTACTAAAAAAAACCATTCTAATTGAACTTTGTAAAGTTATTATTTACAACCATTTGTTTTGTTGGCTTATATTCCGTGTCAAATTTGATTGTAATTATATTCAATCTGTTGTACCCTATATTTATTGTGAGATTTCATTGTAAGGGTTGTGTGTTAGAGAGAGAGAGTGTGAAGACTCAAGCATTTGAAGACTGAAGATTTCTCGCGGGTATCTCGCGACTTAGCTTCCCACGAAGTGACTCATGTGCCCTGCACATGTTGGAATGCGAAGCGTCAGGCCAGATGGAGACAGCTGTGTCTCGCGAGTATCTCGCAGGTAAGGCCTTCCCACAAGACACCCGCGAGGCATTCTGTTCTGCCAGCCTGTCAAGTCTGAATCACACTTTCTGTACCGACACTATATATACCCATATTACCCACAATTGAGATGAGAGCCTCTAAGAGAAAACCCTAGCCAAACACCTTGAGAGTTAGAGATTGTTATACCCACAATCCTCTACACATTTGTTTTGGGAATTTCCTCATCTCCTACCTCTCCATTTCCATACCATTGAGAGGTTGATAACCCAAACACTTATCACACCCTTTGAGAGTGTTAAGTGACGTTTTGGTGCTGCTGGGAAGCATTGGAAAAAGCCTATGATGGCAAATGCAACATGGAGCTTGTTGTGGGATCCGGAGAACTAAGACAAGACACGGTTCCGAGAAGCCTTGTTGGAGTAGGAGCTTGGAGGGCTTAGGTACATCGAGTAAATTAGGCTTGGAGGGTCTCTTGCTAACCTATGTATCCCAACTAATTGTCTAGTGGATCGATTTCCGCTTGGAGAGCGGCGGAGAGGTTTTTCACCGAGTTCTTCTATTTCCTCTTCGATAACACGTCTCGATGTTATCTGTGTTTGCATCTCTCTTCTCTACTCTTGCTCGTTTCATTTTTACTGCTGTGTTGCTTTAAATATGGATTAAAGTAGTTGTATTGCTTATACGCTTGTGTTTACACTATTCCGCACTTAGTATTAAGTTAGTGTAAAATCAACCAAGCCGTAACTTTAATTTGGGGGTCTAAACTGCTCGTGTGTTTTCAACACATTTTTAAGCTTTCAATTGGTATCAGAGCGGGTACACTTGCTGGGGTTTAAATACCTAAGTGTGATCCTTGACCCTTTTTGAGATGGATAGGTCTCAATCCCTAAATGTTCCACCATTTTTTGATGGTAACAACTACGCTTTCTGGAAAGTCAGAATGAGGGCATTTTTATGCTCTATTGAGGAAACCGTTTGGGATGCGGTTGAAGTAGGTTGGACCAATCCGGAGGCTGCAAAATCCACTTGGGATAAGGCAACTCTTGTGGCGGCTAATGCTAATAGTAAAGCTTTAAATGCTATTTTCTGTGGTGTGTCTCCAGATGAATTCCACAGGATATCTCACATGATAGTTGCAAAGGAAGCTTGGGAGATTTTGGAGACTACCTATGAAGGTACAAAGAAAGTTAAGGACACAAAGCTTCAGATGCTTACCACCAAGTTCAAAGAGTTTAAGATGGGAGATGATGAGTCCTTTGATTCGTTTTATGGGAAGCTCAACGAAATTGTGATTACTAAGCTCAATCTTGGTGAGAAGATTGAAGATACTAAGGTGGTGAGAAAAATTTTGAGGTCCTTACCGGAGAGCTTTCGAGCAAAAGTCACAGCCATAGAGGAAAGCAAAGATTTGGATGAAATTAAGATCTAAGAGCTCATTGGGTCTCTTCAAACGTATGAGCTTGGACTGCCTTCCCATAAGACGAGTAAATCGCATGCTCTTAAAACCATCACCGAAAGAATGGATGATTCCTCCGAAGAAGATGGAGTGGAGAAGGAAGTAGCATTTCTTGCAAAGAACTTCCGCAAATTTCTGAAGATGAAGAACAGTGGGAAAACATTCAACAGAGGGAAGTTTTCATCTTCAAGAGGTGATAGGAAAGAGTTTAAGAGGAAAGAGGGGAAGGATTCTTAATCTCCTTCAGACATTGTGTGTTATGAATGCAATGGTCATGGACATCTCAAGAAGGAGTGTCCAAATTATCTAAGAGGAAAGGGTAAGGCGTATGCCACAACGCTGAGTGATTTGGATTCTTCAAATTCTGATTCTGAAGAGAGTTGTGACAGAGAAGGAAACTACTCCGCATTTATGACCATTGCTCATGTGGATTCCTCAGATGATTTGGGTGCACTTGTGAAGGAGCTTGGTGAGCACTCTAATTTGGAAGCAATTGGAATAGTTGAGGAATCTAAAGATGAGGTAGATGGAGAAAAAGTGGGTCTGCAAGAGACTTATAATTCCCTCCTTGAGAAGACCGGTGGATATGCAAAGGTGGCTAACGCAGCCATTAAAAAGATGAAGAAGGCTGAGGAGGATTACAATTGCCTTCTGGTGCGATATAAAGAGGCGAAGTGTGAGATTGAAACACTAAATGGTGAGCTATTAGAAGCTTACACAAAAGTGAGATTTCTTGAGCAAGAGGTAGTGCAAGCACATGCCAAGATAGAAAGGGTCTCCTCCAAGAAGCTAGATGATGTTATTTCATCTCAAAAACATGCCTCAGACAAGTTCGGACTGGGATATACTGGAGAAAGCAGCTCATCAGCCAATGTCACCAAAGAAGTGAAGTTCGTGAAGGCCAAAGATACGATTGTGGAAGAGCCGACTCCTGAGAAAGTTAAGGCTGAAAAGAAGAAGAATGTGGCTGATCAATGGGTGTTTAATAAGTCTCGTAATCAATCAGAAGCCAGATTTGGATCCAGAGGAAGATCACTTCCAAGATCACAACAAGGTCCTAGATCGAATCATGTGTGTCACTTTTGTGGATTACAAGGACATACAAGACCCAACTGTCATAAGCTGAGAGCATTGAACAATGCAAGCGCTCCTCGGTCACAAGAAAGGAGAAATGACAAGAGGTCTTGGGGTGGTGAGCAAACAAGAAGTCAAAACCGTGATCCCGGAATGATGGACGTGATGAAGATGATCGGTGCCTTCACCAATTGTTTGGAAAGCTTCACATGAAGGTTTGAAAGTCCCAACTCTCGTACCCAATCCGTCAAGGATATCACCCCAAACGCACGTGACGTGTGGGTGAAGAGGGGTACTCATGCATAAGCATTATAACATGTCCATGCACTAATTCTTCCAATGCTTAGGGACATTTGCTGTTGCATCTTATCATGCATTGCCTTCATTTTATAGCATGTTTCTTTTACCTGTTTGGCTTGTGCCTGTTTTTTTTTTTTTTTTTGTTGATCTTACTTTATTTCGATTTGTTTTTGAGTGTGTTCAAAAAATTCAAAAACCCATAAAAATTGAAAAATCTTCAAAAAGTTTGATCGCTCGTTTTGTGCATATCTCATGTGAGTTTGGCCTAATACATTCGTACTTATGGCATAGTGCATTTACGAGCTTAGCTTGTTTTTATATGCACATTTATCTGTGTGGGAGAAATCTTAAAAACTATATGTGATTGTTGTAAATAGATCTTCAAGCTTGTCATGAATGCTTGGTCAATAGTCTTGTTGGTCTTGATACTTGCATAGACTTGTGTCTATATCTCTTCCCACTTTATTTTTACGTTTTTGCAAAAAGAGCTCACCAAATGTAAAATCTCCAAATGAAAAGATATTTTGAGCTGGAAAAGCCTGTCGCACATACTAGTATTTGACTAGGAAAAAGGGAAAGCGACTCTTTTAATGTATTTGTATGGTGCTCAAAAAGCCAAAGGCTATCTCTCAATGTTGAAATATCAAAATTTCAAGCACCAATCTCAAAAAGAGATGTATTGCCCAAAAAGGATCAAATGTTATGATTTATGTAGAAGTCAAATGAAAAGTTTCTAAGTTCTGTAATCAATTTGTGGGAGGTCATATATACTCATTTCTATAATTGAGATAGTCCACTTGATTTCGTATCAGTTGTGTATGACTCGATTGAATTGATCATTGAAGCTTCACTCTGGTCTAAGGACTATTTCACACTTGATACTCACCCACAACACACAAGACTTTGATTCAATGAATGCTTATCTCATTTGTGTGATTGTATACATTCAAATGTGATGTGTATGCTCAAATACTTGATGATCAAACCCAAAAAGATTTTTGAGTGTTTTATATGTTTTTGAAAGTGATTTTATACTTTCGTGTCTTTTGTTTTTTGTTCAAAATGCATTTTGTGTGTTTTTCATCAAAATCTGGTTTAGGGGTTGTTTCGCGAGAATCTCGCAACTTAGAGCTTCCTGCGAAATGAGCTTGAGGGAAATATTTTTTATTATTATTATGTCACTTAGAAACTTTCGCAACTGTTTCGCGACTGTCTCGCGACCAAAAGCTTCTCGCGAAATGCTGTTTGGCAAAAACTGGATTTTTCCAAATTCAGATAGAAGGTATCGCAACTGTATCGCGACCTAGAGCTTCTCGCGAAATTTCATGTGCTTCATTGGCCATTCTTGCGACTGTTTCACTACTGTCTTGCTACTCTCTAACTCGCGAAAAACTCGTGTTTTCAGTTTATATGTAGCAGATGTGACAGTTTTTCAAAACTTTCTCATTTCCCTCGCTCAAACCTCTTTCGAACCTCTTTCAACCCAAATCACTATTTCATTCAAACCCCATCATTTTCAAGAAAAATTTCTGCACAATCCTTTTAAGGTATGTACATTTTACACTTTTCTCATCTTTTATTTTTGGATTATGCAGTTTTTATGCTTAGGGTTTGAAAATTGGGGATTTTCAAAAAATTGGGTTGGGTTTCCTTTTTAAAGTGAAATTTTTTCAATTTCTTTGTTTGGGCTGAGTCTCATTTGTCTTTTGTGCATCTGTGTTGGCCCCTTGAGGCATTTTAACATGTATTGAGGCTTGATTTCATCATGTTCATGCATTATTCATGTGCTTTTTGCTTTGTTGCATGTTAGGTGTTTGACAAAATGTCTAAGTGACATCTGTGTGTTGAATTGGACTAAACTTAGTTCCAATCATTTCTCTTAGCCTTATTTGTCATGTTTTCCATGCTTTTATCAATGGCTATGTGTTTTACACACTTTGCCCATTTTGTGCCTCAATGCCATGCCATGCACACACTAGGCACACACCTAGGCACCCCTCATGCATCTCATGCTGCACGCACATGCATCAGCACATGCACACAGACGCACACACATGCACAGTTACCTATTTTCATGCATTGTGTTTATGTTTTCTTGTTTTTATGGGTTTAGCATGTTGTTTAGAGTTAATTTTGCTTTGTTTTAGGCTAATTTTACCTTTGTTATGGAACTAACTTGAATCTAATCAAGTTTTGTGTTCTGGTTTGTGTTTGTGCACTTGTTTTCTGTCCGCTTTGTGACATTTGTGCAGATGTCTCCATTCAAACGCTCCGCAGTGAAAGGAAGCAGCAGCAAAGGGAAAGAGCCAATTATTGATGTTGATGAACCATCACCAAGGTCAAAAAGGCCTCGTTTTTCAACTGAAGTCTATGACCTTGATCTGTTTAGATCTTATGCTGCTTTTCAGAACTATTGGAACTATTTTCGAGGCGCTCCTTTGCTAGTTGAAAGGGGTGTTGATCAGCCATCACTCCAGGACACAAATATACCCATTTGGTTTGCCACGAAAGATTGGAACTTTCTGCTTTCAACTCTCGAGGATGCATACGAGAACATGGTTAAGGAATTCTATGCCAATGCCATTGTCGTCGGAGAAGAGATAAAATGTTGGGTTAGAGGAAAAAGTTTCTCTGTAACACCACTGTACTTGGCGGAAATTCTACACATTAACCGGCCAATACTTTCCATACTGCCGATATATGATGAGCTGAACCCAGATGAAGAGTTTCTCAAAAAGTCTTTAGGAGCTAATTTGGAATTCTCCTCCAATAAGAAGTCAATCAATGTGGCATCCCTTTCTCCCAAATTAAGACTTCTCTCAATGATCATGTGTAGCAATCTCTATCCCTTGTCCAGCACCGGATATATGAATCTTGGTCGAGCATTATTCTTGAATGATCTGATCACTGACGTAGAGATTGATGTGTGCTCTCACATCTTTCACATCTTGGCAAAAACGGTTGAATGAACTACTTCAAGGAATTGTACTCCTTTCTGTCGCCTTATGATTTTGAAGCTCAAAGGTGTCCGTCCCTTGGAAGATGAGTGCCCATACACAAGGCCAAGTCCAATTAACATTCGTACTCTCCATGCAAGTATGAGCCACACCAAGAAGACCACCAAGCAAGAAAGTCATGCACCGTCAGGAACCTCAAGTTCTACACCCCATACCTATGATGAACAATTCGACAATATCTCTACTGCTCTTCAAGAGATTAGTACCAAGATGTCCGGGCTCGCATCTATCATGTACTCCCACCACAGTCGTTTTGATTCACAGTTCACATCACTCCAAACTCAATTGGACGAAATTCAACGGAAGCTAGAAGAAAATGACTAGCTATTCCATGACAAAAAGGGGGAGATGATGTCATTGATAGGGGGAGTATGGTGATAGGGGGAGAAGAAGCTAGAAGAAGAATCTACTATTTCCTGTGCTTAATGTTTTATGTTTACTGTTTTTACTGCTTATGTTTTAAACTTAAATACTCTGGTTTAATCTCAGTTTTATTTCTGTTTATTTTCTGATTCTCTCAATGCTTTTGTAGCATTTCTCTTGTACTTTTAAGATATTGCTATTATGTCTTAAGTACCTCACTCTTGTGCCCATGTAGGATTGTTCCTAGATGCATATATGTTTTATGCATTGGTTGAGTGTTGGACATGCAAATGATAGTTTGCAATTAAGCTTATTAGCTTGCATGTCCGGATGTTCATTCCTAGTGTGAATGAGCATTGTGATCACTATTGTATAAGTGATTGCGTGTTTGGTCAAGCCATGGTCTAGTACTTTATTCCATTTTGCTTGATCGCATTGTGCTTGTTCCATTTTTCATTACAAGTTTTCTGCATAACCATGAACTTATTGTGTTGTTGTGTTTCAGAAGATACTTGTCATTATGGTTCAAGAGCTTCACAGTTTCTAGATTAGGTGTGAGTGAGTTTTGCCAATGTTCCCAAACTCACGTTTAAGTCTAGAGTGTGTTTTAGGGGTTTTGTCACGGAATAGCCAAAGGGGGAGATTGTAAAGTTATTATTTACAACCATTTGTTTTGTTGGCTTATATTCTATGTCAAATTTGATTGTAATTATATTCAATCTGTTGTACCCTGTATTTATTGTGGGATTTCATTGTAAGGGTTGTGTGTTGAGAGAGAGAGAGAGTGTGTGAAGACTCAAGCATTTGAAGATTGAAGATTTCTCGCGGGTATCTTGCGACTTAGCTTCCCACAAAGTGATACATGTGCCCTGCACATGCTGGAATGCGAAGAGTCAGGCCAGGTGGAGACAGCTGTGTCTCGCTAGTAAAGCCTTCCCGCGAGACACCCGCGAGGCATTCTGTTCTGCCAGCCTGTCAAGTCTGAATCACACTTTCTGTACCCACACTATATATACCCATATTACCCATAATTGAGATGAGAGTCTCTGAGAGAAAACCCTAGCCAAACACCTTGAGAGTTAGAGATTGTTATACCCACAATCTTCTACACATTTGTTTTGAGAATTTCCTCATCTCCTACCTCTCGATTTTCATACCATTGAGAGGTTGATAGCCCAAACACTTACCACATCCTTTGAGAGTGTCAAGTGACGTTTTGGTGTTGCTGGGAAGCATTGGAAGAAGTCGATGATGGCAGATGCAACATAGAGCTTGTTGCGGGATCCGGAGAACTAAGACAAGACACGGTTCTGAGAAGCCTTGTTGGAGTAGGAGCTTGGAGGGCTTAGGTACATCGGGTAGATTAGGCTTGGAGGGTCTCTTGCTAACCCATGTATCCTAACTAATTGTCTAGTGGATCGATTTCCGCTTGGAGGGCGACGGAGAGGTTTTTCGCCGAGTTCTTCGATTTCCTCTTCGATAACACGTCTCGGTGTTATTTGTGTTTGCATCTCTCTTCCCTACTCTTGTTCATTTCATTTTTACTGCTGTGTTGCTTTAAATATGGATTAAAGTAGTTGTATTACTTATACGCTTGTGTTTACATTATTCCGCACTTAGTATTAAGTTAGTGTAAAATCAACCAAGCCGTAACTTTAATTTGGGGGTCTAAACAGCTCTTGTGTTTTTCAACACATTTTCGAGCTTTCAAACTTAGCGAAAATAAAACTAAACTTTGGCAAAAACACAAATTAATTTGGTAAAGTTTCATTAAATTTGGTCTTTTTTAAGTTTCATGTTTTGTCACTTTGATTCTATAATCTTACATTTACTGTCACTATTACTCCTTTGTCCATAACTTTGTTAATTTTTTTTAAAAAAAAAAAAAAAAACTTTTTCCATACTAAAAAAAACTAAAAATAATTTAAGTTAATTACATATTTGATCACTAACCTTTGCATCGTGTGTTAATTTGGTTTTTAACGTTTCAAATGTGTCAGTTTAGTTCTTAACATTTTGTTGACGTGGCTAACGGTGATATTAACTCTTCCCAAAAATATGAGGTGAAGATAGGGTCTCTATCACTTACAATGATTGAAGGTATGCCATATAGCTTATAACCAAATTGCATGTCAAGGCTGGAAATCTTAGCAGCTTTATTATAAGGATGAGATAGAGGATTAAAGTGAATACCTGGGTAATCCATTCATAATGTTCATACTATGGCAACCCTCTTCAGCAAAGTCCATACTGACAATGCACAAAAGTTTTTCTTAAATTGCTAGTGACTGTAACAACTCAACAAGATAACAAGTTTCAATCTTAAGCCTTTAACATATATCAAACTGCTTCACATTCTATTTCAAGTCTTTCCTTATACTAGACCAATGGAAATCCCTCTGAAGCCTGGGGAGAGTTTTCAAATAACCTAAATGACCATTATGAACTTGCTGCAACACAATTCCCTTCAAGTCACCATTAGAATCACCCAAATATATTTTGCCCTTGTAAAATAACATACCATTGTAGGAGGGAAACTCTTTTGGAACCTCATCCCCTGAATGAATGGCCTAAATACTTGAATCACTTGCATAGCTAGCCTTAAGATCAGATAACCAAGTAGGAGTGGGAAAAGAAATGATACACAAAGTACCAATAGAGGTTACTGATGTAGATTAGGAGGTTTCATCCATGTCTCCATTCCTTCTAAAAAGAGCATCAGCGACCATATTATTATTATTATTATTATTATTAATTACCGTAATAAAAACAACATAAAATAACAACAATTTTAGTAAACATAAATATATGTTTATGTTTGTTATATTTTCTTGTTAAAAAAAAAGCATTTTAATTGAACTTAGTGAAATGAAAATAAAAATTACTCCATTTCATTTTTGTAAATTTTCATTAATTTGATTCTTTAATTTTCAATTTTTTGTCACTTTGGTCCAATAAGCTTGCACTTACATATTGTTGTTGTTACTCCTTTGTCCATAACTATACTATTATTAAAAAAAAAATTTCAATAAAAAACAACTAAAAATAATTATATTTAATTACATTTTTAGTCCCTAACGTTTCAAATATGTCAATTTAGTTCCTAATATTTTGCTATTGTGTCAAAATAAATGCTGACGTAGCTAACAATGATATTAATTTTTTTTTTCAATTCAGAGTTGCCATATCAATAGTGATGTGTTCTTAATTTATATAAATAAATAAAAGGAAAAGACTTCAGCTACATAACTACATTCACTTGGGCCTCCCTAGGTTTTTTTGGGAGATGCAAACCTATGTGGTATTCTTCCTGGGTTTTTGAATTTACGAGTCACATTTTCTTTACATGCACATAAATATAATTAATTAGGCATTTTGAATTTAAAAAAAAAAAGACTTTTGCATGCACTCTGCATTGGAAACATAGACCCAACACCTGGAAAAAAAGAAAATAATAATAAGCATTTTGGAATATAATTTATTTCTTTAGGGAAATGTCCAAATTGCATTGCATCTGGGCATCTATGTCTTTTGCATTTTGGCCCTTTTAATTAACAAAACGTTCAAAGATAATTTTTTTTCCCTTCAAAACAGATTAAAATAATACACAATCTTTGTCCTACCATTCAGCTGATTAGTTTTTGATCTGGTCACACACCAAGGTAAAAAATAAATAAATAAATAAAGGGAAAGAAAGGGTTTACTAGCGTCATTGATAGACCATATTATTAGGTTTGTTTTTGTAAAAGTTAATTGATATTTGATTAAGAAAATGGACCTTTCATGGTGATATATAGTTTGATAGGTTTTTAGACCCCTTAACCCAACCAGATTAGTCTAGTTAATTAGCCAAGTGATTAACTTAGTCAAATTATGTCAATCTAGGTTATCACAATCAAACAATTATATCAAGAATATAAAGCAGCGGAAAAGTAAATAACACAATGATATGATGACCCAAGAAACCACACGGTAAAAACCTGGGGAGGATTTAACCTAGCTATCCTCAAGGTAAACTTGAATCTACTATATGAAAGAATCTAAGTTAATACAAAAGGACTTACAAGCGCCCACGCTTGACTTCCTAATGCTACCCACCAGTAGAACTTACTGACACGACCACGTGCAAGCTCCAAATCCACGGACTCCTTCTTTCTTGGATTCTCCACAAGATACAAGCACCCTCGCTTGTTTTTCTTTAAACTCCAATGGCAGCAACTGAGTTAATCATCAAGATGTTGAAGTAATCTCTACCTTGAAAACCCTAAGTTTATGTAAAGGAAAGCTCCTCAAGGATCTCACAAGAGATTCACACAAACAGCAAAATATGAACAACAATACAACAGAGCAACTCTAAAAAACGTGGCTAGGGTTTTGCCTTATATACCTAGGGCAAAAACATAAAACCCAAAACGTTTAATGAGATAGGGCTGAGTTGGAAATTCTGCAGAAAAACATTCCGGCCGACTTTCGATCGATCGAATCTAACTTTCAATCGGTCGAGTCAGGCCGAAATGCACCAATGCATCTGCAGCCTCTCGATTCCAACTTTACATGAATTACACAACTTTGAGCAAGCCTAAATAAGACTAAACATATTGTTTTGATCATGATTTGCCAACATTACACATTAGAGTTCTAAATACATAAATTCCTAAATCTTTAGAACCTAAAAAACTCTCCCTTTGGCAATCCGTGACAAAACACAAATTAAAAAGCTCAAAGTTTACAAATAAAAGCCCTTTACAAAAATAAAGCTCATAACACAAATTCAATCCTAACTACTATCCATCAGTTGCAAGTGTAGACAACAGCTCAATTGAATCAACCTGAATATTCCTGAAACACTCAACAAACGCATAAACGCATGTGTGACTATAAAATAGTAAACAACAGATATGTAAACTAACTTTCCCCTTAAGTTAGATACAACAAAAATAAAACATTCTTGTATGTTTTACACAACACATAATAAAGACATATATCAATGAAAAACTCATAAATATAAATCAATAAGTAGTGAACACAAGAACAAGAATCAAGTATATCAAAATCAATGTAACTCCCCCTATCATGAATAGCCCCAAAAAACAAAAAAAACAAAAAAATGATATACAAAGTGAAGCACCTAGATACAATCTAATATCTCCACTAGCTCCGCAAAACAAAAGAAAAACTCTCCCTAACTACAAAAACTCCTCAACAAGTGTCAAAACTCTACTCTCCCTTTTTGTGACGGAATGCCAAAAGACAATCACATGCCATCATCAAAAGGAGGTGGTGAGGGTGGACGAAGATGCGCTAAGTCGGCTCGCAGAGCACGTATCTCATCAAGCAAGTCCACCAAAATCTGATGATGAGCCGCCTGAACGGTCATGACAATCTCCAAGGTACGACGTATATCAAAGTCATCCAAAGGAGGTGGAGGAACAGCAGCAGCAGCAGCATCACCAACAAGATCAGGATCATCCTCACCAGCATGACCTGTAGAAGAAGGAGGAGGAGGTGCGTTACCAGAAGGCTCAGACCTAGGGTGTTTAGAGCCAACTCAAAGATGAGTAGTCCTCTGTCTAAGAAAAGACGCACCAATGGGAGCAATAACATGAACGGGCTCAGAAGAAGGGAAATCATCTAGACCAAGATAAAGCAAAATCCTATGAATAAAGATAGGATGGACAAGAGCATGAGAAGAAGATGAACTCCTATAAACGTCGTTCAAAGAACAAAGGAACAAGTGAGGAAAACTAATAGGAGCATCAGTAACAAGAGCGTACAAAAAGACACACCGCTCGAGAGGAATGGTGTGAAGATGAGAAATGGGCCAAATAGAATGACATGCTATCCTAAAGAAGAGATAGTGCAACTCAGATAGCTCAGCAGTGGTGATTCTAGGATCAGAACCCCACTGGATAGAAGACCCAGTGATGTATGACATAACATCACTCAAAAGAGGAGACTCATCATAAGGGTAGACAGGGTGCAGGATCAAAGGTACCTCTAGAGCATCAGCCACTACAGTAGGAGTAATGGTGTACTCTACGCCTCGTATCCAACTCTTTACCAAAGTGTTGGAATCATAGACGCGGATGGAGATGTTCAAAAAGAACTCTCTAATCAAGGTAGCTATAGGAGGAGGATCAGAAATATCCAACAAAGGTAACCAGCCCCGACGCTCAAAATTTTCCCTAATGGCAGGATCAAGCTCATCTAATACTACAGAACGCTCAGACCAAATCTTTCGCCTAAGGTTCAGAGTCTCAAAAATCTCTTGGTTTTTCTCACTAGGAAACTTCTCACGGTCAAAAGAAGGTGGGGGAGGAGAAGGTGAGGGAACAGACCTACAAGCTCTAGTTTTCCTAGGCATGATGCTAAGGAAAGGACAGTGACACAAGATAGAACAAAAAAAAACACAAAAGAAGCACAAACCAAGGGCAGACTGCAAATTAGCACAAAAAAATAAAGAACAAAAATCTATATGATGCATGAACAATTACAATTTCATGATGCATGTTCTAATGCCGTTAAACTAAGTTCAATTGAAATTTAATTTCACAAAATTGGCTTGAGCACAGAGTTTCTAACAAAAACCCCAAAATTGAAAACCACTTGTTAAGATTTTGAAAAAAAAATTGACAAATTGATCATCACACAGGCTAGAAAACATAATATAATGATCAATGACATCAATTCAACAAGCCAATTTTGTCAATTGAACCCAATTGAAACAAAACCCCAATTCGGATCAATTACAAGCCCTAGAAATTTCAATTTTTCACAAATCACAAAATTGATCAAATTAAACCATCAATATCAAGTTTATATCATGTCCCAACAAAAACCCATTGATCAATTTAACATAATATGACTTGAAACAAGAAAATTCCCAAAAAGAATAGGTCCGAAAATCTCAAGGAAAAATGCATGAAAAATGCATGAACCTTGAAAATAAAAGAAAAAGGAGGGGTAAAATAGACTTACCGGCCTTAGAGGACAAATTCTTTGCAAAAGATTCGGAGGAAAACGACAAAAAATTGTTGAGTGAGCTTGCCAAGTCGGAGAGAGAGAAAAAGGTTTTGAAACTATTTGAAAAAGTGATTTGAAAAAGTCAGGAACAGTGTTTTAAAAAACTTGATTCGCGATATTCGATTATTCAAAAATTACATTCAATCAATCGAATCAACCCGAGACTCCAAAAAGGATTTTAAGTAATTTTCGATCGATCGAAAAATAGAATGGATCAATCGAAACAGGCAGAGGCTCATACATTTTTTGAAAAAAACACAGTTTTGAAAAACAACAACCACATTTTGGGCACAACTCCTCAAAGCATTAAAATTTATGAAACAAAATGCATGAGTATGAGATGAAATGCTTTTTCAAAAACCCAAGTTTTAATCCCAATTTTTTTTTTAAAGAAAATTTCAGCCATTCTCCCTTTAAATTCTCAAGCAAAAAAAATGTTTTGCATAATACTTAAGGTATTTTCAAACTTGGTTGGTTAGACCAAAAACACACATAATAACATGTACAGTGTTTAGCAAAGAATAACTTGTGTAGTGTGTGCACTTAGCAAAAGCTTGAGATACATGTGAGGTGATATGTGAATAGAAATCAATCACAAAGTCTATAAAATTCATCACACAGAATTTAAAAGAGACTATCACCTAAAGAGTTACATCATATAACTCTCACATCTCCTAGAACATAAGCTTGCAATCATGTAAGTTTCTTGAATTTTTGCCTCATAATATACACACCAATTTTAATTATGTGATTTGGCATCAAGCCTAATAGTACACACCAATTTTAATTATTAAGCAATTAAACCGAGGCTACACCTTATGTTCTTTTTGTGCATGTGCTACACTTTCTCGAGCACAGAATCTTAAGATATGCACTAAGGTGTTCATGATTGGCTAGTGAACAGTGGTGAAATGGTTATTTATGCATTTCTCAAAAGGATCAAGTCCGACAGTCAAATAACATGTGACTTCAAGATTAAGACAAAGTGAAAAACACCATAAACATCTTTCTCACACAACATGCACTACAAAGCTTCAACTAGTCAAGTGCAATAAATAAGCTCATCAAAGCTAAACAAGGTACAAAGACATGTTATGTGTAAATAAATTGACCAACCTTGTTTTCAAAGACCAAGAAAAATAATGCCAAACACAATTTGCTTTTCTCCTTTTTTTTTATTTATTTTTTTTTTATTTAAAAGAGAAAACAAACATAAATCCTAGAATGAAATGCATGAATGTTATGCAATGCAAGTCCTAGAAACAAAACAACACAAAAACCAAAGAACAATGGTCACAAAAAAGTAGAGCAATGAAGCACAAGGACCATGTCAGAAAGACTCAATTAGATCGAGTCTTTTGCATCCAAAACCTTTTAGATGCACCACGAGCATTGGAGTTCCTATTCACGTTCGAGTGATTTCCAACTCCAGGATTGGAATAAAGGTTTAAAGCCTTCACCAATTCACCAATGAGTGCCATAGGATTTTGTGCTTGAGGCACAGACACTTTTGGTTTGTTTGCTCTCCTAGCAGCTTGAAGCTTATAACAGTTAGGACGAATGTGTCCAGAATTTTCACAAAAATGACAAACTCAAGTAGGTTTACCATGCATTTTGTCCTTAGAATGGGTAGACTCTTTAGGTTTAGACTCTCCTAGATCAACCCTAATCTTCCTAGGAAGTGAAACTTCTATAGGTTTGACAACCTCACTCACAGGGGGTTTGACAGTTTCACTCACAACCTTACTCATGGAAGGTTCAGAAGAAGATGAAGGAACAAAGTTCGTGGAATTAAGTGCAGACACAAAGATGCTTTCAACAAAACCTAATCCAGATTTGTCAGAATGAGCCTTTTGAACATTTAGCATTTGATCAAGTTTAGAACTAGCAAATCTAGCAATAGATAAATCATGTTCCAAAGTTTTAACTTTATCAAGCAAGAGCATGTTCTTAGATTTCACATGGTTCAAAAGATCATTAGCATCAAATAATTTAACTAGTAAATTCTTCTTATCAAGCTCAAGAGATTCAATTTTCTTCGGGCCAAGTTCAACATTCATAGCATCCTTTGCAGCAACTTTGCAAAGTTTATTATAGGCCTCTTGAAGATCTGCATCCTCAGAGAGTTCCCCATCAGAAGGTGAACGGTTTTAGACCCCTTAAAACAATCAGATTAACCTAGTTAATTAGCCAAGTGATTTACTTAGTCAATTTAAGAAATTCTAAGTTATCACAAACATACAATCATATCAAAATAATAAAGCAGCGGAATAATAAATAACACAATGATATGATCACCCAGGAAACCACAAGGTAAAAGCCTGAGGAGGATTTGACCTAGCTATCCTCAAGGTAAACCTGAATCCACTGTGCGAAAGAATTGAAGTTCATACAAAAGGACTACAAGCTCCCCGCTTGACTTCCTAATGCTACCCACCAGTAGAACTTACTGACACGACCACGTGCAAGCTCCGAATCCACGGACTCCTTCTTTCTTGGATTCTCCAATCAGCTACAAGCACCCACGCTTGATATTCTTTAAGCTTCAATGGTAGCAACCGAGTTGATCATCAAGATGTTGAAGTAATCTCTACCTTGAAAACCTTAAGCTTTGTGTAAAGGAAAGCTCCTCTAGATCTCACAAGAGATTTACACAAAACAGAAAAGTATGAGCAACAATACAACTGGAGCAACTCTAAAAATGTGGCTAGGGTTTTTCTTTATATACCTAGGGTAAAAACAGAAAACCCAAAACGTTTAATGAGTTAGGGCTGAGTTGGAATATTCTGCAGAAAAACATTTTGCCCGAGATTCGATCGATCGAGCCTTTCCTTTGATCAATCGAGCCAGGCCGAAATGCACCAATGCATCTTGCAGCCACTCGATTCCAACTTTACATGAAAGACCCAACTTTGAGCAAGCCTGAACAAGACTCAATAACCTGTTTTGATCATGGTTTGCCAACAATACAAATTAGAGTTCTAAATACATAAATTCCTAAATCTTTAGAACCTAACAAACTCCCCCTTTGACAATCTGTGACAAAACACAAACAATAAGCTCAAAGTTTACAATTAAACAGCCCTTTACAAAATAATGCTCATAAAGACTAAAATTCAATCCTAACTACTATCCATCAGTTGCAAGTGTAGACAGCCGCTCAATTGAATCAACCTGTATATTCCTGAAATACTCAACAAATGCGTAAACGCATGTGTGACAGAAAATAGTATATAAACAGGTATAACATTCTCGTATGATTCACACAACACATAATAAAGACATATATCAATGAATACCTCAAAGTATATAAATCAATAAACAGTGAATCCAAAGAAACAAGAATCAACAAAAATCATGTATATCAATCAATGTTACTCCCCCTAACATGAATATTCCAAAAAAAATGATATACAAGGTGAAGCGCCTAAATACAATCTACTCCACAAAACAAAAAAAAATCCCCTTCACTACAAAAACTCCTCTACAAACTCTACTCCCCCTTTTTGTGACGGAATGCTAAAGGGCAATCATAATCCATCATCAAAAGGAGGTGGTGATGGTGATCGAAGACGCACCAGATCAGCTCATAAAGCTCGGATCTCATCAAAAAGGTTCACCAAAAGCTGACCATGAGCCACCTGAACAGTCATGACAATTTCCAAGGTACGACGAATATCAAAGTCATTCGATGGAGGTGGAGGAACAGCAGTAGCAGCAGCAGCAGCATCAGGATCAGGAACATCCTCACCAGTAGGACCTGTAGAAGAAGAGGGAGGAGGTGCGGACCCAGAAGGCTCAGACCTAGGGTGTTTAGAGCCAGCTCGAAGATGAGCAGCCCTCTATCTAAGAAAAGACGCACCTATGGGACCGATGACATGCACAGGCTCCGAGGAAGGGAAATCCTCTAGACCTAAATAAAGAAGAATCCTATGGATAAAAATAGGATGAACCAGTGCATGAGCAGAAGATGAACTCCTATACACTTCGTTCAAAGAACGAAGGAACAAGTGGGGAAAACTGATAGGAGCATCAGTAACAAGAGCATACAGAAATACACACCTCTCGAGAGGAATGGTGTGCAGATGAGAAATGGGCCAAAAGCAATGACATGCTATCCTAAAGATAAGATAGTGTAGCTCAGAAAGCTCAGCAGTGGTGATCCTACGATCAGAACCCCACTGGATAGATGGCCCAGTGATGTAAGACATGACATCACGCAAAACTGGAGACTCATCATAGGGATAGACAGGGTGCTGGACCAAAGGTACCCCAAGAGCATCAGCCACTACTGTAGGAGTAATGGTGTACTTTACGCCTCGTATCCAACTCTTTACTAAAGTGTTGGAATCATAGACGCGGATCGAGATGTTCGAAAAGAACTTTCGAATCAAGGTAGCAGGTGGAGGAGGATCAGAAATATCCACCAAGGGTAACCAGCCCCGACGCTCTATGTTTGCCCTAATGGCAGGATCTAACTCATCTAGAATAACAGACCGCTCAGACCAAATCTTATGCCTAAGGTTCAGCTTCTCATAAGTTTCCTGGTTTTTCTCACTAGGAAATTTCTCTTGGTCATAAGATGGAGGGGAAGGAGTAGGTGAGGGGATGGACCTACGAGCTCTAGTCTTCCTAGGCATGATGCTAAGGAAAGGACAGAGACACAAGAAAGAGAGAAAAAAAATAAAAACCAAGGGCAGACTACAAATTAGTACAAAAAAAATATAGAGCAAAAATCTATATGATGCATGAACAGTTAAAATGGCATGATGCATGTACTAATGCAGTAAACAAAGTTCAAAATTAAGTTCAATTGAACAAAAATGGCTTGAGCATAGAGTTTCTAACAAAAACCCCAAAAAATTTTAAAACCACTTGAAAAATTTGAAGCACATGGATGAATTAAGCATTACAAAACATAACACATAGATTATAATGCCTAATTACATCCAATCAACAAGCCAATTTCATCAATTTCAACCTAATTGAACAAAATCCCCAATTCGGAACTAAACATAAACCCTAGAAATTTCAATTTCTCACAAAACTCAAAATTGATCAAATTAATCAATCACAATCAAGTTTATAACATGTCCCCATAAAAACCCATTGATCAATTGCACAAAATTGGGCATGAATCATCAAAAATCCCAAATTTAGAGAGGTCCGAAAAAAATGCATGAAAGATGCAAATAAACTCAAAAATGAGGGGCAAAAGAGACTTACCGGCTAGAGGAAAGAGAAATCTTGCAAAAAGTTTGAAGGAAAACGACAAAAAATCACTGTAGATCCGTGCCAACTCGGAGAGAGAAAAGAAAGTTTGAAAAAAACTTTTGAAAAGTGAAGGGAATCAGTCAAAGAACACTATTTGAAAAAGCTTATTCACGACTTTCGATTGATCGAAAATTACTTTTGATCGATCGAGTCACTCAGAAATTTTTAAAAAGGAATTTTAAAATTTTTGATCGATCGAAAAACAGATTGGATCGATCGAAATTAGCAGCGGATCATAGTGTTTTGGGAAAAATTCCAGTTTTGAAAAATCAAACCAATTTTTGAAAAAAATAGCTTCTCAAAGCATTTAAAAGCAAAGAAACACAATGCATGAGTATGAATTGGAATGGAATGCTTTTTCAAAAAAAAATTTGTAATCCCAATTTCTCCAAAGAATGTTTCAGCCAGTTCTTCTTTTAATTTCTTAGCCAAAAGTAATGTTTTGCATAATTCTCAAGATATTTTCAAACTTGGTTGGTCAGACCAAAAACACACACAATAACATGTACAGTGTTTAACAAAGAGTAACTTGTGTAGTGTGTGCAAACTAGCAAAAACTTGAGATACATGTGAGGTGATATGCAAATAGAAATCAATCACAAAGTCTACAAAATTCATCACACAGAATTTAAAAGAGACTATCACCTAAAGAGTTACATCATATAACTCCCACATCTCCTAGAACATAAGCTTGCAATCATGTAAGTTTCTTGTATTTAGCCTCTTAATTATGTGAATTGGCATCAAGCCTAATAGTACACACCAGTTTTAATTAAGTGAATTGGCATCAAGCCTAATAGTACACACCAATTTTAAGCATTAAGCAATTAAACTGAGGCTACACCTTATGTTCTTTTTGTGCATGTGCTACACTTTCTCGAGCACAAAATCTTATGATATGCACTAAGGTGTTCATGATTGGCTAGTGAACAGTGGTGAGATGGTTATTTATGCCTTTCTCAAAAGGATCAAGTCCGACAATCAAACAATATGTGACTTCAAGATCAAGACAAAGTGATAAAAATCATAAACATCTTTCCCACACAACATGCACTACAAAGCTTCAACTAGTCAAGTGCAATAAATAAGCTCATCAAAGCTAAACAAGGTACATAAGACATGTTATGTGAAAATAAATTGACCAACCTTGTTTTCAAAAACCAAGAAAACAATGTCAAACACATTTTTTTTTTCTTTTGTTTTGTTTTTTTTTTTTTTTAATTAAAAAGAATACAAGTAAATCATAGAATGAAATGTATGAATCTAATGTAATGCAAGTCCTAGAAAAAAACACAAAAACACTAAAACCAAAGAACAATGGTCACAGAGGAATGGGCAATGAAGCACAAGGACCATGTCAGAAAAACTCAATTAGATCGAGTCTTTTGCATCCAAGACCTTTTAGATGCAACATGAGCATTGGAGTTCTTATTCACATTCGAGTGATTTCCAACTCCGGAATTGGAATAAAGGTTCAACGCCTTAACCAATTCACCAATAAGTGCCATAGGATCTTATGCTTGAGGCACAGACACCTTTGGTTTGTTTGCTCTGTTAGCAGCTTGAAGCTTGTAACATTTAGGACGAATGTGTCAAGACTTTCCACAATAATGACAAACCCAAGCAGGTTTACCATGCATCTTGTCCTTAGAAAGAGTAGAATCCTTAGGTTTAGACTCTCCTAGATCAACCCTAATCTTCTTAGGAGGTGAAACTTCTACAGATTTGACAACCTCACTCACAGAAGGTTCAGAAGAAGAAGAAGGGACAAAGTTCGTGGAATGTGGTGCAGAATCAAAGATGCTTTCAACATATCCTAAACCAAATTTATCAGAAGGATACTTTTGAACATTCAACATTTGATCAAGTTTAGAACTAGAAGATCTAGCAACAGATAAATCAAGTTCCAAATTTTTAACTTTCTCAAGCAAAAGTATGTTCTCAGATTTAACTTTGTTCAAAAGATCATTAGCATCAAACAATTTAACAAGCAGATTCTTCTTTTCAAGCTCAAGAGATTCAATTTTCTTCAGGCCAAGTTCAACATTCATAGCATCCTTTGCAGCAATTTTGCAAAGTTTATTGTAGGCCTTTTGAAGATCTACATCCTCAAAGAGTTCCCATTCAAAAGGGTTCTCTTCAACAGATATACTTTCATTGACTACAGCAGTAGCAGTGAAAGTAATGAAGTTTCCATCCTCGTCACATCCGGACTCATCATCAGAAACCTCATTATCACTAAGGGTTACAGCCATAGCTTTACCCTTAGACTTCAAGAATGTAGGACATTCAGATTTCACATGACCATACCCTTGACAGCCAAAACACTGAGCACCCAATGGATTGTTTGAAGATTGACCAACTTTTTCTCTAGGTTTTTCAAAGTTATTAACCTTAGTGGGATCATTCTTCCTATAGTTTCTAGGTTCAGCAGTGTTTGTACCTCTTGCCTTTCTGTTGTTATTCCTAAGAAAGTTTTTAAAGTTCTTGGCAAGGTACGCAATCTCTGTAGCAGAGAGCTCATCATCAAATCCACCACCATCAACATCATCAACTGACTTAAGAGCCATTGATTTGGATTTGTTCACTTTGGGTAGGTCAGACTCATAGGATTGAAGAGATCCTACAAGCTCATCAACAGGGATGGAGTCCACATGCTTGCTCTCAGTTATGGCAATCACTTTGGGTCTAAAGTCCTCAGTTAAAGATCTAAGAATCTTCCTAACAATTTTAGGTTGATCATAGATTTCACCCAAATTAAAAGCAGAATTAACAATGTCATTTAATTTAGCATAAAATTCATCAAAAGATTCATCATCAGACATTCTAATGCTTTCAAACCTAGAAGTCAATTGCTACAGTTTATTGATCTTAACTGCCTTTGTGCCTTCATGCACAGTTTGGAGGATTTTCCAAGCAGTATGAGCAACCTCAACATTAAAGATCCTCTTAAATTCCTCCATAGAAACAGCATTGAAGATGGCATTCATAGCTTTGCTATTGAAGCCTGCTGCTTCTTTTTCAGAAGTTTGCCACTCACTCACAAGAGTAGTGGGCTTCTGCCATCTGTATTCAACGGAATTCCAAACTCTCTCATCAATGGATTTCAGGAATGCTTTCATCCTTACTTTCCAATAAGCATAGTTATTCCCATCAAAGTGAGGAGGAACAACAAGAGAGTGTCCATGCTCCATGACAACAGGGGTCAAGGATCAGCTCAGAGATCAAAAAATCTCTAACAAGAGAGCTACCCGCTCTGATACCACTTGAACGGTTTTAGACCGCTTAAAACAAACAGATTAACCTAGTTAATTAGCCAAGTGATTTACTTAGTCAATTTAAGCAATTCTAGGTTATCACAAACATACAATCATATCAAAATAATAAAGCAGCGGAATAATAAATAACACAATGATATGATCACCCAGGAAACCACACGGTAAAAACCTGGGGAGGATTTGACCTAGCTATCCTCAAGGTAAACCTGAATCCACTATGCGAAAGAATCGAAGTTCATATAGAAGGACTACAAGCTCCTCGCTTGACTTCCTAATGCTACCTACCAGTAGAACTTACTGACACAACCACATGCAAGCTCCGAATCCACGGACTCCTTCTTTCTTGGATTTTTCAATCAGCTACAAGCACCCACGCTTGATATTCTTTAAGCTTCAATGGTAGCAACCGAGTTGATCATCAAGATGTTGAAGTAATCTCTACCTTGAAAACCCTAAGCTTTGTGTAAAGGAAAGCTCCTCTAGATCTCACAAGAGATTTACACAAAACAGAAAAATATAAGCAACAATACAACTGGAGCAACTCTAAAAACGTGGCTAGGGTTTTTCTTTATATACCTAGGGTAAAAACAGAAAACCCAAAACGTTTAATGAGTTAGGGCTGAGCTGGAAAATTCTGCAGAAAAACATTCTACCCGAGATTCGATCGATCGAGTCTTTCCTTCGATCGATCGAGCCAGGCCGAAATGCACCAATGCATCTGCAGCCACTCGATTCCAACTTTACATGAAAGACCCAACTTTGAGCAAGCCTAAACAAGACTAAATAACCTGTTTTGATCATGGTTTGCCAACAATACAAATTAGAGTTCTAAATACATAAATTCCTAAATCTTTAGAACCTAACAGAAGGGTTCTCTTCAACAAACACGCTTTCATTGACTACAATAGTAGCAGTGAAAGCAATGAAGTTTCCATCCTCGTCACATCCAGACTCATCATCAGAAACCTCATTATCACTAAGGGTTACAGCCATAGCTTTACCCTTAGATCTCAAGAATGTAGGACATTCAGATTTAACATGACCATACCCTTGACATCCAAAACGTTGAGGACCCAAAGAATTGTTTGAAGATTGACCAACTTTTTCTCTACGTTTTTCAAAGTTATTAACCTCAGTAGGATCATTCTTCCTAAAGTTTCTAGGTTCAGCAGTGTTTGTACCTCTCGCATTTCTGTTGTTATTCCTAAGAAAGTTTCTAAAGTTCTTGGCGAGGTACGCAATCTCTGTAGCAGAAAGCTCATTATCAACTGACTTAAGAGCCATTGATTTGGATTTATTTGCTTTGGGTAGGTCTAACTCATAGGACTGAAGAGATCCTACAAGTTCACCAACAGGGATGGAGTCCACATCCTTGCTCTCAGTAATAGCAATCACTTTGGGTCTAAAGTCCTCAGTCAAGGATCTAAGAATCTTCCTAACAATTTTAGATTGATCATAGATTTCACCCAGATTAAATGCAGAATTAACAATATCATTCAACTTAGCATAGAATTCATCAAAAGATTCATCATCAAACATTCTAATACTTTCAAATCTAGAAGTTAATTGCTGCAATTTGTTAATTCTAACTGCCTTTGTGCCTTCATGCACAGTCTGGAGGATTTTCCAAGTAGTGTGAGCAACCTCAACATTTGAGATTCTCTTAAATTCCTCTATAGAAACAGTGTTAAAGATTGCATTCATAGCTTTGCTATTGAAACCAGCTGCTTCTTTTTGAGAAGTTTGCCACTCACTCACAGAAGTAGTGGGCTTCTCCCATCTGTACTCAACGGAATTCCAAACCCTCTCATCAATAGATTTCAGGAATGCTTTTATCCTTACTTTCCAATAAGCATAGTTATTCCCATTAAAGTGAAGAGGAATAACCAGAGAGTGTCCATGTTCCATGACAACAGGGGTCAAGGATCAGCTCAGAGATCAAAAGATCTGCAACAAGAGAGCAACCCGCTTTGATACCACTTGATAGGTTTTTAGACTCCTTAACCCAACCAGATTAGTCTAGTTAATTAGTCAAGTGATTAACTTAGTCAAATTATGCCAATCTAGGTTATCACAATTAAACAATCATATCAAGAATATAAAGCAGCGGAAAAGTAAATAACACAATGATATGATGACCCAGGAAACCACTCGGTAAAAACTGGGGGGGATTTGACCTAGCTATCCTCAAGGTAAACTTGAATCCATTATATGAAAGAATCGAAGTTCATACAAAAGGACTTACAAGCGCCCACGCTCGACTTCCTAATGCTACCCACCAGTAGAACTTACTGACATGACCACGTGCAAGCTCCAAATTCACGGACTCCTTCTTTCTTGGATTCTCCACAAGATACAAGCACCCCCGCTTGTTTTTCTTTAAGCTCCAATGGCAGCAACTGAGTTGATCATCAAGATGTCGAAGTAATCTCTACCTTGAAAACCCTAAGTTTATGTGAAGGAAAGTTCCTCAAGAATCTCACAAGAGATTCACACAAACAGCAAAATATGAACAACAATACAACCAGAGCAACTCTAAAAAACGTGGCTAGGGTTTTGCCTTATATACTTAGGGCAAAAACATAAAACCCAAAACGTTTAATGAGATAGGGCTGAGTTGGAAATTCTGCAGAAAAACATTCTGGCCGACTTTCGATCGATCGAGTCTAACTGAAATGCACCAATGCATCTGCAGCCTCTCGATTCCAACTTTACATGAATTACACAACTTTGAGCAAGTCTAAACAAGACTAAACATATTGTTTTGATCATGCACCAATGCATATAGTCCTTGATAAAGTTTTCATTAATTTTCTTTCATTCCTTGTTATATCTGTGACACAAATTCATTTATATACAAATTCATAAGGCTATGTGGGGAGAGAAACTGCTGAGTATATTAATGGAAATTTCATTGATGTGAGTTTTTATATTTATTTAATTACATATTAGTGGGAGTAATGCAAGAGACACAAACAATTTTACAAACTTTTTTCAAAATTTCATTACAATTCTTATTAAAAAATCAAATCAAATCAACTATCTCCATTCCTTCTCCTCACCCTCTTGTCTCTCTATGCATCTTTGGTGATTTACTTGTTTGTAAAATTGTTTATGGGTCTAGCATTGCTCTTATTGAAAATTTCATTTGAATGTGTTTGTTAAGAAGCCAAAGCTTGGTGACTTTAGTCACAAATTATCATAAAAAGCCCTGGTCCCTTTTAAATATATCCATTTCATCGTTTAGATTAAATAATTACAAATTAAAAATATATTTGTATTATATTATTTAATATTTTAAATAATGTAAAATATACCATATTTAGATTCTTAAAATAAAGAAATAAAATGTTATTGGTAATATGGAGAGCGACCTTACCATGTAATTTCGTATTCTATTGCCAGGAAGATACCATAACAAAGTTCACTGATGCATTTAAAATTTGAAATATAATACTTGTCGACAAAGAAACTTGCACTATACGTCTCGGCCAGTTCATAAAAAAATAGAGGCTTGCATGCTTGAAAATCTCTTTGCAACTAAAATTTCTGACCACGCGGGGTAAGCTCTTTTGCCACCATCTTCGCACCTTGCACGGCATTATGTCGGTATGTATGTTTTTCCCTCAAAGTATTGACTCTGTGTCGCAAGAGTTTTCAACTTTGTTCATGCCAATCCCTCCCTATATACAATATCTCTGGAAATTGATTTCAAATTTCATGGCACTTACAGCGCTGTTTGAAAACAATTTCCATGATGATTCAGTGACGAAGTTGCTCAGTATCTCTGAATTGTCCACACCCATCTTGCACGGTCCGTGTTTCCTTTTTCTATTCCCTTATTTCCTTTATTTAACCATTGGAGAATGATGTTAGCCCTAGGCGTAGTCATAGATCTTAAACTCTCTCTTCTTACAGAAGAAAAGATGGCTCTTCTAACTGTTATTCTTCTCAAAGTCACAGTGGTGCTAGTTCTTTTCCTCATGTGCATGCCTGCACATGAGGCTAGGACAATTTCCCACGGACAAAACCAAAACATGATGAAAAATTACAAGGACAAGTTGATTGGGGCAGTTTCCATTAATTTTCTTTCATTACCTTTTATCTTTAAAAAAAGTTTATGTAATAACTAAGTAGAAATCTTATGATATCAAAGTTGTACATGGGGCATAGATTCATTTTGTTACAGTTCAATTTTGACATTGCAAAAGGGAATAAAAATGCCCTTTCCCATTTTTAATGATCATTGGTGGAGCAAAAAGTAATGATCATTGATGGAGCAAAATATGAGTGGGACTGAAGATTTTTATTCTAATATAAGCAGCATTGTTAGGATATATGTGAATCATATTAGGAATATATGTCATTTAGAATTGGCTAATCCTTTGACAAAACGCATTTTACTTGTAATTGAATAGATTTATGATGTGTTTAATACTTCAAGGAACAAGAGTTAAAGTCTAAGTATTAAAGCCATGCAAATCTGTCCAATAATCAAATGAAGAAGTGCTGTATTTTAAAACTCGACAACTAGCTCGATAGATAGCATCTATTGAGGTTTAAAAGGCATGTTTAACTCGATGCTCGATAGTTGCTCAAGATTTATGAAAATCAATTTTTCAGATCTGATTTCACATATATCCGTGTATACTTGTTTAGGCTTTCTTTTTTCATAACCTTAAACATATATAAGGATTATTTTAAGGGTCGTCACACTGGATGAAACTTGATGAAAAGGTATTATTCAAGCATATTGTGAGCAGAGACAATTTGCCCTAATTCATCTTTCTCTTGAAGAAGCTATTGCGTTTGTACACCGTAGGGTTTTGTAACCAAGAAGTTTCGTGATCTTCATCGTGTTGATGAAATGAAGAACTTTGCAGCCAATATCCTTCTCAAGTTGGTGTGTTAGTCACGTACTTGGATTCGTGCATCGATTGGTTAGTCACGTACTAGGAGCCGTGCATTGAAAATGAGAGACTGTCACTACAAAACAAGTCCAATTATGTATTGAGGTAAGGGTTCAACTGTAGATTGTTATAAGGTACTGAGATTCCTTTACTTGTAACCATTTGTTGTAATAATAGTGGATTCTCAGGAATTGTGACCTTAAATTCACCCGGTGGGGTTTTTGCCTTGAAGGGTTTCTTCATTCGTAAACAAATCACCATGTCATTTTATTTTCCACTGCATATTAACTTAGTTGGTGATTTGTTTGTACTACCACGCGTATTGCATGTTAATTAACTTAATTAATTCACTTAGCTAATTATTGGTTAATTTATCACAAAGGGTTAATACATTCTTGGCCTATCAAGCATGAATATGAGGAGAGAAGCTGATGATCAGTAGATAAGTTGAAACATCATTGTACTAAGAGTATATAATTATTTTATATGTAGATATATAATTTTCTTTTGTTTTATTCTTTTAGTTTAGTTTTGATTTTAGTACTGAGCGAAATAGGAGTTTCTTAACTAGTTTGTCTTTAAATAATGAACAAATCCTTAACAAGTTAGAGCAACAGAGGTACTTGTGCAGATTCTTTAATTTGAGCAAGTTACGATAGTAGACTTTTGATTAATCTCCCATGGATCGTGCAAGGTGTTGAGATTGACAAAAGCTCAAGCTTTCAACAATGAAGATTTAGGAATTTGAAAGAAGGAGAGAATGAGAGAGGGAGAATCAATCTGTGCAGTTGTATATGCGAATATGTATTAAATTACAAAAACTTTGTCCTTATATATTAGAAGAAGAGAGTGGGAAAATCATTATAAACTAAACTGACTAGAAATCAATAAGAACAAGACACCTGTCACCTAAAACAGTATTAACAACTAACAAACTATAACAGAAAAGCTACTTGTAGTTTATAAAGTTATTACAAAAACGACTGTAGCTTAATACTACAATAAAGATGCCTATTAGCGACCAATAATTTTTTACATACCCAAAAAACCCTCTCAAAAAATCTTATTTGTGATGGCAAAATAAAGACCTCGCAAATACTTGGTAAAATGTGAAATATTTGTGACCAACAAAAAAATCTGTCGCAATTATGTGTTATAGCTGTCCCAAATACTAATATTTTGGAGGAAAATTTTCCCTCCATATTATTTGCAAGGGACAATTAAAAATCTTTTGGAAAAAGTGTATTATTTGTGATGGTTAAAAAAAAAAAACCGTCACTAATATTAAATTATTTGCAAGGACTAGGATTGACCTTCACAAATAATTATTAAAATATCAAAATTTTTGGAGGGAAATGTTCCCACCAAATTATTTCCGAGGGACAATAAAAATCCATTGCAAAAAATTTATTTTTTGTGTGGGTTAAAAATATGCACTTACTAATACTAAATTATTTTGCGAGGGGCCACGATTGACCTTCACAAAAAATCATTAAAATATTAGTTTTTTTTTTAGATAAAAGTTATTCTAAAATTCAAAGAAAAATAAAAAGAAACACATAAACATATAGCACTTTGCATTCTTTAGATGATAGCACTTTCAACTTCAAAATGGTAGCCTAAAATTCAAGAATTTCAGCCTTTTGTACTCTCCCTCTCTCTATCTCTCTCTCTCTCTCTCTCAAAAGTGAATAAAAATTTATTTTCATTAAAATAATGCATAAAAGATGAGTTCATAAATCAAATGGTAAATTACATCTGATTGGCATGAAAATTAGCATGCATGTTAAGAACATATAGAACATGTAATTTAATGGTTGGATTTTCAAAATATAAATTTAATAATAAGTTATTGGGTGATGTAACATTTTTTACAGTTACAACACGTGTAACTTGAATCCAATTCTATATTTCTTAATTCGATATGAATTTCGACAAATTTATTGTTAAATTACATTATCTTCATATATTTTTCATGCTTATAAAATTTCATGGTGATCAAATATTAATTGTCATGTCATCAATCAATTATTTAAATTCAAGTTTTTGTAGTTTAAAATAATGCATAAAAGATAAATTTATAAATCAAATGGTAAATTACATCTAATTGGCATGAAAATTGGCATGCATGTTAAGAACATATAGAGCATGTAATCCAATGGTTGGATTTTCAAAATATGAATTCAATAATAAGTTATTGGGTGGTGTAACATTTTTTAGAATTACGTCAGGTGTAACTTGAACCCAACCCTATATTTCTTAATTCGATGTGAATTTTGACAAATCTACCATTAGATTACATTATCTTCGTATATTTTTCATGCTTACAAAATTTCAATGTGATCAAAGATCAATAGTCATGTCATCAATCAATTGTCTAGATTCAAGTTTTAGTAGTTTAAAATAATGCATAAAAGATGAGTTTATAGATCAAATGGTAAATTACATCCGATTGGCATGAAAATTGGCATGCATGTTAAGACCATATAGAACATGTAATCCAACCGTTAGATTTTCAAAATATAAATTCCGTAATAAGTTATTGGAAGGTGTAACATTTTTTAGAGTTATGTCAGATATAACTCGAACTCAACCCTATATTTCTTAATTCGATGTGAATTTTGACAAATCTACAGTTAGATTACATTATCTTCATATATTTTTCATGCTCACAGAATTTCAAGGTGATCAAACATTAATTGCCATGTCATCAATTCATTGTTTAGATTCAAGTTTTAGTGTATTAAAATAATGCATAAAATATGAGTTTATATATCAAATGGTAAATTACATCCGATTGTCATGAAAATTGGCATGCATGTTAAAAACATAAACAACATGTAATCCAACGTTTGGATTTGCAAAATACGAATTCAATAATAAGTTATTGGGTGATGTAACATTTTTTAGAATTACGTCAAGTGTAACTCGAACCCAACCCTATATTTTTTTAATTTGATGTGAATTTTGACAAATCTACCGTTAGATTACATTATTTTCGTATATTTTAAATGCTTACAAAATTTCAAAGTGATCAAAGATCAATAGTCATGTCATCAATCAATTGTCTAGATTCAAGTTTTAGTAGTTTAAAATAATGCATAAAAGATGAGTTTATAGATCAAATGGTAAATTACATCCGATTGGCATGAAAATTGGCATGCATGTTAAGACCATATAAAACATGTAATCCAACGGTTGGATTTTCAAAATATGAATTCAATAATAAGTTATTGGGTGGTGTAACATTTTTTAGAGTTATGTCAGGTGTAACTCGAATCCAAACCTATATTTCTTAATTCAGTGTGAATTTAGACAAATCTACCGTTAGATTACATTATCTTCATATATTTTTCATGCTTACAAAATTTCAAGGTGATCAAAGATCAATAGTGATGTCATCAATCAATTGTCTAGATTCAAGTTTTAGTAGTTTAAAATAATGCATAAAAGATGAGTTTATAGATCAAATGATAAATTACATCCGATTGACATGAAAATTATCATGCATATTAAGACCATATAGAACATATAATCCAATGGTTGGATTTTCAAAATATGAATTCAATAATAAATTATTGGGTGGTGTAATATTTTTTAGAATTATGTTAGGTGTAACTAAAACCCAACCCTATATTTCTTAATTCGATGTGATTTTTGACAAATCTACCTTTATGTTACATTATTTTCATATATTTTTCATGCTTACAAAATTTCAAGGTAATAAAAAATCAATAGTCATGTTATCAATCAATTGTCTAGATTCAAGTTTTAGTAATTTAAAATAATGCATAAAAGATGAGTTTATAGATTAAATGGTAAATTACATCTGATTGGCACGAAAATTGCATGCATGTTAAGACCATATAGAATATGTAATCCAACGGTTGGATTTTCAAATTATGAAATCAATAATAAGTTATTGGGTGGTGTAACATTTTTTAGAATTACGTCAGGTGTAATTTGAACTCAACTCTATATTTCTTAATTTGATGTGAATTTTGACAAATCTATCTTTATGTTACATTATCTTCGTATATTTTTCATGCTTACAAAATTTCAAGGTAATCAAAAATCAATAGTCATATCATCAATCAATTGTCTAGATTCAAGTTTTAGTAGTTTAAAATAATGCATAAAAGATGAGTTTATAGATCTAATGGTAAATTACATCCGATTGACATGAAAATTGCATGCATGTTAAGACCATATAAAACATGTAATCCAACGGTTGGATTTTCAAAATATGAAATTAATAATAAGTTATTGGGTGGTGTAACATTTTTTAGAATTACGTCTGGTGTAACTTGAACCCAACCCTATATTTCTTAATTCGATGTGAATTTTGACAAATCTAACGTTAGATTACATTATCTTCATATATTTTTCATGCTTACAAAATTTCAAGGTGATCAAAGATTAATAGTCATGTTATCAATCTATTGCCTAGATTCAAGTTTTAATGGCTTAAAATAATGCATAAAATATGAGTTTATATATCAAATGATAAATTACATCCGATTATCATGAAAATTAGCATGCATATTAAAAACATATACAACATGTAATCCAACGTTTGGATTTGCAAAATATGAATTCAATAATAAGTTATTGGAAGGTGTAACATTTTTTAGAGTTACATTAGGTGTAACTTGAACCCAACCCTATATTTCTTAATTCGATGTGAATTTTGACAAATCTACCGTTAGATTACATTATCTTCGTATATTTTACATGCTTACAAAATTTCAAGGTGATCAAAGATCAATAGTGATGTCATCAATCAATTATCTAGATTTAAGTTTTAGTAGTTTAAAATAATGCATAAAAGATAAGTTTATATATCAAATGGTAAATTACATCCGATTGGCATGAAAATTGGCGTGCATGTTAAGATCATATAGAACATGTAATCCGACGGTTGAATTTTTAAAATATGAATTCAATAATAAGTTATTGGGTGGTGTAACATCTTTTAGAATTACATCAAGTGTAACTCGAACTCAACCATATATTTTTTAATTCGATGTGAATTTTGACAAATTTACCGTTAGATTACATTATCTTCGTATATTTTTCATGCTTACAAAATTTCAAGGTGATCAAAGATCAATAGTCATGTCATCAATCAATTGTCTAGATTCAAGTTTTAGTAGTTTAAAATAATGCATAAAAGATGAGTTTATAGATCAAATGGTAAATTACATCCGATTGGCATGCATGTTAATACCATATAGAACATGTAATCCAACTATTGGATTTTCAAAATATGAATTCAATAATAAGTTATTGGTGGTGTAACATCTTTTAAAATTACGTCAAGTGTAACTCGAACCCAACCTTATATTTTTTAATTCGATATGAATTTTGACAAATCTACCATTAGATTACATTATCTTCATATATTTTACATGCTTACAAAATTTCAAGGTGATCAAATATCAATAGTGATGTCATCAATCAATTGTCTAGATTCAAGTTTTAGTAGTTTAAAATAATGCATAAAAGATGAGTTAATAGATCAAATGGTAAATTACATCTGATTGGCATGGAAATTGGCATGCATGTTAAGACCATATTGAAAATGTAATCCAACGGTTGAATTTTCAAAATATGAATTCAATAGTAAGTTATTGGGTAGTGTAGTATTTTTTAGAGTTACGTCAGGTGCAGCTCGAACCCAACCCTATATTTCTTAATTCGATGTGAATTTAGACAAATCTACCGTTAGATTACATTATATTCATATATTTTTATGTTTACAAAATTTAAAGGTGATCAAAGATTAATAGCTATGTCATCAATTAATTGTCTAGATTCAAGTTTTTGTAGTTTAAAATAATGCATAAAATATGTGAATAGTATCTAATTTATTTCATTTTTATTTTATTAATTAATTTATGTGTTGCATAGAAATGTTGCATAAAATGTCGCTATATGCTTCCCCCCAAAATTTTCATTGCCGCACAAAATTTCCCCTATTTTTCATTTGCCACCTTTTTTTTTTTTCCCCAAAGCTTTTTTCTTCAAATTTTTTCTTTCTTTCTTTTCATTCGGCTCCCACTTCTCAGACTCTTAAAAGTTAAAAATCCATTTTTCACCTCAGCCACCATAGATCTACTCTCTCTCACCTCAGCCACCACCCACTGCCACCGATCTGATCTTCTTCATTAGATCATCTCTCAAACCCACATCAGACTTGTAATTGAAAGAGATATCAGATGCAATTGAAGAGTTTTTAGAACACAAGCCAGTGCCAGTCCGATGGTGGATTCGTTTAGTGGGGCGGGAGTCAAGGCTCCTCTGGATTCTATCAGGGGCTTTTATTATTGTTTCTGTATTCAATTACATGCTTGCTTTTGCCACTCTCTCCTTTACTGGGCATTTGGGTTCATTAGAGCTTGCTGGGGCATCCATTGTTAGTGTGGGAATTCAAGGTCTTGCTTATGGGATTATGGTACGACTTTTCTTTTTCTTTTTCTTTTTTTTTTTTTAATTTTTTTTTTACACTTGAGAATTTATATGTTGCCTAGGAAAATTGTTATTTCACATTTACCCATTTCAAGACTGTCGTTCACACCACACAAATATTGTGGATAATGAATGTCTGCAATGTTTGTGTAGTGTGAAACAGGGAGTGTGAGAAAATTACAATCCAAAATTCTAGTTACACTATATATATATATATATATATATATATATATATATATATATATATATATATATATATATATTGTCTTTCATTATATGTTTCATGTATGCAATTCTTTCTTTATGATGAAAAAAAAAACAACAGTTGGGCATGGCCAGAGCTGTGCAAACCGTGTGTGGACAGGCATATGGGGCCCAAAAATATGGGGCATTGGGCATCATGTGCCAGAGAGCAATAGTTTTGCATCTGGGAGCAGCAGTACTCCTTACCTTCCTCTATTGGTTCTTGGGCCCAATCCTCATAGCCATAGGCCAATCTGAGAGCATAGCTGAGCAAAGCCAAGTTTTTGCACACGGTTTGATACTCCAAATCTATGCATTTGCAATAAGCTGCCCCATGCAGAGGTTCCTCCAAGCACAGAACATTGTAAATCCTCTAAAGGTTCTTCTTCTTTTCTTTCTAAAGGTTTTTTTTTTTTTTTTTTTTTAATTTTTAATTTTTTGGTTAATTAATGAACGCCATTGTTGTTTGATATAGTATGTTGTGAATTTTGTAAGTTATTTTTTATTATGCTCAGTTTCCTTTTTTTATTAAACCCATGGACAAGCCTATGTTTCCATTGATCGGCACTCTACTGTTCTACTAATTTTATATATTAGTATAATAATAGGCTTGTATATCGTCGGAGTGGGACTCATCAAAGAACTAAGAACCCACGAGGTTGCCATTGCCGAACTCAATAATCTTTCTTCATCTAGGTAACCTTATCAACCCCTCTTTGTTTGTTACTCTTTACTAGAAGACCATACTAGACTTGCCCTTGTCTTTTGCTAATGTCTTTTTTATTGTTTCCATAGAGGCAGAGTATGCATGCCAAATGCTTGTAAAAATTACCCAGAGAGTAAAAAATAAATAAATTAAAAGATTTGTGGACGCTAATTAGTTAATGGCTTTAGGATGGTGTTGAACATGAATATGATAGAGCTCTATCTATATGCTAACTTCTTTTTTTGGGGGGGTTTAACACTATATTTTTGCAAACAAAAAAAAAAAAAAAAAAAAATCATCTAATTGTGGTTTGGGTTGGTCTATATTAATTTAATAAAGATGTGTATAGTGACTGAGATTGAACTTTTTGTGAGAATTTGGTCAAATTTCTGAATATTAGATGAAAAGAAACTAAAAAATAAGTGGAAGTTCATTTGTCCAATACAAGCACTAGTTTGAATGATCCATTCTTAGGATAAATTGCACTTAAGAGAAGTTTTTGGGGGAGGGAGGTATTGCATAATTAGTGAATAATTATTAAAGAAAAACCATAGATAAAATAGCAGTTATTGCAAACAAGTGAGGCAGCTAACCTAATAGGTGAATGATTCAATGCATCTTAGATTAAAGAGTACTATCATTTTCATAAAACTTGTGCATGTACAAATGATTTTATATCTGGAAAATTTTAATCGTGCTTCTCATCAGACATGGATGCAGATTAAAGCTCAAGAAAACATGATATGTGGTCCATATCTGCATGAGGTAGTCTTTAAATAAAATCAATTTTTACTTAGCAATATATATATTGATACACATCTAGAGCTGTAAGGGATTGATGGTTTTATTTAGTACTGCGTAGTTGTTGCAAGGATAATAGAAGGCTGCCTATTTTGTGGCAGTCTTTAAGCGTGGCTTGAAATTTTCTTTTACATTTTCTTTCCCTTGGTGAAATGTTAGGCGTTCCTTTACAATGCACACATGTTTGGTTTGACAGGAATGCCTTGCACATATTTTTTAAGGAATTTTCCATTTATTAATGGTGTTACTTATTGCCTTTATTTTTAGTCTATGCATCTTCATTTCTAAATAAAGAAACATGTTAGATTGGTTGATCTTAATAAAATAAAGATGACAGTACTCAAGTTTGTAAGTGCATTGATAGCATTTTTATAAATATTATACTCTTATTTTGCAGGTTAACCACTCATTTATTGTGATAAGGAATTGGGATGGTGTGTTATGGACTGCAATCTGGTATTAAGGTAAACCATATTGAAATTAAATTCCACTAAAAGTTCCAAAACATATAAGGGTCCAATTAATGTATGCTCTAAGAACATGGGCGGCTCTAAGTGCAGCCCAGGGGGTTCAAATGAACCCCCTGAGCTGGGCCCAAAAAAAATTTGTATATAATTTTTTTAATTTGATCCTTCTAAAATAAATTTTGAACCTCTTAGACCTAAATTTTTTTTTAAGTCTAGCTTAAATGAATTTGAATATGATCATCTTAACAATATCTTGGTCTTTTAAAAAAAAAAAAAAAAAACCCAATATGATATAAAATATGGGGGAAAAAATAGTAAGTCTGATAACAAAAGTATAAATTTCTTCATCTTAAATCTAAAAAAAACCGTTTACATCTTAAAAAATTGGAAATAAACTAATACATAAAAGTTTATTGTATTTAGATCTCACTTGGAGTTCACTTAACAACAATAATTCATATGTTGATTGTATTTAAAAACAATAGATGATTTTTAAGATTTAATCTTAGCAACAATAATTATTATCTTCATCATATTAATAAAAAATATGCAATGAACTTATAGTTTATCTTATATGAGGAACGCTATGTTCATAATACACTCATAATAAAGTCTAATTAGCAAATTATTACTAGTTGTTACTAATGAGGAAAAAAAAAGTAATTTCAGTAGTGAGTTTAAATAACAACTTATAACCTAAAATTTGTTGGAAAAGTGTTGTGATTTGTTTTAGATGTAGCACTTCTCATCTTTTATTCTCTTGTTAGTACGTATTATGAAAAATTTTGTAATAAAGAAGTCATGCAAACCACAAGATTCACTTCTTTTTTTACTCAAAATACATTTTCTTACTGACCCCCTAAAAATATATCCTAGAGCCGCCACTGTCTAAGAAGGCATTTGTGGAATATGTGAAACACCACTATTCTGATTGGATGTTTCACATTAAAAATCCAATTTTTAAGAAGTATACAAAGAAAGAAGATCATTACAAGAATGGTCCTTCATTCATTCCTACAGCCTTTTGGAAAAAGATGGTGGATAAATGGATGGATGGAGAATGAAGGGTAAGTATAAATGAAATACATGTCACAAATTCTCTCTATCTCTCTTGCACTCTCTAACCATTATTTGTGGTTTACATTTTTCACAGTTGTTATATTATTTTAATTTATATTTAATTTTGATAGTGGTTTAAGTAATCAAATCAAATTATTATTATTGTTAAATTAAAAAAAAAAAAGTTATTACTATTGTTTATGATATATTATATGATTATATTTGATATAGTACTATGTGCACTTATTTATTGAAGTATTGATACAAATACAAATTCACTTTAACTGTTTCATTTTAACTCATGTTTAATGCTTTTTATTTTATTTTAAGGATGGTACTAGCAGAGAAGAAGAGGACAACTCAAACAATAAAATGGAGGTCGAAAGCAACTTGGAGGGTGACCTAGAGGAAAACTGATATAGATCTTTTCATATTCTAGTTGTTTAAAACAATATTTTTATGTCATGGTTTAATTTTAGGATTTCTTTGTATATTCTATATTTTAAAGTTTGAACTTATAAGAATTTTTATGTTTCAATGGATCAATTTTTAGTAATTATTGTACTATTGTAACAAGATAGTTAAACAAAAATGATATAAAATAAACTAAAAATAAATAAATAATAAAATATTTAAAATATTATATAAAATATTATCACTGACATAAAAATTTGGTCATAAATAACTTTATAGTGATGACAAAGTCCCTCACAATTTATAGAATAGCGATGCCAATTAATCCCTTGCAAAAAAGTTTTAAGTGACAGCTTAACGTCGTCACTATTATTTTTAACTAATTGTGAGGGGTCAAAAGTCCTCACAAATAAATTTTAGCAATGCCATTATTTGTCACTAAAAAGTATGTTGTCAATTTAGAATTCACAAATAATTAATTGCGAGGGTATAAAGGTCTTCACAAATAGTTGTTAACGACGACTGTTTTTCCTTGCTAAAAATAAGTCGTCGACTTTTTTCGTTGTTTGGTAATATATTTGTGAGGGCAAATATGAATTGCCCTCGTAAATTATTTATTTGCAAAGGTGTGGTCGCAAAATCTCTTTTAACAACAAGAGCAAATACAACGGTCTTCGAGGGCCATATGCCCTCGCTAATAACCTTTTGCGACGATATTTGAATTTTTGCGGGGGCATTTTACCCTCGCTAGTAGACTCTTTTTTTGTAGAGCAGATATCAACATTTATCATTCTTCTTCTGAACTGCTTCTTTTTTTTCTTCTTCTCTATTCCTCAATTCTTCAATCTGATTTCACTCTAAGGCTTTAACACAAGGCACAGTTTCTGGTCCGGTATCTGAGCTCAATAATAAAACTAATTTAACACAAATTCGGAAGCTATTAGCAGGCAGTAGCAACTATAGTACAAATAACCTGAATTAAGTCCAGACCATTAATTTGAAAATTTTGTGAAGAAGCCAAAGTTTTGATACAATATAATTAAAACTTAAGCCATAAATTATCCAGAAATAATATTTTTCATATTATAATTCACTTCACATTATATATATATATATATATATATTATAAGTTTAAAATTTTAAATAATATAATACATTTTACTTTATTATTGAACCTAAAAAATAAAATTTGAAATCGCAAAATAGAGAGAATCCTAAGTTACCACATACGTAACTTCGAAGAATTCACAAGGAAGATACTAACAATTTTAATGTATGTTTAAAATTTGAAATTTAAGATTTGTGGACAAAGAAACTTGCACTATGCAGTCTATAAGACGTTACGCACATTAAAATATATATATATATATATATATATATATATATATATATATATGCAGGCATGCATGCATGCATGCATAATTGTCTTTGCAACTGAAATTTCCTTACTTCCAGTTCCGCGAGCTAGGAGTAACCACTTTTGCACTAGCTTCCATCTTAAACTCTCAAAACTTAAATTGGGAAAAATAACCAGCTAATTGTGGGTTTCTGTTTGAATATTGTATGAAGGTGAAATATGTTTTTATTCTAATCTTTGTGTATCTTCAGCTCTACAATAAATTAGACACTAAGTCGATCTTCTAAATTAATATTTTTTAGAATTATTTATTTTACTTTTAAACCTTATTATTTACATTTTTAAAAGATTTCATAATTTGTAAGTAAAGGTGGCGGCTCTAGAAAGATTTTTTAGAGTGGCCATTAAGAGATTTAAATTATACAAAATCAAAATCTAATAAAGAAATAACTTCAATATATCAACGTAAAAAAAACATGCAAATATATGAAGTATTATAATTTCTTTTACTAATAAAGAGAAAAAGAGAGAAAAACTGATAAAGGATATAGTGGAAATTGAGAATACTGATATATAAGAGTGATAAAGTGAGAGAGTGAGTCTAAAATGATTTGAATACTTATTACAAGTACCAGGCCTTGGGTTAGAGAGAGAGAGAGAGAGAGAGAGAAGTAAATGATATTTGCTAAAACTGTAAGTAAAGTCACTAAAGAAGAGAAAAATTGTTGCAACTGCAAAGTCAAGGTAAGCATAACTTCCGACACTGCTAAGGAGAAATCACGATCACATTATTTTTGTTTGTACTATTTTTTAAAGAAAAATGAAATTAGAGATTATTTTTAAGTAATGAGTTGAACGAGTTACAAATCTAAATGATTGAATTTTTTTTTTTTTGAAAAACAAAATAGGCTTTTTTGTTGAATAACATGTTCACTTGTTGTTGTTTGATTTAGTCTTGTTTTTGTTTGACTTATTTTTGTTGCTATTTGGGTTAATTTTTATTATTGTTATTTTAACATTTTTTTTTTTTTTTTGGTTTAAGGGGTTAAGAATAATATATTGGGAGACATAATTATTTTAGGAGAAATGCTATTACCACAACATTTTCACAAGCACAACTTACACCAATCTTATGTGACAAACTATTATTGGTGGATACAAAAATGCTGTTAGTATTAGGCCAAAATTAGAACCTTTAACAGCTTACCACATAAGATTTTTTGTGAAGTTATTGTAAATATGTTGTAAATGTAGTAGCATTTCTCTTATTTTGTGGAACAAAAATTATTGTGATTCTCAAGTCAGTGTGTTCAACATTTTTTTAAGATGGTCACAATAGGTTAGTTTAGTATATAATATTTTTTGCAAGTTTATATATATACACACATTTCTTTTTGCAAGTCTTGTGATCACCATAACATCAACATGGACCCACCACTAGTAAGTAAGGTTATTTTTCAACATCCAAAAGATGGACAACAAAGTGTGGTATCCTCGTATTAGTGGTATAAATAATAATGCTAATGCAAATACCAATACCAATACCATTAACAATAAAAATTACAATAGCAATAAAAATACCAACAACAAGAATTTTAATTAAAATAAACTTGTTTCTATTTTTTAATTTAATTTTTCTTCTTAAAGAGCCGATTCATACTAAAACTTGGTGAGAATAAACATAATAAGTTCTTGGGTTGATTGCACATTTTCCCCAATTATTATTCATTTCACTTCAATCTCCTTCCTAGAATTTAAAATTGAGCAATATCCCCCCTAGTTAATAGGTGATTCGCATATGCCCCAAAACTAATAAATTATTTTAAATTTAAACATTTTAGATAAAATTCTTTTTATTTTAAATTGTAAAATTGGCTTCATACTTAAAAGTATCTCATTTCCCATGCACAACCAATGGATGCATAGATTTTCAATAGTCACCTCAAACAATAGCCACACATTCATTATTGAATCCACCTTTTAATTCTGTTTGTTGAGAACGTATTTGAATCGGTTAATTTAAAAATTCACTAGATATGCATTGAATTCCTTGTGCTTTCTGTCACTCTTTCATATTTTCCATTTATCAGTATCGACGTTCTTATCTTCTCTTTGTGTCATTTTTTCACAAAATAAATGGCCCATAGGTGGCTGATGTGGTAATATATAATTCAAATAATGATACCGTTTTATTCACCAAAGCAAAAGCAAAAGTAAAATAAAATGATTGGTGCATTATTATATATGGTACTTGAAAAAAATTTCATTAATTTTCTTTCATAACTTGTTATCATAAAAAAATGATGAAAGTAGTAATCTTATGGTTCCATGGTTATATTTGTTGCACAAATTCATATATATATATATATATATATATACAAATTCATAAGGTTATGTGGGGAGAGAAGCTGCAGAGTATATTAGTGGAGATTTCATTGATGTGAGATTTTATATTTATTTAATTACATATTTGTTAGGTTCTAAGAATTAGAAACTAATGTATTAGAACTTGATTTTTTAATGTTGGCAAACCATGATCAAAACATTTTAGTCTTGTTTAGATTTGCTCAAAGTATTTGCTTTTTATGTAAAGTGTAAATCTGTCTGGCTCAATCGATCGAGAATTAGACTCGACCGATTGAAAGTCGTGCAGATTGTTTTTTCTGCAGAATTTCCAACTCAGCCCAAGCCCGTTTGAGATTGCTCTTTATGCTGTGTGTGTGAATCTTCTGTGAGATCTAGAAGCGATTGCCTTCACATATACTTAGGATTTCCAAGATTCAAGATTATGTCAAGAACTTGGTGATCATTCAGTTGCAAATTCAAGAGCTTAAAGATACACAAGCAGAAATGCTTGTACTTGCTAGGAATCCAAGACAGAAGTAGTCCATGGATTCGGAGCTATCATGAGGTCGTGGTAGTAAGTTTCCTACTTGAGGTAGCAATAGGATGTTAGTGGTCTAAGTCGCTATTGCGTAAACTTCAATTCTTTCATAGTAGATTCAGTTTTACCTTGAGGATGACTAGGTTAAATCCTCCCCAGGTTTTTTATCAGTTTGGTTTTCCTGGGTCATCATATCTTTGTGTTCTTTATTTTCTGCACTTCACATTGATATGATTTATTTGTGTTAACCTAGATCTGCATAATTTGACTAAGTAATCACTTGGCTAATTAACTAGGTTAATCTAGTTGTGTTTTAAGGGGTCTAAAAACAAACAATATTAGTGGAAGAGTAATGCTAGAGTCACAAATAATTTTACAAACTCTTTACAAATTGTTGACGTGGAATGGTTAATATCAACTTAAAAAAAATGAAATACATATAAAATATTAGAACTAAAATTTCATTACAATTAAAATCAACTATCTCCCTTTCTTCCTTCCCCTCACCCTCTTGTCATTTTATGCATCTCTGGGGAGTTGCTTGTTCAGTTGTTTGTAAAATTGTTTATGGCCTAGCATTACTCTTTTTGAAAATTTCATTTGAATATGTTTGTTAAGAAGCCAAAGTTTGGTAACTTTAGTTACAAATTATCATAAAAAGCTCTTGCCGCTTTTAAATATATCCATTTCATCATTTAGATTAAATAATTACAAATTAAAAATATATTTATATTATATTATTTAATACTTTAAATAATGTAAAATATACTATATTTAGACTCTTAAATTAAAGAAATAAAAAATGTTATTGGTAAAATGGAGAGCAACCTTACCATATATGTAATTTCGAATTCCATTACCAGTAAGATACTAAAACAATCTTCTCACCATCTTCGCGCCTTTGCACGTACGGCATTATGTCGGTATGTATGTTTTTTCCTCAAAGTGTTGACTCCGCGTTGCAACTTGCAAGAGCTTCAACTCTTGTTCATGCCAATCCCTCCCTATATACAATATCCCTGGAAATTGATTCAAATTGACGATGTTTCTCAGTATCTCTAATTGGACACTAGCTTGTAAACATCTTTTGTTTTTTTTTGGTATTAGTTGAGTCCTTTCTTAGAAAGTATTATATTTTTCGCTAAAACTTGAGCAAATTCATATGTATATTAAAATTTAGACGCCAAAGCAACAAAACTAGACCTTAAACAGTGTAAGTTTGTAAATTCCTTTATGAGATATTAAATTATTATTGTTAATACGCTTTCCGAAGCTAAATACCAAAAAAAAAAAAAAAAAAGGGGGGCCAAAAATGTCTTCTAAATATTTGGGCAAATTTATGAATTAATTTCACCGTATCTTGTTTGTAACTACCAATATTTAACTTACATGCAAATATTAAAAATATGTTGTTAAATGATTAAATTTATTATATTCTAATAATTTAAATTTTTAGAACAATTGTTAATTTAATAGCAAGATTAAGGGTTAACAGCCGAAATTAGCTACTCATAAATTATGAGAATTGGGTTTAAATTTAATCTTTCCTTTTGAACCATATTGATCAAACTTCAAAGTTGTGTCATACTAAATTTTTATTTCTTAAGGACAAAGAAAAGAAATTAAGAAGCACCTTTGCAAGAACACTAATTGTCTTATTGTATTTTATTGTTTACAGGACACGGCGAATGGGCAAGTCCGTAGCGGTGGCTAGATGTATATTAGTCTTATCATCTTCGTTGAAACCGCGTGCAGATCCCTATGGACGTAAATATTCCAACGCGATTTCTCCCGAGGATCAAATGGTTTATGTGATTAAGAAAATTAGAAACATGGCTTCCAACTTCCAAGCTCCAAGTTATATTTAAAAAGGTAATAAACGACAAAAAAATTACGGGATGGTAAGAAGAGAGGAAGTAGAGGACTGTGTTGCGTCTGGCATTTGTTATGCCTTTTGCATTTTTGGCCTTATAATACAAGGTACAAAGATAAGTAATATTTCCTTTAAAACAAATTAATTAAAATAAAGCACAATCTTAAACCTATCATTAGGTTGAAATATATTAGCCTTTGATCTGGCCACACTACAAAAAATAATAATAAATAAATAAATAAATGAGAAGAAAAAAAAAGAAAGGGTTTTGACTAGCGTCTTAGATGATAGATAGACCATGATACCATATTAGTAGTTTTTTTTTTTTTGGTAAAATTTAATTGATTTTTTTTATTAAAAATGGTTCTTGCATTACGGTAATATATAGTTTGCTTAGTGAGACTGTACTATTCATCAAAAAAGAAAAGAAAAAGGAAAAGAAAAAACCCATCAATCCAGTATTGTTGTCTTTGAAAATGTTTCCATTACCTATTGCTTGTGTTATCTCCCAATATATATATATATATATATATATATATATCAACGTAGTAAATCTCATGGCATCAAGGTTATATATATGGGTCATAGATTCATTTATGGTACACCTCAATGTTTACACTAACGAAGCCAATAAAAACCTTCTATCCCATTTTGATTGGTAACTGGTGAAACATATAAAGTAAATGGGATAGAAATTTTTTATTCCTGTAGGAGTAGCAAGAACTTGGGGAGAGAAGCTGATAACTATATTAGTGAAAAATTCATTGAAGTAAGAGTTTATAATTAGTTAAGTAAATTTTTAATCTTCTTTCATTTTATTCTTTTAGTCTTATTTAGCTTTTAGTATCGTGCCAAATAGAAAAAGTACCACATTTTAACTAATAAAGTCCAAAATTTACTAACATTAGACTATGCAAAGTTATGAGGAAAAAAAAAAAAAAAGGTTTCTATAGTAATCGTGTAAATTTATATTGGTACTATTTAGTTTGCATTTAGTTTTTTTTATTCTTTCTTTACGTATCTTAAGGATGAAGGAAAAGAATTAACGGTGATTATTATGTATGAAGAAATAAAAAACAATTTAAAAAATCATGAAAATTTAATATTTTAATGAAATTAATATAGTATAAAATAGATAATTTGATGCCGAGTGTCTTAAAAAATGAGTATATAAAATAAATAAATAAAGTTTTTATACTAAAACATATAAATTTTTTTGCATAAGCTAATGCGAATGCTCTAAACATATACATAAAATTTGTCATTTAAGACTTCTCAACAAAGAAACTTGGTCTACGCATCCTGGGCACCTCATAGAAAAATGCAGGCATGCATCATCGATCAAATTGTATATGGGCACGTAAAGCTAGTGCTGTTTCACAGTAATTTCCATGGTAATGCGGCGAAAGTTCCTGGGCTCTCCTCTGTTTCACAGTAATTTCCATGGTAATGCGGCGAAAGTTCCCGGGCTCTCTCTGTAACCAATGTGTATAAATAACTATGTTGGCTTAAGACCGACGACATTCTTCATCAGTTTCTTGTGTAGTCTCTACATTCAGAAAAGAATGAAGGTTCTAAATGTGATTGTTATAAACATAGTGGTGCCGGTGCTTTTTCTTACAATCATACCGGCACATGAGGCTAGGACAATTTCTCATGGACAAAACCAAAACATGATGAACAATTGCAAGGACAAGTTGACTGGGGCAATACAGCAAGGTCAAGCCCCTCCATATGTGCCCAATCCGAGTTCAATGATGAGACAAAAGGCCTTATTTGTCACCGATCACACTATTGATGTCTCTCCTTTGCTACGCCGATTGCTAGGCAAGGGTTTTGTCCCTCCATCTAGGCCTAATCCACCCGGGTATATTCCTCCTAAAACAAGTCACAATACTGCTCCTCCTTTTCTAGGGTCAATGGAGAAGAGTCCTCCGTCTTCCTCTATGCCCAAGGGGAGCACCTCCATCCCTTAGGTTAAAGCAAATAACTCAAATTAAAAGTAGAGGGTTGGAAAAGCTCAGCTACATTGTTTTTTTGGCAGTGTTGGTTGCACATAGTGTGTATATCACACTTTTCTTTATAACTAAAACTTTGACTTGAATTCACATTTTCAAATTGAAAATTGTGGTTTCAAATCATGATTTCAGTTATAAAATATGGTGTGTATCTACACACTATGTTTATGTGCAATAAATTTTTTCTTTGTTTATTGAATTTTTAATGTAATTATTCCTTTAGATGTATCATGTATGTTACTCCCATCTTGTACTACATTATTAATCATTTTTAATGTGGTTATTCCTTTCATGACAAATGTTGATACTCGTAGGGGCCATAAACTGTAGTATGTATCTCCAAGCGTGCAAAATCTCTACGAAAGAGGAAATTACGTGTTTATCAAAAATAAAAATAAATACATAAAGGGAATTACGTGATTAATAATTCAAGACGATGCTAACAACATATGTGGGGGGAAAAAAGAGAAAAGTAAAAAGAAAAGAAGAAGAAGGCTGCTTTAGATATTTTTTTTCTGTTTTAATATTAAAGGGGCTTGGATTTGGCCTAATACTTCTATGTATTATATATATTAACAATTTTTTTTTTTTAACATTTATTTTAAAATTGACTACAAGTTCACATGATGTTCCATCCAATATTTTGAAGCATTGAACATAAGCTTTGCTCTTACGTACAAGGGTACCAAGTTTTGTACATTTTCCTACAAAACAAATTAACATAGTGCAGGGAGTTTAAGCGTATGATATATAATAGTATTTTTCGTGGTGTTTATGCTTTTAGTTCGAATCTCACTTCTTCCTTTTCAACTATTCACTTATGTATAAGCATACTTTTTCTTTTTTGAGAAGAGATGATGCATCTTAGTCCAGCTATCTTTCTGTTGAAAATGTATAGCAGCCACGAACTTGGGGATAGAAGCTGCTTATTATTCTAATTTGAGCAATTATTATGTTTGTTAATTGTTATGACTGTAGACTTTGACGAGGCTAGTCCTTTAACTAATTATTGTTTAATTAAAACAGAAAAGAGAAAGAAGAGACTAAAATAAAATTGTATATAAAGTTCTTTCTCTTTATATATAAAATTGAGACCTGGTATTTATACAATATCATTTATACAATTTTAAATTTCTTTCTCTCAAGACCTTTTAATGTACAGAAAAGTTCTTTTTTTCCTGTGTAGATTCTGTAGAAATAGAAAGAACTTTTTATTCAATTATTTACTAATAAGGTCTCAACTCTGAAGACCTTTAGTTTACCTAGCTAGTAATGTAAAGAAAATGGATAAGATACATATACTAAATAAAGAAGACAACTGAATAATTTATCTAGATATTAGCCTATAGATTAGAATGAATTATTTGACCCTAAAAGAAAACACTACGTTAATCATCATTATGATCAACCGATTGAAACTTATCCTTGTTTTTAGGGGTGGAAAAATTGGATACGACCCGTGAACTTGACACAACACGACACGAAATTAGTAAGTTATGAGTTAAGACTTAATAGGTTCGTGTCATTCAGGTTGATACAACGGATTCGTTTAATAAACGGGTTGGGTTAGTGTTCAACTTATGGAACTCATTTGACCCGTTTAGTTAAATGAAATTTTACCAATGTACCATTCAAACCCTAGGTATATAAACTTATTAGTTGTTGTGGTTTATTTTTTTTGACATATTGTAATTGATTATTTATGATATTGAGATATGTTTTAGTTTTGAATGATTATTTGTGATGCAGTTACTCATTAGTTCTGAATTTTATATTTAAAATATTTATTTGTTTTTTTTTTTTTCATATATGTTTTTCTTCATTTTGATAAAATTAGATAATCAGGTCAACAAGACTAATCCGTTTAATAAATTGGTTGCATTAGGGTTGAGGAATCTTGACCTATTTAATAAACATGTCGAGTTAATGTTAACCTATATAGTCAGATATGCATGAGTTGACACAACACGAACCCGACACGCGAACATGAATGGCCACCCCCTACTTGTTTTTGGTAATTAATGAATAATTGAACCATATTATAATACATTATTTGACTAGAATGTTGGCCACTAACAAAAGTGGGTTTTTTTTAGAGACGTAGAAAGTTAGAAATTTCCATTAAAGAGGTAATGAGGAATATACATTCGATCTTATTGGACCAGACTTTCACCGAAAGGAAGAGAATCAACTACAATCCAACCCCATCACCACGTTGCATACATGCAAGTTTTGCCATAACATAACCCTACGTGCACTGACCATAAGGAGGAGAAACATGCACCAACTAATCGCAAGATCATGTAACCTTGGGCTGCACCAAAATTCACAAGATCATGTTTGCGTAGTGGTGTCTCTTGGGTCTGGTTGGTTCACAAGCTCGCTCCAAGTCGCTGGTACCCAAATTGCAAGCAAATGATCCCCTTTAGATTTTTTTCCTAGCTAGTTGAATTGGAGATTTGAATTTTGAATATTTCTGTTAAAAAAAAAAAAAAATGTCAATCAGTTCTTGGCATAGTTAAACGGTACAACTCCTTAAGTAATTTAGCAAATCTTCAACCATTTTTGTTTTATTTAATTTTTATAAAATTTTATAGAAGATCTGAAAAATTAAGATTTTAACGAATGAATCTCAGGATGACCTTTTTAACATAATGGCCATCCATGGTCCTCCATCAATGAGCTTGACTTCGACACATTAAGGAGCAAAAGACCTATAAAGTCACGCATGGACTCAAATTTTAATATCTATGTTCCAAAAATAAATAAATTGTGTAAAAAGCTCTTTTCTGTTTTTGTGATTTTTGGTTTAATTTTTATAAACTACTTTTCTTTTTTATATTAATTGGCACACACCCTTGATTTGTACTACTTAAAATACCGGTCCTTACCGGACTATACTGGACATACCACCAAATATCGGACATTTCGGCCAAAAAATGGAAATCGGACGGTACTAAAAACTTGAAGAAAATGGAAAATTCTAGTAGCAGAAAGCTCACGACGCCGTCCTCATTGGTTGTTTTCCCATGTTGTCGGCCATTTACCCCAGTTTTCCTCATTTTGTTTTGTCCAGCCGCTTCTCTTTTTTTTTTTTTTTTTTTTTTTTTTTTTTTTTCTTCAGTTTTGACCGAGACTAAACCTCTCTTCTTGTTCCTTTTGTTTTTGTTGTGTGTGTGGCTTTTGTTTAATTGTTTTGTGTGAGTTCTAACACCCCACGTAAACTCATTAACGTGTGAAACAAATTTCAAATTTCAAATATACTTAAAAGACTTTTAGGCTGGCTGCCACTCACATTTGACAAGAAATTTTATGTGTTTTTTTTTTAATAATTAATATCATCTTTTTATCTTTTTGTTATTATTACAATCTAGTATGTCAGGTTATTAGCTTTATTATTATTTTATTAATGGGTTGATATTTGAGCAAGAAATAATCATATTAAAAATAAGAAATTAATTTAGAGAAATATGCTATTATAAATTTAAGAATTCTTATACAGATTTTATAAAATAATTATAAATAAATAATCTACTATGATTATATATATATATATATATATTTATATATATATATATAATAGCGATAATTTCAAAATGGTACACCGGTATTAACCGATATCGAAATATTTCGTTCCCCTAGCCAAACTGGAACAACTCCCTATACGAAATTGACTCTCTTGGTGTGAAACTACCTCTTGGAGACTTGAACCTTGACCCTTACCCCCCAACCCTATTATTATTTATACTTATAGAGTGACCATCGCACCAAGAGTATGCAGTGGTCACTATAGGTGTGTGGTGGTCACCATATGCCAATTTGAATGGTGGATATACGGGATATACCTATTGGAAAGCAATGCTGATTAATCCCTTGTCTTCAACTTTTTTATTTCAATTGATTTGGGCAGTTTCCATTAATTTTCTTTCATTACTTTTATCTTCAACAAAAGTTTATGTAAGTAGTAATTTTATGATATCAAGGTATATATGGGGCACAGATTTATTTTGGTACACTTTAATGTTGACATTGCAGAAGAGAATAAAAATGCCCTTTCTCATTTTTATTGATTAATGGTGTAGCCAAAATGTGATGATCATTGATGGAGCAAAAAATGAGTCGAACAGAAGATTTTTATTCAGAGACAAGCAGCATGAACATGAGGAGAGAAGCTGATGATCAGTAGATAAGTTGAAACTTCATTGTACTAAGAGGCAAATAATGTGATGTGGCATTTTTAGAAAGGCAAATAAATTTTTTAATACTATTTTAATAAACACGTTAGCAATTACTTAGTCAACAGTGTACTCCGTTTGCCACATAGACTATTTTCCGTTAGTGAGATAACGGTAAGGACCAAAATGGAACAGTTTTTTTTTTTTTTTTTTGGGACTAAAAGCGGTAAAATAAAAAAGTAGGGACCAAAGTGAAAATTGGGTGAAAATATAGGGACAAAAATAGTATTTTCGCCTATTATATAGGTAGATATTTAATTTTCTTTTGTTTTATTCTTTTAGTTTAGTTTTGATTTTAGTATTGAGCGAAATAGGAGCTTCTTAACTAGTTTGTCTTTAAATAATGAACAAATTCTTAACAAGTTAGAACAACAGAGGTACTTGTGCAGATTCTTTAACTTGAGCAAGTAATGACTGTAGACTTTTGATTAATTTCCCATGGATCGTACAAGGTGTTGAGATTGACAAAAGCTCAAGCTTTCAACAATGAAGATTTAGGAATTTGAAAGAAGGAGAGAATCAACCTGTGAAGTTGTATATGCAAAAGTGTATTAAATTACAAAAACTCTGTGCTTATATATTAGAAGCAAATCATAACAAACTAACAAACTAAACTAACTAGAACCAATAAGAACAAGACACCTGTCACCTAAAACAGTATTTAACAACTAACAAACTATTACAGAAAACCTACTTGTAGGTTATAAAGTTATTGCCAAACGACTGTAGCTTATGCAGATATCAACATTTACCATTCTTCTTCTGAACTGCTTCTTCTTCTTCTTTATTCCTCAATTCCTCAATCTGGTTTCACTTTAAGCCTTTAACACAAGGCACAGTTGCTGGTCCAGTATGTCTACCTTGATATCTGAGCTCAATACATATGAATTTGAACTTGCTTAATTAAATGAATAATAATAAAACTAATTTAACACAAATTTGGAAGCTATTAGCAGGCAGCAGTAGCAACTATAGTACAAATAACGTGAATTAAGTCCAAACCATCAATTTGAAAATTTTGTGAAGAAGCCAAAGTTTTGATACAAAATAATTAAAACATATGCCATAAATTATCCCAAAAAAAAAAAAAAAATCATACAGGCAAAATTTAGGTACAGTATCTTATGTTTTTCTCTTAAAATTTTGACACGTGGCTATTTAATAATCACGGCTAAACGGCGTTAATCACCCAAAACCCAAAAAAAAAAAAAAAAAAATCTACTCCCCTGAAATGGAAGAAACGCAGAATGCCAAAGCTCTTTCAGCCCACCATGGACGGCTTCTCAAGCTCTTCTCTCTGCAAACCAAATCATCACAACTGAGCAATGGCAGCACTAGAGTCAGAGAGTTCCAGCGACCTCCCTCTCACTTTGGCAGCCTTGGCTCTCGTCCTCCAATGGCCCACCACCAGCTAAGCCCCACCTGGGTCCCACCACTAGCGAACCTCCTCCCTCTTCGTTTCCTTACTATCTTTGGTGACATGTCCAATCTCAAGCCCAAGGTTCAGTTTTGTGTGAAATTCTTGGCTTTTGAGGTTGATTTATTTTGATTTTGTTTTATTTTATTTTATGAGTTGGATCAAAGAGAGATTTGGGTAGATTAAAGAGAGAAAAATCAAAGAACTCAAGGGGGTTTTAGAGGGAAAGAAGCAGAGACAAATCGAGATGAGAGAATGAAAGAGAAACTTTGGGGTGGCGACGGCAAGCGGCTGTGGCAGAGAAGAAACAACAATGGCGGGTGTGGTACCTCCGGGTACTACCATGCATAAGGAGGATCCAAAGCCCACAAAGGAAGAGAAAGTTGATTTCATGAACCTTCCCTGTCCCATACCCTATGAAGAAATCCACCGCGAAGTTTTCAGTTTGTACTCTCTACCCATCAAAGTTTTCAACTTTTTTCATTAATGCATTATGGGTCTTAGTTTAATCTTACTATTTTCATGTTTTTTTCTCCTCATTTTTATTATTCTCCGATTTGTTCTATTTTGGGTCTGGGCTAAGAGAGAAGCTTTAGGGAGCTAACCATGGTGGATCAGCTGCTCTTTCATTCTCTCGTCTTGATCTATCTCCACTTCATTCTCTCTCTCTCTTTGATCTATCTTTTCTATGCTAAATTTTCTTTCAAAAATTTAATGGGTCTACCGTCTATGTTTGGGTTTCAATAATTCAATGGGTTTATGCTGAATCCTGTGCAAATTGGTTTGTGCTTTAGATGAATTTTCTAACCGGAGATAGTTGGTCTCTAACGCCGTTTAATAAAAATGTTAATGAGACACGTGGTAGAGTTTTAAAGAGAGAACCTAAGGTACTGCACTTAAGATATTGTGCCTAAATTTTGTCATTTTCGTATTATAATTCACTTCACGTTATACATACATACATATACATACGTACATATATATATATATATATATATATTATGAATTTTAAATAATATAATACATTTTACTTTATTATTGATCCTAAAAAATAAATTTTTTAATCGAAAAATAGAGAGGATCCTAAGTTACCACATACGTAACTTCCAAGAATTCGCAAGGAAGATACCAACAATTTTGATGTATGTTTAAAATTTGAAATTTAAGGCCCGTGGACAAAGATACTTGCACTATGCAGTCTATACGTCATTACGCACATAAATTAAAAAAAAAAAATGCATGCATGCATAATTGTCTTTGCAACTGAAATTTCCGTACTTCCAGTTCCACGAGGGGTAACAACTTTAATTTGCACAAGCTTCCATCTTAAACTCTTAAGAGCAATCTCATTAATGGTTGGAAAAGTTTGTAAAATACAAAAAATGCTTAATTTTGCACATTTTAGCTAAAATAACACTTATATCAGTGCTTGTAAAAGTGCGCAAATATACAAAACTACTACAATAACCGTGCATGTTAGGATATATGTGGAACTTGTTAGAGTATATGTCATTGTAAATTGGCTAATTCTTTGACAAAACACACTTTACTTGTAATTTGATAGATCTAGGATGGTTTAAGTCTTCAAGGAATAAAAGTTCAAGTCTAGTATTGAAGCCATGCAAATCTGTCCAAGAAATAAGGGAAGAAGTACAGTTCATTAAAGCTCGACAGATAAATCTATCGAAGTTTAATGTTTAATTCTCGACAGCTCTTAACGGAAGCTGTATCTATCGAGAATTACGAAATTCAGATTTCCAGATCTGTTTTTCAGGCATATCCAAGTTATTTGTGTATGGTTTCTTTTCTCACAACCTTAGACATATATAATGATTATTTTAAGTGCTGTCTCACTTGATGCAAAGGTTGTTGCAATTGTTGTTGCACTCAAATTGTAATTGGAGACAATTTGCCCTAGTTCATCTTTCTCTTGTAGAAGCTGCTGTGTTTATGCGCCAAGAGTTTTGTAACCAATGAGCTTCTTGATCTTCATCGTCTGGATGAATTGAAAAACTTTGTAGCCAACATCTTCCTTAAGTTGGTGTGTTAGTCACGTACTAGGAGCTATGCATTAAAAATGAGAGATTGTTACTACATTACAAGTCCAATTAGGGTATTGGGGTAAGAGTTCAACTGTAGGTTGGTATAAGGTACTGGGATTCCTTTACTTGTAACCGTTTGTTTTGATAATAGTGGATTCTCGGGTGTAGTGACCTTAAATTCACCCGGTGGGGTTTTGCCTCGGTTGTTTTCCCTATTCGTAAACAAATCACTCGTGTCAAATTTATTTTCAGCTACATTTAGTTATTTGGTGATTTGTTTGTGCTACCACGCTTATTGCATGTAATTGTACCTAATTAATTCACTTGGCTAATTAATTAGTTAATTTACCAAATGGGTCAATACATTCTTGGCCTATCAGTGCATATATACTCCATTACTGTAGTTTTTCTATACATTATTTTAATATATTTTTTTCTCTCCCTCACATTCTCTCTTCCCCTGACTCTCTCTCTCTCTCTCTTCAACCCATAATCTCTGCAACTGATAACCCCCACCGCTAACCACACAGACCCATCACCACCATCCATATCACCGCAACTTAGCACTGCCAAACACCACCACCACAACCTAGCACTGCCAACCACCACCACCACAACACAGACACACCACAAAATTAACCAAAAATGAAACAAACCCACACATAGTCACACCACAAAATCAACCGAAAATCAAACACACCCACACACGGACACACCAACAGAGACAGAGAGAGCATTTTTGTGAACTTGTGGATTGTGGATTGGTGTTAGTGGTGCTTTGATTGTGGATCATTGATCAGTGATTATGGATCGGTGGATAGGTGGATTGGTGATCGGAGAGGAGATTTCAACCAAGAGGGGGCGAGGGAGAGGCGATTTCATCACCATCTCCATCGCCATTGCCGCATATGGATTGCTGATGTGGATTGGTGCTAGCGGTGTAGATCGGTGCTGGCGGTGTAGATAGGTGCTTGTGGGTCGACGAAGATCGGTGGTGCTTTTGGGTTTTGATGCTTGTGGTGCTTGTGATGGAGAGTTGATCTGACCATGAGAGAAAGAAGAAGAAAGAAGAGAAAGAAAAAGAAAGAAGAAACGGCAGAGAGATTAAAAAAAAAAGAAAAAAAGAAAAGAAAGAAATAATAAGAGAGAAGAGGAAGAAAAAGAAAGAAGAAACGGCAGAGAGAAAATGACAATAGATTAGGATAAAATAATATTAAAAAAAGAATAAAAAAATATTATTTATATAAAATATAGTATATAATAGAAGGACTAATGTGGGTGTTTTGTAAAAGTGATGGTGTAAAATAAAAAATGTAGTTTTTTTTTGTAAAATAGATAGAATCTTTTAGAAGAACTGATATAGTTGCTCTAAAACTCAAATTGAGAAAAATAACCAGCTAATTGTGGGTTTCTGTTTGAATATTGTATGAAGGTGAAATATGTTTTTATTCTAATCTTTTTGGGTATCTTCAACTGTACAATAAATCAAACACTAAGGCTTCTAAATATTTTTTTAGAATTATTTATTTTACTTTTAAACCATATTTATTACTTTTTTTTAAAAGATTTCATAATTTGTAAGAAACGGTGGCAGCTCTATGAATATTTTTTAGAGTAGTCACTAAGAAATTTAAATTATACAAAACCAAATCTAATAATGAAATAACTTGAATATATAAACATAAAAAGAAAACACACAAATACATGAAGTATTATAATTTCTTTACTAACAAAGAGAAAAAAGGGGGGAGAAACTGATAAATGATATAGTGGAAATTGAGAATAATGATATGAGCGTAATAAAGTGAGAGAGTGAGTCTAAAATGATCATAGAGAATTAAAATATGGAGAGAGAGAGAGAGAGAGAGAGAGAAGCAAATGATATTTGCTAAAACTGTGAGTAGAGTCGCTAAAGGAGAGAGAAATTGTTGCAACTGCAAAGTCAAAGAAAACATAACTACTAGTACCGCTAAGGAGAATTCACGACTACATTATTTCTATTTGTACCTTTTTTTTTTTAAAGGAAAAATGAAATTAGAGATTATTTCTAAGTAATGGGTTGAACGAGTTACAAATTTGAATGTGCTAGGGTCATATTTTCTATGTATTGGCTTATCTTTTGACAAAAACGCATTTTACTTATAATTGGGTAGATCTAAATTGAGTTTAATGTATCAACAAATGTATGAAGTTTACTTTACAAGTGGTATCATTAAAGATATGAAAATTGATCCAAGAAACAAATGAAGAAAAGTTATATCATTAAAGCTCGACACTAGTCTCAACACTAGCATCTATCGAGGTTTAATGAGCAAGCTCGACACAAGCTCAATCTATCAAGATTTACGAATTTAGAATTCTCAGATCTGAACTTTGGCCTATGATGACTTGAATGACTAGAGTTTCTCTCTCTTCAACCCTAGACCATACAAAATGCTTATTTTAAAAGTCATCAAATACACAAAAATTCAATTAGAGAACTCATACACTCTGTGAGAAGCTACTGCGTTTTGTTCGCTTTAGTGTTTTGTAACTAAGTCCTTCCTAATCTTCAATGTACTTTGGAGTGAAGAACTTTGCAGCTAACAACAATCAATCAAGTTGCTGGAGTTAGTCACGTACTGAGATCCGTGCGTGTGAAGAAGTTTACTATAAGATCAAGTCCAACTAAGTATTAGAGTAAAGGTTCAAGTGTAGGTTGGTATTTTGGGATAAGCTAAGGTAGCGGTAAGATTCCTCATACTTGTAACCATTTGATTGTTAATTAGTGAATTCTTGGGAGTGGTGACCTGAAATTCACCTGGTGGAGCTTTTGCCTTACGAGAGGTTTTCTCCATTCGTCAACAAATTAATGTCATTTATTTTCCATTGCATATTAGTTTATTTGATGATTTGTTGGTGCCTCCACATTTTGCATGTAATTTGACTGAATTAATCAACTTGAGTAATTGAATTAATTAACCAGGGTCAATCTATAATCCAATAGAATGATTGAAGTATTTTTTTAAAAAGGCTTTTTGTTGAATAAATGTTCACTTGTTGTTTGGACTAGTCTTGTTTTTGTTTAAGTTAGTTTTTGTTGTTATTTGGGTTATTTTTTATTATTTTTATTTTATTGTTATTGTTATTTTATTTTTTGGTTAAGGAGTTAAGAATAATATATTTGGGGGGACATAATTATGTTTGAAGATATTCTATGTCCACAACATTTTCACAAGTCCCAACTTACATCAAACTTTTGCAACAAGCTATTATTGGAGGATAAAAATTTGATGTTAGTATTAGGCCAAAATTAGAATCTTTAAAAGCTTACTGCATAAGATTTGTTATGAAATTATTATAAAAATGTTGTAGATGTAGCATTTCTCTTATTTTGTAGAACCAAAATTACTGTGATTCTTAAGCCAACGTGTTCAACATTTTTTTAGGATAGTCACAATAGGTTAGTTTAGCATATAAATTTTTTTTGCAAGTTTATATATATATATATACACACACATATTTTTTTTGCAAGTCAAGGTAATCTTGTGACCACCCACATCAATATGGAGCAACCTATTAAGGTTATTTTTGAACATCTAAAAAGTGGACACCAAAGAGTAGTATCCTCGTAATAGTAGCATAGATAATAAGGCCAATACCAATACTAATACCAATATCAATACCACTAACAATAACAATAACAATAAAAATACCAACAACAAGAATTTTAATTAAAATAAACTTGTTTCTATTTTTTGTAATATAATTTTTCTCCTTAAAGAGCCCATTCATACTAAAACTTGGTGAGAATAAACATAGTATGTTCTCGTGTTGATTGCACGTTTTCCCCTGAATTATTATTCATTTCACATCAATCTCCTTCCTAGAATTTAAATAGAGCAATACCCACCCCCCCCCCCCCCCCCCAAAGTTAATAGGTGATTGGCATATGCTCCAAAACTAATAAATTCTGTTAAATTAAACATTTTAAAAGAAATTTATTTTATTTTAAATTGTCAAATTGAGCTCATACTTAAAAGTATCACATTTCCCATGGGCAATCCATGGATGCATAGATTTTCAATAGTCACCTCAAACAACCACATACTCATTGATGAATGTACCTTCTAATTATGTTTGTTTGTCAATTATCAATGAATTAAACATGGCATAATTTTACAAGATTTGTTGAGTAGGTAATTGAATCGGTTAATTTAGAAATTCACTATCTGCACAGGAATTCACAATCACGCGTCTTCCTACTTTCCATCACTCTTTCATATTTTCTGTTCATCGTCATCGATAGCCTTATCTTCTCTTTGTGTCATTATTTCACAAAATATATGGCCCATAGGTGACTGATGTTGTTGAATTTTACTTTGTACATCCTAAATTGGCAAGATGACAAATTTTGGTTTTAATTTTATTTCATTTGATTTGTTAGTTTTTAACATGTAAGAGTAATATTAGTGGGTTATTTGTGGATTTTTTTTTCTTCAATGTATTGTTTGGTGATATTTTTACTTTGAATAATAATAACAATAATAACAATTACCGTAACAAAAACAACATATAAAATAACAACAATTTTAGTAAACATAAATATATGTTTATGTTTGTTATATTTTCTTATTTAAAAAAAAAAAAACCATTCTAATTGAACTTAATTAGTGAAAATAAAATAAAAATAAAAATAATTGGCAAAAAATACAAAATACTCCATTTTAGTTTGGTAAATTTTCATTAATTTGGTAATTTAATTTTCATTTTTGTCACTTTGGTCATATAAGCTTGCACTTACGTACTGTTGTTGTTACTCCTTTGTCCATAACTCTGTTATTATTAAAAAAATATTTTTTCAATACTAAAGAACAACTAAAAAAAAATTAATTAAATTACATATTTGGTCCTTAACGTTTTAAATATGTTAGTTTAGTTCTTAACATTTTGCTATTGTGTCAAAAAATATACAGACGTTTCTAATAGTGATATTAAAATCTTTCTTTTTCAATTGAGAGCTACCATATCAATAGCCATCTGTTCTTAATTTATATAAATAAATAAACAAAAGGAAAAGACTTGGCTACATAGCTACATGCACTTGGGCCTCCCCAGTTTTTTCTGGCATAAGCAGGCCTATGTATATCCTTCCTAGGTTTTTGAATTTACGAGTCTCATTTTCTCTACATGCACATAAATTTATGAAGTGTATATCTCTTGATTGTCCAGTTTTTTCTGGCATAAGCAGGCCTATGTATATCCTTCCTAGGTTTTTGAATTTACGAGTCTCATTTTCTCTACATGCACATAAATTTATGAAGTGTAAATCTCTTGGCCGTAGGATCAGCTACCATCTTGTTCAAGGTATAAACCATACTTGTATTATAATTAATTAGGCATTCTAAATTATAAAAGAAAATTAAAAAAGACTTTTGCATGCACTCTACATTAGACCTAGACTAGGTGTGGGTGCAAGTGCCTGCGATGGTGTCCTTTTGGGGTTTCCTCCAAAATTCGTGGGAAGCATGCCTTGGCCTAAGGTAGACCTTGGCTGTCACGCCCTGAATCCAAGTAAAGGTCAGACACGTGACAACAGCCACACACTTATAAAGTTTACACCCTGTAAGTGTGAAAGACCTTCTTAATAACTAAAAATTATCCTCAAAGAAAATTTCATCAATAAATCCAAAAATATCTTCATTAATGCAATTATGAAAAGATCTCCAAATAATAATCTTCCAACATCACAAAGAAAAATAGACTAAATCTTTTAAGACTAAAAGTCTAAACAAAAGATAATTTTAAACATAAAGTCAAAATCTTATTCCAATGATTCCTAAACATTACTCATATGCACATCCCAGCAAAAGCCCAAACACATGCTACTCTTCCTGATCAGAATATGAAAGGTGAAAGAGGGAGGGGGGGGGGGGGGGTGAGTTGACAGCTTAATACGTAACCAAATACCAAACTAGTTGAAACAAGTATATAGATTGACAAAATAATATAGATTTATGAGATCAAAAATTTTCACATATGTCAAAAGTTATAATATATTATAGGTTTTCAAAGATAAACTAAAGAAGTTTTATAGTCTTAAAATAATTCATAAATTCAAACATATTCACATTCTCAACAATCTTATATATTTATTACTATGGTCACGCTATATCCCCATGACTAGGCATCAGATTCAGAATAAACTAGTTCCGTACTAATATATATTCCTCATTAGCTTGGTCTAGAAATACGATAGGCTCATGATGCCCCTGATAGAACTACTTTCGATACCAATGAATAACCCTCATTGGCTGGGTATCAAAGTATCCAAAATCATATATACCAAATCAGAGTTCAAACAAAAATATATCTCATCTAAATACACATATAAAATCATATATTCAGTAATCAAATATATTTGTGATAATTCTTTATTCTTTACTTTAAGCCAGTAATACAATTGAATAAAATTGTAACAGTTATAAACAATTTCAGTAGTTAAAATACAGTAGTATAAACAAAAGAAAACCAATTAAGATAAGATTACTTACCTCAACTAGCTCACCACAAAAGAGCTTCTCCTTAACACTTGCTCTAAAATCCTTAAATATCACCTAAAACAATTTTACAAGTATCATTTACTCAATAATCAAATAATTTAAGAAAAACTTATAACGGTACCAGGCCAGAAAAGAAACTACTAAAAATACTCAATAACTGTTCACTGTTATTTCACACCAAAATTCCACATAATCATAATATTTTCTTTATTTTTTTGCCACCATTAATGCCCTAGAGATACGGCTAAAACTTCTAGTACTATATCATACTAGGAAAGACAAGGCACCTGGACATATCTTCAAGTATTACTTTCTTTTTTTCTTTTTTTTTTCTTTTTTTTTTTTTTTTTTTTTAATTTTTAGGATATTACATTGGCGGAGTGTGTAAATGGAGTTGCCACCTACTTTAGCTTTAGGAACCATAAATATAGCGCCCTTCGTGGAAGGACTGATTTTTACCAAAGCACATGTCCAGAGTTTAGGTATGGGGATGAGAGGTGTTAGGCACCCAACCCTACCCAATTCGTGAGTCGGCTTCCACTTATTGTGTTCCAAGTCTTAATCTCATTAAAGGCATAGTTAACATGTTATTCTAACACACACACACACACACACACACACTAGCATGCATCTAAAGCAATCAATATGGCATAATCATCCCCAAACCTAGTGTTTATCTATCGTGGCATATAAGCATACATCTCTAAGGGCAGAAAAATCACAAGGCAAATCCGGTTCAACATGTTATAGCATTCATACCTCAAAATTAAGGGATTCAACCAAGCATGACATGTTCATCACCCCTATCACATTCACCAACCAAACATGTGTTCATAGTGTTATGCATGACTTACCTCATTTACCTCACTGCATCACTGCACCTATGCATCTATGCATGATCATATCCAAATGCATGTTCACAGTATTCAAGTAAAAAAAAAAGACCCTAATTAATAAGCATAAAAAGATAAAAACAAAGCAAAGTGAAACAAAACAAGGTAAATAAATGTATATAGATATGAAAACTAGGTTAAACAGAGGCTAAACATGTAGATAAAACAAAGGAAAAAATAAATAGAAGGTGAATTAGGGTTTCTGGGCAAAAGTATGTATGCACATACATAGGGCATGCGTACATAGCCCATCTATATGCATACGTATACTACGAGAATGCGTATGCATGCACACCCTAAGAACCCTAACCCAGAAACTACAAAATAGAAGCACAAATACAAAGAATCTAACAACCTAACATACTCATAATAAAAGCACAAAGCAAACCTAGACTAAACAAACATATTAAAGCAAACAAAACACATATATAAACACAAGATCAAAAGAAAAATAAAGAAAAGCGAAGAGCCAAAGTTAGAAACTTTACCTCAATACTAGAACTCTCTAGAGCTTGATTTTGACCATTCCCCTCAGTCAATCTATTCACAACCAAATCAAAGATGAGTTAGTAAACTTAGAACTCAAAGATCAAGACTAGAGAAGGTCCTAACCAAGCAAAATTTAACTTGAGGATGTTTTGTGAAAAACTCCCTCTTTGATTCACTATTTTCTAGTGAATCTTATGTCTTTTACCACTGGAATTCCTCCTCCTTGAAAAAGTACCTTTTATGGCTTTATATAGTCGTAAAATAGGAGTTTGGGGTGGCTCCCAAATGATGTGGGATCCATTCCAAACTGAGTTTAAATGCAGAAAATTTGTCTTTCATAGTTTCTGGAACCCTAGCATGTGCACGCATGCATGTGTGTGCGTATGTATGCACACACAGAACTTGAGCATGTGTACACATACGCGTAAATGCGTATGCATGCCTTAGGGTTTCCGTGGTCTTTCTTTTCCAAAATAATTTATTTAATCCAAAAATAAGTTATATTTTCTATAAACACTTTTCTCATGTCAATTTTCATCTGATTGGGCCCTAAACTAACCTTGGGCTTTAGAATTCTAACATCATCGAGGAACGGGGCTTAAGTTGTAAGGGGTATAAAATGCAGTGTCTACACTAAGCACTCAAAAAAATAAATCTTTTAATAGGAATTCTGGATTATAATTTATTTCTTTAGGGAAAGGTTCAAATTGCATTGCATCTGGGCATCTATGTCCTCCGCATTTTGTTCCTTTTAATCAACACAAAATACAAAGATAAATTTATTTTTTCTTCAAAACAGATTATAATAATACACAATCTTTGTCCTACCATACAGATGATTAGTTTTTGATCTGGCCACACACCAAGGTAACAAAATAAATTATAAAGTTTTTGATCTGGTCACACACCAAGCTTTTTATCAATACAGTATTATATATAATCATACCTTGTTATCTTCAAAAAATTATGAAAGTAGTAATCTTATGGTACCAAGGTTATATCTATGGCAATAATTCATTTACATACAAATTTGAAATGATGTAAAACAGATATCACAGACCTTCTTGGAGCAGTAAGGGCGCCGAAAATCACGGCTCAGATCAAGGAGAGATACCAGTAGAGGCCATCGGGCCATCGATGTCAAAATTGCATAAAATTTGGCAGGTTGAAGGGAAATGACATTCTAATCCAAACTCGCGCGAGAACATCGAGCATCGCCTAAATTTAGGTAAATTCCTTCGTTAAGGCTTCGAAAACAGTGTTTTTGATATTTATAGTAATATTTATTTTTCTTTAATAACTTTTAATTTAAAAGCCAGAATAAGGACCCGTGTGTTTTGGAACGTCTCTTAAAGATTGTATTTTCAATTTTCGCAATTATTTCAATTTTTCTATTTTTGGCAAAAATCACTATTTTGCAACCTAATAACATAATTAATGCGAATTAGGGTCTCTGGACATTTTCCTAGCTGCCTTATGTTTTTGTTTTTGTTTTTTTTTTTTTTTTTTTTTAACATATTATAGCCTCCAAGGCAGTTTAGTTTTCAGATTTATAAAAATACAGACTTTGTCTATTTCTCTCTAGTAGGTTTTAGAACCCTATCACCGTGTGGATTCAAGGGACCTCTCGTAGATTTGAGGTTTTCATTCAGAAGCTAACATGTTTAGTTTCTTTTTTCATTCAGAAAGAAACATGTTTGTTTTCTTATAGCGTCCATGACATCACTCAAGGCCATGTGGAGAGAGAAGCAGCAGAGTATATTAGTGGAAATTTCATTGATGTGAGATTTTATATTTATTTAATTACATATTAGTGGAAGAGTAGTACTAGAGCCACAAACAATTTTACAAACTTTTTACAAAATTTTATTACAATTCTTATTAAAAAATAAAATAAATCAACTATCTCCCTTCCTTCCTAACCTTCACCTCACCCTCTCATTTCTTTATGCATATATATCTAGTGACTTACTTGTTTGTAAAATTGTTTATGACTAGCATTACTTTTATTGAAAATTTCATTGAATATGTTTGTTTGTTTATTTATTTATTTTTTGATGAGTGAATATGTTTGTTAAGAAGCCAAAGTTTGTAAACTTTAGTAAAAAATTATCATAAAAAGCTCTTGTCCCTTTTAAATATATCCATTTCGTCTTTTAGATTAAATAATTACAAATTAAAAATATATTTGTATTATATTATTTAAATTTTTAATGATGTAAAATATACTGACTCTTAAACTAAAGAAATAAAATGTTATTGATAAAAATGGAGAGCAACCTTACCATGTAATTTCGAATTCTATTACCAGGAAGATACTAACAATGTTCACTGATACATTTAAAATTTGAAATATAATACTTGTGGGCAAAGAAACTTGCACTATACGGCTCGACCAGTTCATAAAAATTAGAGGCATGCATGCATGAAATCTTTGCTACTGAAGTTTCTGTCCACGCGGGGGTAAGCTATTTTGCACCAGTTAGCACCTTAACCTTGCCACCATCTTCACAACTTGCACGTACGGCATTATGTCAGTATGTATGTTTTTCCAGCAAAGTATTGACTCTGTGTTGCAAATTTCAACTCTTGTTCATGCCAATCCCTCCCTATATACAAAATCTCCGGAAATTGATTTCAAATTTCATGGCACCTACGTACAGCGCTGTTTCAAAACAATTTCCATGATGATTCAGTGAAGATGTTTCTCTGTATCTCTGAAATGTCCACACCCTTCTTGCACGGGCCGCGTTTCCTTTTTCTATTCCCTTATTTAACCAATGTAGCTCTAGGCATAGTCATATATCTTAAACTCTCTACTTTACAGAAGAAAAGATGGCGCTTCTAACTATTATTCTTCTCAAAGTCACAGTGGTGCTAGTGCTTTTCCTTATGTGCATGCCTGCATATGAAGCTAGGACAATTTCTCATGGACAAAACCAAAATCTGATGAAAAATTATAAGGAAAAGTTGATTGGAGCAGTACAACAAGGTGAAGAAGCCCTTCCATATGTGTCCAATCCGACTTCAATAATGAGCCAAAAGGACTTAATTGTTACTGATCACACTATTGATGTCTCTCCCTCACTACGCCGAATACTGCAAAGGGGTCCTGTCCCTCGATCTGGGCCAAATCCACCAACCCATATTCCTCCTAAAACAAGTCATAGTTCTGCTCCTCCTTTTCCAGGCTCAATGGAGAAGAGTCCTCCGTCTTCCTCTATGCCCAAGGAGAGCACCTCCATCCCTTAGGTTAAAGCAAATGACCCAAATTAAAAGTAAGGGGGTTACCAACTTACCAAAGCTTATGCTACATTGTTTATTGGGCTGTGTGCACGTACATGTATCTACACATTATGTGCAACTGGTTTTTCCTTTGTTTATTTATTTTTTATTTTTATGTGGTTATTCCTTTAAGTGTATCCGTGTATGTAACTCTCATCTTTTATTACATTCTTAATCATTTTTAATGTGTTTATTCCTTTCAAGACAAATTTGATTCTTGCCGGGCCTCACGTGCACAATATCTCTACCAAAGAAGAAATCACGTGCTAATAAAAAATAAAAAAACTAAATAAAAAAAGAAATTAGTTATTAAGGGGGTGTTTGAACAACAGTTTTCAGTGTTTAAATATTATAATACGTATTTTCACAACACTTTTTAACTCATACGTATTTCCACTACATTTAAACAACGATACTAGAAATCTCTTACCAAACGGGTCCTAATTATTCAAGATAATGCTTCCAAGTTCCAACATATGTTGGAAGAGAAAAGCAAAAAGAAAAGAAGAAGAAGATTGCTTTAGACATTTTTGCTGCTTTAATACAAACGGGTTTTGGGTTGAGTCTATGTATTGTATTCAACATGACTACATGTTAGCATGGTGTCCCATCCAATATTTTGAATTATTGGACAGAAGCTTTGCTCTTACAAATCCTTCAAAATAAATTAAAATAATGCAAAGAATTCAACTAATGGTCATATGGTAATGGTATCATTTGTGGTATTTTGTGGTATTTATGTATATGGTTCAAACTTCACTTCTTCCTATTCAACTATTCACCTATAAAAAATTATGGTAATTAACAGTCATAGCATTTTTTTTTTCTTTTTTTGGGAAGAGATCATGCACAATCTTAGTCCAGCTATATTTCTGTTGAAATTTATTAGTTTTAAATTCAACCTGTCCATACTCCATACTAGGAAAAAAAAGGGTTAATTTCCACGGTTCCGCCGGCGTCATAGTGACTTGAATATTCTTATAGACAATTATTAGGTTTTGTTTGTAGAAGTTAATTGATCTTGGGCTAAAAAAAAATTGGACTTTGCTTGGTAATATATGATTCAAAGAACGATACCGTTTTCTTCTCTTTATTTTTTTTAGAAAAAAAGAAAATAATAAAGAGTGTTAGTTCTTGAAAAAAAATTCACTGGTTTTCTTTCATGCCTTGTTATGTTCAAAAAAATTATTGAAGAAGTAATCTTAATTTTAGTCTCAAGATGTATGCCAACACAGATTCAGTTGTAGCCAACTTCGATGTTGAAAGTGTATAGCAGCCAGGAACTTGGGGGTAGAAGCTGCTTAATTAGTCTAATTTGAGCAATTATTATGTTTGTTATGACTGTAGACTTTGACGAGGCTTTAGCCAACTATTTTTTTAATTAAAACTAAAAAGAGAAAGAAGAGACTAAAATAAAATTGTATGTAAAGTTCTTTATCTTTATATATAAAACTGAGAACTGGTATTTATACAATTTTAAAATTTCTTTCTCTCAAGACCTTTTAGTACACGCACAGAAAAGTTCTTTTTTCTGTGTAGATTCTGTGGAAAATAGAAATAACTTTATATACAATTATTTACAAATAAGGTCTCCAACTCTCAAGACCTTTACTATACAGTTATGTAGTATGACCTAGTAATGTAAAGAAAATGGAAAGGATACATATACTAAATAAAGAAGACACCATCAATTGGCCTATAGGTTAGAATGCATTATTTGACCCTAAAAGAAAACCCTATCATCATTATGATCAACTGATTGAAACTTATCCTTTTTTTCTGGTAATTAAATGAATATTGTAATCATATTATAATACATTATTTGACTAGAATGTTGGCCACTAACGAAAGTGTGTTTTTTTAGGCGTAGAAAGTTAGAAATTTCCATTAAAGAGGTAATGAGGAATATACATTCGATCTTATTGGACCAGACTTTCACCGAAAGGAAGAGAATCAACTACAATCCAACCCTAGCACCACGTTGCATACATGCAAGTTTTGCCATAACCATACGTGCACTGACCTTAAGGAGGAGAAACTCCAACTGATCATCAACATATATAAGCAACTGATTTCCTCTCAACTGTGTAAGCTGAGGCTGCACCAAAATTCACAAGATCATGTTTGGGTGGATCAGTGTCTCTTGGGTCTGGTTGGTTCACATGCTCGCTCCAAGTCGCTTGTACGTGATTGGCAAGCAATTGACTCCCTCTAGATTTTATTTTTTGGTATATACATCAATAGTTGAAAGTCGGAATTTAAATTTTGAATATCAATCTTTATTGGAAACACAAAAAATTGTCAATTAATTAAATTATAAGGTTTTTGGTGACTCCCGTCATCTTTATATGCCACAATATATGTTAGTTAAACGGTACAACTCCTTAATTAAGTAACTTAGCAAATCCTGAACCATTTTTTTTTTTTTGTTAATTTTTAAAGAACATCCGAAAAATTAAGATTTTCAAAGAATGAGTCTCAGGATGGCTTTCGTAATATTATGACCATTCATGGTCCTCCATCGATCAACTTGGCTTCGACACATTAAGTTGCAAAAGACCTATAAAGTCACACATGGACTCAAATTTTATATCTAAGTTCCAAAAATAAATAAATTGTATATAATTATAAAGTTCTTTTCTGTTTTTGTCTTTATTTTGGTTTAATTTTTATAAACTACTTTTTTTTTTTTTTTTAATTGGCACAGATTTTTCTTTAGTTTCTTTGTCGGTTGGAGTTGTGGACCAAGGGAATCGTTCTTTAGATTGCCATATTTAATGTTTATGTTATTGAACTTACTCCATATGCCAATTTGAATGGTGGACACGGGATATACCAGTTGGAAAGCAATGCTGATTTACCCCTTGTCTTCAACTTTTTGATTTCTTATATCTTCATAAATTTTAATGTGAACTTGTCAGTCAATCCCTTTATTTCAGTTAGTGCTCAGAGTGCGCTGGAATAACCATGTTGGACAATTGTGGTAAAACTTTTATAAAGTGACCATTTATTTGAACTTTTAAAGGGCCCAAGCATTTTAATCTGAAAGAGTTTTCTTTTCTTTTCTTTTCTTTTTTTAATCTCAGCATTCTTATCCATTGCCTGTAACTTTTACTTGAATCATGCATATACATGTAACAAGATTAGGGCTATCCAATCCAAACCCAGACCCGATGAATCTACCCGACCCAGAGTCATTTGAACCGGAACCCACTTGATCCAAGAACTGTGGCAATCAATGGTGGGTATGTGTCTTCAACATCCGACGTCGGCGAGTCAAATAGCAGGTTTCATTGGTTGAGACTTGAGTGGCCCGATTTGAGCAAAGACCTCGCTATTCTCCTCCTCATTTCCTCACCGTAACAAATCTAGTGAGATCTCCCTCATATCTTGTGGAGATCTCAACAGACCTAGCGAGATCTCTGCTAGATCTGGTGGATATCTCAATATTTACAAATTGTTTTGCACCAACGCACTTTAACACTTAGTTATATTTTTCTTATTGTCTTCCACCACAATAGGCCACTCAATTTTTTCATCCAACCTTATTGACAGACCAGCCCCTTTTGTATTGTGACAATTAAGCAGCCTTAGACATATTTGCAAATCTAATCTATCACAAAAGAACAAAACGTATAGAATTGGGTTTTCACTTTGTTAGAGAGAAAATTCAAGATGGAGTAGTATAGACATTTCATGTTTCCAAACATCAAAGAGCTGATCTCTTTGCAGCCACTTGGACAACAACAATTTCACACCTTATTGTCCAAGATGCGCATTAAGAATATCTATGCTCATCTTTCGGGCCGGGGAGTATCAAAGAAATGATCAAGTCAGTTGCATTGAAGTGGAGCACTATAAAGACAGAAACAACAAGAATAGTATAGACGACAGGCAGTTTTGGTTTTTGTACATAATACAGAAACGTGTAGTTTACTTAATTAATTATATGTAACTACTTGAAACGTGTCAATAGTTGATAAGTTGAGTCGTTTAGTGTTGGCTACTGTTAGTCGATCGGTTAGTTAGTGTAGCTTCCTTCTTACTATGTTTTTCATGTAACACTTCCTAAAACGAGATTCCATTGGAATAAACAGGGCTATATTTATTATTTTGATCAATGAGTATCAATCAGAGAAATACTTGTCTCACAAACTTTAATATTTCTAGCCATATTGTTGCTATTTTTAGGGTTTAAGTAGTGATAGTCAGGTGATAATAGTATTATTTATAGTGTCTCATGTCTGTAGTTCAAAAATCACTTCTCCCCCTTTCTTACTACCTACTCATGTAATAATAAAAAATGTGAGACTTGTTATTTTTAAAATTTTTATTTTTGAATCGGCCAATGCCGGGACTTAGTACCCGTTTGGCCCCCGCGTTTCAGTGCACGTCCGCGTTTCAGTTTTTTTTTTTTTTTTTTCTCAGCCGCAAAGGCTGACTTTTCCACTGTGAACAGTGCATTTGTGCACTGTTCACGGACCTACAAATACCACTTTTCAGCAATTTTTTCATTAAAAATGAGACCCACGATACTATTTACACATTTAAAAATTATTTTACTACAATTTTTTCAGTTTTCAATTTTCAGTTTTCAACAACAATAAGTTCAATCCAAACGGACCTTAAACCCAATATCTCAATCTCCACTTTATTTTTATAACAAGGACATACTATTTAAGGTGAATCTCATTTTCACGCCCAAAATATCCTTTACATCTACTTTTACTTTTAATGAAAAGAAATTTTTGTTTCCAAATACTTTTTTTGGTAGTGTTTCCAAGTACTAATTAACACTAGCAAAGTAGTAATTTTCATTAATTTCTGTACTTTTTAAGTACCCTCAGCACCTTAAGTAGATCTGATTTTATATAACTTCCATATATATATATATATATATCTTCAAAACTCACTGAAAATATAGAAGAACTGTAGATATAGCAATCAAATTGAAAATGTCATTTTATCAAAATGTTAAAGGTTTTCTCGATTCTCAGCACAGAAAATGGTTGTCCTAGAAATTTATATTGAACTAAACACAACCAATAGATAAGAAGTTGCATTGTTTTTGTGCTTGTTTTGTTTTGCAATGATTACTCTGTATAATATGCATAGCACTTTTGACTAACTCAAATCCATTTCCGAGAATAATGGATAAAATTCGAACGAATATGATATGACATGTCATCAAGACCATCCTTCTTAGTTGTTTCGTAGCACTTTTTTTTTTTCTTTTCTTTTCTTTTTTGGGATGAAGTTGTTTAGTAGCACGTGTATGTGTCGTAATGGAAAGGTTTAATATATATTTATCTAGAAACTAATGTGACAATGTATGTATTTGATGGATTTCAACTATCTAATAAATGAATATTTAAAATTGATGATTGATAATATATTAATTTATAAGTTTTATTTGATGGATTTCAATTATCTAATAAATGAATATTTAAAATTGATGATTGATAACATATTAATTTATAAGTTTTATGTATACCTAACTAGTATTACTCATTTTGTAATATTTAACTTGTATTACTCGTGTTGCAATGTGACATGTGATCATAAGTCATGTGTTACAAACGATCCCAATTAAGTTCAACAGTTCGTAGATTGGTACCAATTGAGGAGAGGAATTATGACGTCTTAAGGAGGATGCAGATATGCTTAGATCATGGTTTGGTATTGGAGACAGTGATGGTGGATCCTCAGATTTTCTAGCTAGGTTTTTGGGCTGGCTCCACCTCTTATGAGCGTGAAATTTAACTACTCAAAAGATAGTATATCACTGAAAATTTAGTCTCCTTCCAGAAGCTGCTCACGAAATTCATACATGCATGCTTCTCATTATAAATAAGCAACTATATAACCATATGCTAAGCATATTCTTCATCAAAAGTTTCTGAACCATCTTTGCTTTTGAAAAAAAAAATGTGTCACGCAGCCTTAGTGGTGCTTTTCCTATTGATGAGCATGCCTGCTGCATATGAGGCTAGGAGAATCCTCCATGGAAAAGAAAAAAATTTAACGACCAAAAAGCAGTTGTTGTTAGGCTCATTATTGCATATGCAAGGTCAAGTCCCAGAAATCTCTGTGTCCAATCCTTCAAACACTAGCAAATATGTTTCTGTGGCTCCATCTGCACCCAATCGAGGCACCCATATTCCCAGCTCAACAAAGCCTCCACATCCCTATATGCTGCATGAGGCTTATTATGTCCCTCCACCCATTCCAGGCACACATATCCCAAATTCAACGACAAGTAACATCACCGTAAGCACACCATGGAAGAGTCCTCTCATGTCTCCCTCTAAGTCCAACGGGGGTACCTCCTCCATCCCCTAGACCCGATTAACATATGTGTGTACACCTTTTCTTTATCTATATATGCATGTGATAGTACTATTCCGAATAAAAAATAAGTACTAGTAGATGTTTATATAAGAAGGGAAATTGTTGTTGTACAGACGGAAACACAACCGTACACACAACAAGAAAAATCTCGTTTTCAAAAAACTGTTTCAGCTATAGTTGTGGAATAATAAAATCATGTTTTCAAAACATGATTTCATCTATGTGTATACCATAAACATTGTGGGCAACTAACACTACTCATATAAGAATTTTGTTAAGTTGCTCGATTAGTATGTTGTATGGACTATATATGTAAATGTTTGATGATTTGAATTAGAGTTTATCTTGGATTCTCAGTTGATAGTATGTGCTTAATTTGGAAATTTATGTGTACACAGAATGGTTAGCCGCAGAAATGATCAGTTTTAACGAAAGAAACTCCCAAAGCTCACCTAAGAACCTAAGAAAAAAACTCACATAAAGATAAATAAAAATTTATGTGTATGCAATATGGTTAGTGATTTCTTATGGCTAAACAATTATCATAGTTATGGGGTTCACATATTCTTATGACTAAAGTTAAGGACAAAGTTTGGCTTCAAATCCAGTTTGGTGCAATTTTTTTAACCTATCACATAGTGATTTATATGACTATCAATATGTATTATTTAAACAAGTCAACATTAAATGGATTAGAAAAACACAACTCTAAACCAATTTAAAACCAAACTTTTTCCAAAAGATAATATGTGTTTCTACCGAGAGACTAAATTCTCTTTGCTTGACAGTGCTACTATCTACCTGTGTGTATTATATTTAAAGATTTCCTTCCTCAGTGGGACAGGCTTTTCATTTGACCTTTGTTTAGAAATCAACCTAATTGTTCTCAAATCTTTTTCTTATCCTTTATTTGTCATATCTTTGGAACGTTGTTTGAGATAATAAGATATACAGACGATATATCCCACCACATCAACGCCCAAAGAGTGTTCAAAGATATCAACACAGAAGAAAATTAGTTTGTTATGATCACTAAAAAGGTAGTTCTATGCTTCTTCCAGCACTCATTTTATATCGTTACATGTAAGATGGCATCCTGTTTTGAAACTGCAATTTTTTAAAATCTTGGATTTGTTAGTTATTGCTTTTTTTTTTTCAAATAGTTAATTTAAAATTATTTAAAAAAACTGAATAAAGAAAAATAAAATACCAAATAGGCACATAATATGATTTATTGTAAAATTTATCATGTAAGAAACATTTGATGAGAAATGATATAAAATTAGTGTTCAAATATTATTCCTAACTGTTAGGATCTTAGTTTGTTATCATATTTTGTGCCAAATTTGTATGTTTTTAATTTCATTGTATCATGTACAATTGTGGGCTACTTTGTTATGCGTTGAAGATGTCAAGAGCTACAAGTTGGAGCTGTAGTATATATGCAAAAACTCCTATAAGTGAAATTCAGAGTGACAGGAAAATTGTCAAGCAAGTTCTTCATTTGAAAATTTGTTGAGACAACAATTCTTCCTTTCTCTTGCTTATTAGTTTGCTCAAGCAAAATTGTCAAAACTTGAGAAAATTTTGTTATTGGAGCAGTTCCAAAATTTTCAAGAAGCTTTGGAGTGGCCAAAAGGAGACTTGGTCTTGAGATTAATAGCTTAATTCACAAATTCAATAAGTGATAAGAAGAAAATATTC